>OZ035962.1:97631783-98161783 GCA_964034945.1 Chrysopilus asiliformis
TTTCACTAGCATTGATTCTTTACCAGCGTGAGACGGACGGGTGAGATGGTGTTTTGAACGTGGAGGAGTATTTCATTAAGCTCGGGCAACGAAATCATGAATGGCTGCAAATGTGCACTAAGCTATACTACATTCACGATGTGGAGCGGCCATTAGGTAAGAAGGCCTCGGAAGAAAGATATAAAGATAAAGATGCATTGTATGAGTCGGATGCGCTAGTAAATACAAGCGGCAAGGTTTTCTGGGCCATCAATGAGACAAATTGGCAAATGGAAGATGGTCACTGCAACTGATTTTTATTGTTTTTTTTTATTTAATGGAGAAGCCGACGTAGTAAGCATGGATTTCTTTGAGGTAGAGCGATTTCGTGGTGCCACTTAAGATACTTCCGAGTCCGATTGCATTGGCACCTACGATTACTTCCTCATTTTCTACCATATGGTGGAGCCTTGACCTCCTCTCGGAATGACGTCGTCTGTCGAAAGGCCGAATGAATGAATGGAAATTGTGAAGAAATTGGAGAAGTTTGGCTGAAATTGAAGTTCCATCGCATCCGCGGAAGAGTCGCGTAGTCTGCTCGACAGAGTCTGACCGGAGACAAGACTACAAGTACTACTGATATAGCTTATGTTTGCTATTTTTCACTGGTGCTAGGGGCCAGAATCAGTACTAATGGAACTGAGCAAAGCTTTTGATAAGACTTAAATGTATGGTGGTAATTGGAAACGTTTGGTGCTGTGGAATACTCTCATATAGAAGGAAAAATAACAACGAATATAGCGGATGTAGGCCTAGATATGAGAATTATATATACTTCCACACATTTGAAATTCACTCACATTTACTTGTATAACAAGGGAGGTCTTCTATAGGCGGAGGGTTGAAGCGGATCCGATCCATGCCTGGGCCTGGGTAGACAGAAAATCTCCAAAGGTCATGAAAATAGGTTCGCATTGATGCGAGGAATGTTGATAGGTGAAAGAAAAAGTGATTCGATATACAGTGCAGTGCATTAAACCGGTATGGCGTTGAATAGCAAAAAATGAACAGCATTTTTATCGAAAAATAATAATAATAATAATATCGATAGTTGGCGAACAGTTAGTTAATTAGCTATTATCCGGTTTAACTAACCCTAGGCAATTTTTCTTAATAGTATTTGATTTTGCACGTTTTGATAGTTTTGTAGGTATTAGGTTTCAAGTTTGAAAAAAAAGGAAAAGAGATTTTAAGTGCTTAAAAATAACAAGTGGTAGCCCAAGTCGATGTGTAAACACTACATTTGAAAGATTTGATAGCAATATTTTAGTGGCAATTAAAAGCAAAATTTACTACTTCTTTATAATAAAAGGTACCTACTTTAAGTCAAGTAGATTTTAAGGTCATGCAGGTGGTCTTTGAACATTTTGTTTTTATTTTATTTTGTGTCTAAACGCACCACTAGTATAAAAAATATTTTGGCTTGTTAAAGAAAGTTTAATAGAAAAAATTGCTGCACGGAAAACGTTTTGAAAATTTGGAAAAAATCGTTTTCCAAGACAATAAACTGAAAGAAAGTCCAGATATTTTTTTCAAAAATTCAAAAAATACAAATCTTTCAAAAATTTAGAAAAAAACATTAATAACAATTTTCGTTGTACAAAAAACTTTTTGAAACATAAGAAAAGCTTCAATTATCAGGAGCCAATCATCAAATACTCTATATCAACGCCTCTGTCGTATATCTCTCGAGCTGTCAAAATTTTGAGGTTTTTGTAAATACGATAAAACGTTAATATTGGGACAAAATTTAGTTTTCTTTACTGATTTTCGAAGAAAATTGTTCAATCTGCTATTGTGAATCCTTTACATCTCAAAAAAGTCAATGAATTTTATTTTTTAGTGAATTAAAAATTTAACATTTAAGAATGTCGAAAGTCAGATTACGATAGTCTTGCACGGAGGCGTCGATATGATGACAGCCAAAATGATTATTTAAAAAAATCCGGTTGTTTAGGAGTGGGGGAAGGAGTTTTCCAATTGGATTAAACACCTTCACAATTTTTTTTAAATATTACTCACCGTTTTAGAGAAAATAGCAAAAAACTTTTTTGTTTGTATGGAGGAGAAGAAAAGGAATGCCCGTTCACGATCTTAGTCCAGCCATTTAGAAGAAACGCACCTATACAAAATTTCAAGTCTCTAGATCAATCCTTTCGAAAGGTTCATGAACAGACGGACGGACATGCGGAAACTAAAATCTTTTGTCATTCTTAACACCCTGGGGTAGCTAATTTTTGTTAACTAAGTCTAATAAATTCCTATATGATATATAACAGGCCTGCCCAACCTTTTTGTACTAAAGTTCGACTTTTTTTAATCCACCTACATACATCGAGATCTACCCATATACAGAAAAATAGATCTTTAATTGGTATAACTTCAGTTTATTTCATTTCAATTTAAAATAAGGTATCTAAGTAAAATAGACGACTTTGTTTAACAGCAAAAAAACAAAAAAACGGAGAAGTAGATAGTGTGATTACTTAATTTTCACTTTCCCTTTTTTTTAATATTTGTGTTAACAAAAAAATTTTTTTTTAACATTTTCAGTCTGTAGTAGAAGATCGACCCGTGTCGAGATCGACTGGTAGATCGCGATCGCCTGGTTGGGCAGCACTGATATATAATATAGAGTATGAAAACTTGAGGAAAAACTTGCAAATAGTCTAAAAAAGTTATCAAAAATGTTTCTTAATAAAGAATTTTGCCAGGGAAAAAATGAGTTAGGTAATATGGGCACCTTCGGCAGGATTTTCTCAAACTTACATCCTACCAAATTTCTTTGCTGAATTGAAAAACTTTTAATTAGATAAAAAACGTTGACTATTTGGCTATAAAATACAGAAGAACTTTTTTTCCGGTGTTAAAAAAATATATAGTTTTATATATTTTATTCAATTGCTTAAATTGTTTGTAGGCATAAAGTAAAAATTTCTTCGAGCTCAATTTCTTTGCTGAAGAGAATAGCTTATTTTTGTACAATTGATACCCAATTATGTCATCAATGTGCTGACTTTTCGTCATGTTTAAAAAAAAAGTTCATGGATGTGAGAGAAATACTTATATTTGCGTGTGCATATGGCAAAACCATTGAACTCGCCATATATGTATAAAAATATCGACGACTTCATCTCCAAGTCCACTGAGAGCAACAGGTTTTTCTCATCTGTATCACCTTCGGCGATTGAATCTTAGTGCTTTTAAACTTTTTTTTTTTATTGTTTCTTCATAGCCGGCCGGTTAAATTTTACCAGATAAGTCATCTTCCGAACGAAAATCTCCAATCGAACCAAGTTAATGATTTTTTTCTCTTATTAGTTGTCCCACGAGTACCTCATCCAGCATCTTCCTATCCCAAGAGAATTCATGATGAGGATTTACGTCATTGCCGCACATTTAAATGGTCAGTATCGACTTCATCATCATCATCACCGTCAATATGACTACTTACATATATATTTCTTAAGCTCGACATTTATCTTGCGTCAAGTTTCTTGTTTCTTACTGCCTTGCCTTGCTGCAAGTAAAATGGCCAACTTCGGCAAGAAAAAAAAAATAAAACTTTTTTTTTCTGGTAAACTGACATTGACCGCTCTACGATTGTAGCTTTATCGAAAGGGTTTTCTTAAGTTTACTGACTTTAGGCTATCTGGCTAGACTAG
Organism: Chrysopilus asiliformis; assembly: GCA_964034945.1. Lineage (NCBI taxonomy): Eukaryota > Metazoa > Arthropoda > Insecta > Diptera > Rhagionidae > Chrysopilus > Chrysopilus asiliformis. Next base: position 97,635,488 of record OZ035962.1, read on the forward strand.
GCTTAGTTTGTCATGGGGCAAACCACTGTTTTCCTTTAAAATGATCAGTGGAAAAAATTAATTTCCATTTTTTGTTTTGTCGCCGTGAATAATGTGATCAATAATCTGTAGACTAACTGGTTAAAAATTTGAATATTCTTATAGGAGAAATGACCCTTTAACTTTAGACTGAGAGAAGGTTAGGTGAACTGGACTTTCGGCTTGGCTTTTGAGTGGAAAATAGAAATGCTACCACTAAGGTATTAATCATTTTTGATATCGTTTCAATCGTGAATGCACCTTAAACTTAAAATTTAAAAAATTCTAACCAAAGATTATGGGAAATACGATTCAATGAACAAACGTGGTTTTCAATTTAAAAAAAATATGAAGGACTGTTTAACAAACGGAAATCAAAGTTACATCATTACATCCTTAGACCTATGGCATACCTAAGTGCGTTGCGTTGTCCCGATTCTAGCTCGACTTTAAAGACGGCTAAACTAATTTAGACATTTTTATACCCGTATGGTAAAACCAAAGGGTATATTAGATTTGCCTTACCGTTTGTAACGCCAAGATCCCGTCATCACACAAAAAAATGAATTACACCAGTGTGTTTAGAATGATGTAAAAAGTTGAATTTAGCATGTCCGTCCGTCTGTCTGTCCGTCTGTCCGTCCGTCCGTCCGTCTGTGGGGCCCGTCTAAGTCTGTTTGGCTAATTTTAAAAATCAGTTGGTATGCCACAGCTCATATAAACAATTTTTTGTTTCTTTAAAATGAATAACCGTGAAGCAACAGATTCTATTTTTGACGTGGTTATCAAATCCAGAAAATAACTTCAAAACACGTTAAATATTTAAATGGAAAAATCATTCTACAAGAAAAAAGTGTCATACAAAAATTATTAAAATATCTGTTATTGCTTGCTTGATCGCATCTCTGTAATATGCTCTACTAAAATTGACCTCACGGGGTCCGACTGACGACGAAAGACGCTCATAATTTTATTATTACCATCCATAACACAAGATAATCTCGTTGTCACGATAATGCTATTAAAAATATCAAATTAATAGCAAACAATTTGAGCTAATGATACCTACCTCGTACAAAAAAATGGCAGAAACTTTTGTTTTTACAATTGAATTTTACTTTATGTCATCATATGGCAACACAAGCATGTCAAGCACTTAATGGTTTTTCACAAAAAAAAAAACACAGACTTTATAGTACTACTAAAAATTCTGTGATAGCAATTGCACGATGAATCGTGTACAAAGTATAACAAAATTCAATGTGCTATACTGACTGAAAAAAAACATACATTTATTAATAAGTCTTTATCAAAGATTCGTATGCTTGCTTTGGCAACAGAACTCGATTTTTCTGTGATATTTTTAAATTACCAGAATTAGAGATAAGAGCCCTCGATTCAAATCCTTGACTTTCAAAATTTGCAAAACATGCAAATCAGGGCAAAAAAACGAGCGACAGCGAAATTTATATGAATTAAATGTTGATAGAAGTTGTAAAAATTAATTAATACGAGTATATCACCAGCTAATATTTAATCTGGCTGAATTATAATATGATATTTTTATTTATATTTGTCTAGCATCGACTTAAAGCCAAAGTTAATTTTGGTTCATCGATTTTTGACTTCAATGACGTGATTTTACACTAATTTGAAAAATATTTACTCATCGAAGTACTGTATTTATCATGTTTTCAATTTTTTAATTGACAAATTAAATGTGCAATATGACAAGCTTTGCGATGTATGTAATTTTAAACTTGTTCTTAATTTCGAACCAGTTCTTAATTCCGACCATGTGTTTGTTTTTTCATTGATTGTGCGCTTGACCCGGCCCTTACACGCGTCTGTAGAACCGACACAGTCGCTGACACAGTCTCGTGTAAATGCACCGACTGCCAGTTCGCTAAATGTGTTTTAATTCGTTGTCAGTAATTTGACATTTGAAGTCTGTGCTACTGACAGACTTTACAGTCGCGTGTAAAGGCCGGGTAAGATCGACCGTTTGTAAATTCGACAGTATATAAATAAGTCCTGCATCACGTAAGTTTGAGCTAATTCCGGTATTTCTGAATTTGTTCCTAATTCAGAATTTGTTCCTAATTCCGACTTTCTTGTAATTCCGATTAAGAACACTCTTTTAAAAAAGGGTACCAAGCCACGACCCACAAGCGTGCCAGCATACATAATTTGCTATCTTGGGGTTGTGTATTAAATACGTTAGACTTTTACACGGCGGAACAGAACATTCATTCAAAAAATTGTGAAAAAGGGGACGAGGGCTCAAAAATCTTAAAATTAGCGTGACGTATTTTATAGCGTTAGAGGTTGTCCAGTGAGTATAAGGAAAAATTTTGATGGTCGGAATTAGGAACACTCCTGACTTGCGCCCAATTTTTGTATGCTTTAAATCAATCATTGGCTTTTATTTTAATCAGAGCTCAAAATGTGTGTATTGTTGATTGGAAATCGTGATTTTATTAATGCAGAAGCAGAAATATTTTCGCAGGTTTTGTTTTCAAGTTATTGCGATACTGTCGCGTCAGTCTTCTGGGAATTTTACGATCTTCTAATCATGGATTGCGGATTTAAAATTGCCAATGATTCATGTATTTTTTCGTAAACAGAAACGATGATATAATAATCATAAATTAATGCAATGTAATTTAATTAGGTATATAATTTTCTTAATAAATCCCTAAAGCAAAAAAAGCGGAATTCGGCAAATTACAAACATGTCGACAACCCAAATATACTCGACATAATTGCAAAAATACCATAACGAAATTATTCGCCTTTTACTGAAAATCAGCGTGAAACATGCAAATTCATCTCGGGTTCCTCAGAAATGCATACAAAAAACCCCATATTACGTAGCTGGATAACAGCAATAAACATCTCATTAAAAATCCTCCCGAAAAAACCGCAAGGCAAGCAAAAAAATGAAGTACGATGTGATTTAATAATGGCGTCATCACGTGTGTAGTCCTGTTTCGCAATAATCACAATCTCAGCAAAGTGAAAGGGAATCGTTGACCCTAAAGTGCGATGATCCCCGGAACCGAATTCGATTATTGAATCAGAATCCTCCGGTTCAAGAGTTAAAGAGGGGCAGGAGCCAAAGAGAAGTGATACTTTTAGGCAAACGTTTTTCTGGTCATGTCAGTCCTCGAGAACGTGGTTCCATCCATGGACCGCAATGGCAAGTGGCAAGTGGGTTCTTTTACCTTAGAATTTTTTCAAGTGTTCCCAAAACAGGTAGAGACCGCTTGTTTGCTCCATGTGAACCTTATGTTGTTCTATGTTAAGTTTTCGCTTATAGCATATGTCGATGGTCAAGCATTCTTGTTTTTGGATTATCTAAAATAACACGAGAATTTGCCAAAGTCAAATAATCATAATTCGAATGGAGCGCACCTGATCATTTTCACCAGATATTCAATAAAACAATATCGACAAAAAAAAACTCTTTTTGGGGAGCAGGAAAAAAACGAGTCAAAACACTTAAATGGACCCGAATCTTCCACTACCATTTAAGAAAGGAAAGGCATCAGAAAACTCTAACTCACATTCCGAGCAGCGTCAGAGGCAGCAGCGGCGGGAATTGGATACAAGCCGCGTTTAACTGACTCAATATAACTGGAAGTAAACACAACAAATTAAGAATTTTACGATCCCCAAAAAAATTCTTCTTCTGGCCATTGTCAGTCTGTTTTTTTTGCCCACAAACTGCCAGCAAGCGACCGAAGGCGAAGAAAAGTTTGACGCGATGGAAAAAAAGGTTGAACGTGCGCTCACAGGTAGGTTATTCACCTGCTGGAAATTCATTTGTATAAAACGCGGCCATAAGAAGCATGGTGGAAAAAACCTCAACCAAATGACGATAACAAAACAAAATCAAGAAACGTCGAAAAAACGACGGATCAAAAATACTTTTGGCAAAATTTAAAAAAAACGGCTGAGATACATACTAAGGAAGAAAAAGCGCACATTTAGGGACTCTACATATGTTCTGATGGAAAAGAAACGTTGAAAAGGTATTAATAAGATCGTAACCATGAAGGAAAACATGTCAAAAGTCATATATGCAAGACCAGAATGATTGATCAATAAAAACGCTGCAGGTACCGCGCGCGTTTTAAGATATTTTTCACGTTTTTTTTTATCGTTTACCGGAAGGTAAAATATTTGACTGGTAAGAGGAAATATTTTTAAAATTTATCAAAAGATTTTCACGAATTTATACACTTTGTAATGACACGGGGGTATTTTGAGGGGTAGTTTTGGGAGAATTAAAATACTTTTTTTTCACGCCTACTACACTCAGAAAAATGTCCAGGTCAACTTTTTGTCAGGTTAACTCTGACCTTACAGAGGTTTCTGTAAGCCAGCTAGCGGTCAGAGTTAACCTATCTAAGGTCAACTCGTGCAGCTCCCAATGCCCTACTTCACCTGCTGGTGGCTTAATTTCAGAATTTCTCCGACCACAGGTCAACTCAGTTTTACTTGCCCACATGCAGACGAACGCGCGCCTGCCCGAGACCAATTACGCCGTATGTAGGTCGTTGAGTTAGCCTCCATTTTTCTGAGTGTACACGTGGAAACCTACACGCAGAGAAAAAGTTGTATATCTAACTGTTATATAATGGAGAATCCTGACTTTGACTAAAATAGTTAATTTCAATTACAAAAATTGTCAAACTCGGATATTTTTATAATAAATTCAACTACTTAGTACTAAAATCTACTGTTTTATGGTAAAATTGACTATTTTTGTGATTGAAATTAACTATTTTGGTTATAGTCCCGATTCCCCGTTATAAAATAGTTAGATTAAAAAAAAATTTTTTTTGCGTACTACTGAAGCAGCATTTATGTCAACCGTAACGTATCAACCGCTAACGAAGCGATTAACATACATAAATACTTTTTTGGAATCTTCATTTGAGTGATTTAGACCGCAATTATGAAATAGTTGTCATTTGAAATGACACCAGTTGAATGACAGTTTGCGCGTTGGATCTACTCTGAGGTGGTATTTTTTTTTTTGCAAAAACCATTTATTTACAAAAGAACTTTTTATATATCATATAGGCGTATATTTTATTTATTAACGCATCGTGCCAATCATTAAACACAAAAATGAACTACAAAAGTGTATAATAAAAGATTTTGATTTCCGGATGTCCGTCCGTCTGTCTGCCTGTCTGTCTGCCTGTCTGTCTGTCTGTTTGTCTGCCTGTCTGTCTGTCTGTCTGTCTGTCTGTCTGTCTGTCTGTCTGTCCGTGAACAGCATAACTTCCAAAACGATTGAGCTAGGTCTTGAGATTTTGAATAGCTGAGAAACGCAATCGTAAAAATTTAAGTCTATGCGAACCATAGAAATCTAGGCTTTAAGTTTATTTATGTAAGTTTCGGTTACTAATTTTTGTGGGTGAAAATGGCCCTAACTACATTTTTAAATTAAAATATAAATAAAAAAAATATTTGTTGTAGAATGAAGAATTTAAGTTATGTAGGTAACATAATTTCACGTCAAAAGTTGAATACATTTTTGTGATATTCACAACAACCCATAATTAGATTTGGATTTTCTTGTTTCTCGATTTATAAGCAAACAGCACTTCATGCTGTGTGTGAATGGGAAATTTTTCATATGATAGTATTATGAAAATATACTTCAGAATGTTTATTAACCGTAATTCAAATGAAAGGTGCCCATTTCATGTTTGTTACTTATGATTGATCAAAAAAAGGGTAAATATTAAGGCGTGTAATCGTGCTCGTTTATGTTTTAAGCGCCACTTCTTCAGAGTTCTTTTTCATGCTTATTTCACACGTTCCGGGCTAAGCGCGTCTTTATATTTATTTGAACAATAAAGTAAGAAATTTCGTATCGATCATGGGGGGAAAAAATATTGAACTTTTTAGTTCCACACATCTCTATTTATAGATTTTATTTACATTTCTTAAACATAAGTAAAGCTACAATTGCCAGGGGCCAATCATCTAATACTCTATATGATGACAGACAAAAGGTTTATTTAAAAAAAATGTATAATGTAGGCGGTTGGGTAATTGCAAGGGTAATTGCAAGGGTAATTCCCAATTATGAGCTGGCAGCCCGGGCGTCTGACGTCTTACGGCCTCAAGAATTAAGCCTAAAGTAAAAATGCAGAAACGTGTTTTCAATTAGCCTTAAATAAAAGCCATCCTAAAATAAGAGTGGGAGAAAGGAATGGTTCGATTGGATTTTGATGTATGGAACGATTATGTAAAATCATATTCTTAACACATTTCATCCTTTCAAATTTTTCGATACGACGCACAGTTTTCTGAAAAATAGGAAAAAATTATTCCACTTGTACGGGAGAGGGGGGAAGCAGTGGTCCGATTGGATTTTGATATATCGATGAGTTATGTAAAATCCTATTCTAAACACATTTTACTTTTCTAAATTTTTCAATATGAGAAAATTCTACACCAGTGTTTTGAAGATTATAATAAATTTTCTCAATTAGCCTGTAGCAAAATGTTTGAAAATTTGTACAAACTAATAATTATAGGGAATTGATCTCTCCACATTATTGCATTTTTCTGCAAGTCGATAGATCTTAAATTTTGAAATTCTAAATATTCTTTTACTCCAATATTCTTTCTTATCTATTTAACCATTATTTCTTGTCTCTATAAGCATGCAGTAACTATCAATACTCATTTCGATCAAGTAAGTTGAGTGGACTTGCAATGGTAGCGTGCTGCAGACGAGGTTCGATCCAGGACCTTCGATTTCAAAGGCTGAACGCTTGTCCATTTAGCCAAAATAGTTTTTCATGAAAATTCACAACAAAAATTGTTTGTAATCAATATCGAGAATAAAAGGGTTGAACTGCTTATGAGATAGCAATTTTTTCTATAAACTAAAACAAAACTTTAAAATTTCGATTTGTTCTAATCAATTTAACTTTTATAAATTAACCAAGTATGACCTCTAATACGAATTTGACTAAATCTTTCTAACAGTGATATTATTTTGGTATGTTTAAGGCCTTCTAAAGAGATATATTCCCACAGTAAAATTATCTGGTGTTGTCCAGAATGAATAGTGAAAAAGATTAAATTAATATGGAAATATTTTGGAATTTTAAGATAATTACTGTCGATGTTCAATAAAAAAAAATATCAACTGATTGAATAAACTGAGATTCCTGCCGACATTTAGAACTCAATGGAAACAGAACATTTTTTTGGATTGTGTTTTCATATAAAAAGTCAACATCGGAATAACTCTACAAACAAAATGGATTAAAAGATTAAAAGTTAAACCGGTATTCGGCATTCGGTATACAACAGCGTGCTATGACATTTTATGCAAATTATTTCCAGTCATGCATATTAATGTTCTGATTTATATGTTTTATGTTGCCACAGCATATCAGTTTGTGAACACATGTACATTTTCAATATCGATACGGAGTCCACTGTCCACTCAAGTCGAATCCATTCAGCCGGACCCAAATCGGCTTTAATAAATGCAGGAGAATTCTTATTTTCTTTAATTTGATTTTCTCTTCCTTGTTTTTGGTTTTTAATTTTCCCTAATTTAGTGTAGTTTTTTTTCCGAAATTTTTATTATTTAAACTTTAATCTCAATCGGAGTTTCTTTGAATGGCGTGTGAATTTCGATTTTTTTCTAAAAGCTAATTGGATGCTATTTTCTATACAGATGGAAACTAAGCTTTTAGTTTTAGATCATTATTTACCGAATTCTATTTTAAGAATTTCTAACAAACCTGACTTTTTTTTGTTTTTGGACATTTTAATGTTTCTTTGAGGAAACCATTTATAAATACGTGAAAGATGCTTACCTAAAAAGAAAGAAAAGCTATCATTAGAAAAATATTGTTTAGACTTAAATTATTGGGAAAAAAAGATTTATTTGATTACAGAAATTAAAACCTTATAAAATATTTGCTGTGATCAACACAAAACTTTCTTATGCAATGTTTAGCTGCGGAAAAAATATAGATATGTAAAAACATCAGGTTTTTTTTTTGAAAAATTCTCGGAAATGATGAGCTATTATGAAAAAACACAAGCATTTTTAAATTCAAAGAAAATCAAATTTCATACATTTTTTCTTTAACACATTGACTGCCATGGCTATCATTTTTGATAGCCAGTGAAAATTGGCACTATGATTCATGAGCGGCCAAGGCTATCATTTTCGATAGCTGGGTCTACAACATGCATACATACATACATTCATACATACGTACATTCTACATACGTCTACATGTGTTGGCATCTCCCTTACATTTCTGCAAAATTGGTCTGGCAGTCAACGTGTTAAGGGTTCTCAAGATATTTTTAAAAAATTTATTTTTTAAATATTTTTTCCGAAACTCAATATTGCACAGGAAAGTATTGTGTTGATTACAACTGATATTTTTGTTGATTAGAGCACTTATATTAAGGGTTGCAAACTAATTACAATTTAGTATTTTTTTCAGAAGACAATATTTCTTCCCAAATTCGCTTATTGATTGTCAAAAATTCCGGTATAACGATGTTGTTTAACACAAGTTAGGTAAGGTAAAAGACATTATCGCTCGCTTTAAACTGCCTGCTTTAAAATGCAAGGGAAAATTTCCAAATAAGTTAACTTTAAAGGAGACACTAATTAAATACTTTAATTAAATAATCATTAAAACTTATCCGACAACACGCTCTCAAAAATATCTGACCCATTAAAATATAATTATTTGGAAATGAAATCAATAACCTTGACTTGATTATTCTACATACAGTGTCTGAATAAAACCGACCCGTTGTCGATATTTTGGTGATTGAAGAATATTCGTGATGATGAAGATTTCCTTTACCTGCTCAACCGGCAGAATTTAAATTGCCGGCAAAATGTGGAAATTTGAAATTCAATGTGGATTTTATCACCATAAACTTTTCGATCTTTACAACCGGCATAATCGTGGAGCCAAAAATAAAATTCTTGAGTTGTAAAATCCGTAATGGATTTGCATCGCAACAGTCCATTCACAATCATCGGAAATTTTCATAAAAGGTCGTCTTGACCGATCAATTTATCTATAATATAATCGGTCGAGTTGATCATTGGCGAAAATAAAGATATTACGGTGAATAATTTAACCTGTACAGGTGTACGATTTTTCCTTACAAGTTCACTATAACTAGTGGACAGAATATGTTAAGATCTGCTGAATAATATAAAGCATCGTCAAGATCGAGTTTCGAGTTGTTTTTTTTATTATTATTTTCATAAGAAAATCTTAAAAATAAAACAGTTGAAGACTTTTTAAAAAGAAACCAAAAAAAAAATCCCCCATCGAAGATGAAACGGGTATTTTAAAGTGCATAATTTAATCTTTACAATGTCAAGGTTGACTGGTAAACTGATTTCGGTTTTGTTAATAAGTAATAAATGTAAATTACAGTTTTTTTCATTGCTGTTCACATTATACATCAATAATTTCTTGCTGATCATAAATATTTACAGTGAGATTTTATGCCATTTTCTTAACGAGATCAAGAAAAACGTTCAATTTAAATTATGTCACAAATTTTTCCACTTTTCTAACTTTAGACTGCAAACAAATATGAAAATGTTTGCTTTGTAAAAGGCTTTTCTTATCTTTATAACATTTCCATGAATTATTTTTCTTCGGAATTAGATTTAGCCTAATTTTATGCATAGTTTTGTATAATTTAGAATTAAATAAGATTTAATTTTACTTAATGTATAAACGTTTTGTTATTAAATTGTCATTTATTTATGTTTCTAGGGGATTTAAAGGAGAAAAGTTCGTTGAACTGAAGGAAAATGAAAGCTTTGATCTCATTGGTCGAGGAAGCTCAATCGTAATCACAATCGTAATCACAATTGCAATCGTAATCGCAATTGCAATCGTAATCGCAGTCGTTTGTCTGAATTGGGATTTAGGCTTCGCTATTAGGACAATTTGTTGTGCCATTTTCGATTAATTTCGAAGCAATAACAATTTTATCGTCCCCCGCCTTCCCGCGTAGATTTTTGTGCGTAAGAATCCCCCTACACTCAGAAAAATGTCCAGGTCAACTTTTTGTCAGGTTAACTCTGACCTTACAGAGGTTTATGTAAGCCAGGTAGCGGTCAGAGTTAACCTATCTAAGGTCAACTCGTACAGCTCCCAATGCCCTACTTCACCTGCTGGTGGCTTAATTTCAGAATTTCTCCGACCACAGGTCAACTCAGTTTTACTTGCCCATATGCAGGCGAACGTGCGCCTGCCCGAGGCCAATTACGCCGTATGTAGGTCGTCGAGTTAGCCTCCATTTTTCTGAGTGTATACCAGCGAATCTCAACCTGTGGGGCGCGCCCTATATTTAAGGGAGGGGGGCGCGAGCATATCCAAGACAAACTATTTAAAAAAGTTTATTAATTGACTGAAAGGAAAGTACATACCCACATACAAAACAAAATACATTTCGACATAATATTTAATAATTAACTTATTAACTTACGCTTGGAGCACAATGAAAGCGAAACCAGCGCGAAACCAACGCAACTACAACGCTCTGAACTGTCACGCAGTGCAAAATTCTAGCGGCAGAGCACAATGGCAGCTCGTGAAGTAGTACAAGTGACATAATATAAAGTGGTATATACTTGGAAAAATTACAAAAATGGATAATTTTGAAGCGATAATTTGCTTTGTTGGTCTTTATCTTTGTTATTTGCACTAAGGCTATCAATTTTTCCTCGAACAGCATTTTTCCAACCTCACTTTATGAACTGTCAACGCAGAATTCTGCGGCAAAGTTAGAAGTTTGCAAACTTTTGCGTTGCGGTTACGTTGTAGCTGCGTTCTATACGTTCAAACAATTTGTGGGAACCAAACAGTTTCTGCGCCAGTTTCGCGTCGGTTTCGCGTTCATTGTGATTTCAGGGTTAAAACAACTTCGCGCGAAACCGCAAAAATGACGCAAGAGCAATAAAAAGGCACCGGACTCTTGTTTTGTCAACGCTGAGGATCGGTGTTGCCAAATGTCAATGAATTACTGTTTTCTTGGTAATTTGTGTTTAAAATTAGGGTAGTAGTGTAGGTTTAGCGCCAAAATACTCAAATTACGTTATTATTGTATACATTTTATTGTATGCAGGGGGGCGCGATGTCAATTTTGATTGAAAATTGGGCCGCGAATACTGAAAGGTTGAGAAACGCTGCCTTGTACCCATTTACAACAAAACACTACCGATGTCTTTTAAATCGTTTTGGTAATCGTAAATATATTGCAGACTATTTAAGAAAAGTTTTATTGGTTGGTAAAATAAAAATTTGAAATAAACATCCTGCCTAATTTTTCTGATTTTCATGGCCATACTATTGAAAATCCAATTTGGCAAAAACTTGTAATCTTTTCCTATCGAATAACTTCTGCGTAGATTTTTAGCAGTGTGAATTAAGGATATGGACCTGATTGTAATTTGACAGATGATTATTTGAGACATTACCATTAAACGTAACTTGTAGATAAGACGTCATTTATGCGCAATTTCGTTGTACAAGTTGCTTGTCTCTAGCATCGAATTCAATAAATTTATTACATGAATGTAACGTAAGAAGGTCACAATGCGTACGGTTGATAAGAAAATGTCATACTCTACATTTATTGCGTCACGATAAAATTACGACATGATGTACGATGTGCGAAGCTGGTTTCTCCCTTGTGGGTGCAAAAAGCTTTTACAAATCATTGATGAAAAAAAAATCTCTCTAATCTCCCTCTAAGCAATCACCCTTATTTGACGTCACTGACTCTAGAGAGGCCATCAAATAAAATTTTACGCATCTGCCCCACGCATTAATTCGAATTTCCACGATACACCGTCACCATCAAGCCGAAGGACCGGGAAATTCATTCAGAAACCGGCGTCAGTATTGTCGTTTGCATGCGATTCGACAGTAAAAATAAAGCGTCGTGACGACTATCCACCAACCACCCACACGACGTTGTTCAACCACCACATGGAAGGATTTTGAATTGAACCTTATAGCCATTAGAACTTTCACCGCCCCGGGTTTCAGGCATTTAGACTATTTGTGTTAGAAAAGTGATTTTAGGGTGGCAGGCGTAGGACGTGTAGGTTTCCAACGGTTGGAGTTCCATGAATTTTCACTTGCGGTGAATCGATGTGACTGACTGCGGGTGATTCGAATTTATTTCAAACGTCGGTATGGGGGAGGGTCGTAATGTGTTTTTAGCGTAGTCAGTTCTGTTGGAATTTGAATCAACAGGTTGTTGTTGCGGGCGCCATTATTTGTTACGTTGTAAAAACGTGGTGGCGTCGATCATCTGGTCTGCGCACCCCAATCACCATCGTGTGATTTTATTCGTACGTAGAAAATACAAATTCATATAATATATTGAATGAATAAACAACCTGTAGAGTAAATGTTCCCGTATTTGTAAGAGATATGATACAACTTTGTTTGTGTCGAAGGAAGGTTTTTGGAAATTAGAAACATCATATGGTGGTGTTTTTTTGATATTTTCCAATATTCAAACACACTTTTGTCCAATGACTGGTACATTTACCCTAAAATCGTACAACATATGTTTATGACGACATTTTTATATGTATGTATATTTTGTTGACGGCCGGTGGTTGGTTAGGTTCGCCGTAATTTTCATTTAACGGCAAATATTATGGTCGGTTCAGTGACTGTGAATGTCACAACCATCCCATTTTCAGTGCTGGCATGTGGCATATTGTTAGAATGTCAAGAATATAATACACCCTTGGATCATCAACCACCCACAAATGTGGCCTTCATTCCTTTATCGATGATGCTGTGCTGTGATTTTTCATTCTTCCAATTCGGCTCAATTATTTGATAAATTTTATAACCCGATTTCTTCCTGCAAAATGACCACTTTAAGGCAACAATTGGGATACCATCCCACTCCACCTGCTTGCTGCTCTACCACGATTATTCACATTTTATGCTCTAGCGCCCACTAAATGTCGAAAGGGCTGTATGTCTTGGCAAAATCAACAAAGGGCGGTGGTTGTTTATCAAGTGTATATGGCCAAAGTGTGATAAAAGCTGAAACATATGTTTCAATATTTTGGGACGTATTCAAATAAATTTTTATGTTTATGGCGACTAAAATTCCAGAGGAATGTATTTTAGAAAGGTTAACAGCATTCCGTCTAATCATTTTCTGTTATTTAATTATAATTTCAATAAATTCTTCGTTCGCCATTCCCTTTGGCATTGGAGATTATGTCATCCGAATCTTTAGCTCCCATCACCAATCCCGTTCACATACGTTTCAAGTTCCGCTTTCGGAATGCACAAAAATCACAAAATTTCAAACGAACTTGATTGGAATTTCTGTTACTTTTTGAATAGTTTTTTTTTTAAACAAATTAAATGAAGCGTTTTGAATGCATAAATTAGATACCTTTAAAGAGTCCACACATAAAAGAAGCATTTTGGACATAGAAAATAGACTTAAAGTGATTGCCTTCAACGTTTTTTTTTGGTAGTTTCGTACAAATGTTGACTAAAGAAATGCATCGTAAAATTAATTTACGTAAATACTTTTGGGGAAAAAAAGCCAAAGAAATTCAAAAAAGCGTCAATGATGAGAAATAAACTGGTTTCAGGAAAGAAAGGCAAAGAAGCAATTCCATAAGATATTTTTTTTATTTCGTTGTTTTTTCCTTCTAGCTTGGATTTTGTTGGTTAAACTTGACAGGTTGTTCGAATCCAAGCTCCACCGATTTGGAATTAATTTCTGTTGCTGACTAGTCTTGGATTTTTTTGGGGTTTATGACGCGGGCGCATAGTGACAGGACAGTAAAATAATTTTGGGAAAGTAATTTGAATAAGTTTTCGTTTTTTTTTTCTCGCCAAAGATTTTTCAATAATTTCCATACGTTTAATTATGGAACAGAAAAAATACCCAAATACAGCAAACGTTTGTCCTTTTAGTGGGTAATTTTACGGTCGTATACTGTTCGTGAAAAAAATTGGTTCAGTTGATGAGGAAGAGATGTGACCAACACTGAACTAGAAAAAAAAACTTGTGCTGACCGAATCTAGATTTAATTAATTTCACGTCGATGTGCTGCGGAAAGAGCAACGAAAAACCACTTTTGGGAAGTTAATTGCTTCAAACATAAAAAGAGTATATACTATACAATGACGGCAGTAGAAAATCTTTTACTTTTAATTGAATTTTTTTTGTCATTTATAGAAAGAAGGGTAATATCTTTTGTTCTGCAAAATCGTAGAATCATTAAATTTTTACAGTTTATTTTTATTATCTGTGAGAAATTCCGAAGCTAAAAACATAGTAAAGGGTTGTCCATAAAATATGTCACACTTTTGCGGATGGACGAGAAATCTGTATGGTGAAATAACAATACTAAACTCCATAAAAAAATTGAAAAACTGTGGTGAGGGAGAGGGGGGGGGGGGGGGGGGGGCGAAAGCCTAAAATATCCCAACGGAAAAAATTATGAATTCTCGAATCGAAGAAGCTGAAATTCTTTTTCTAAACCACCAGTTCCTAACCAAATTTTCCAAAAAAAAAAATAGGCAATTTCTAAAAAAAACCTTTAGAACAGAAAATCCTTGAAATCTTAAGGTAAGGTGTATTGTAAGTTGTATTGTAAGGTGTATTGTAAGGTGTATTGTACTGCAGATACCTCCAAGTATATTTGGAGTCCTCTTTTCAGTTCTATTTTGAATTAATGAGTGCATATTTAACAAATTGTTAGAATTGAATAGGAAATTCTTCAAGCATTCATTAGCTTGTTTAAATCAATCCCCCCGCCACCCCTTTTTAGATCCCCTCACCTGCTATTTTCTAAACCACTGTACATATTTTCATAAACTTTCTACCATTTGAAAAAGAATTCATCAACTAAATGTTAAGCATTTAAAAAAAATCCGGTCCCTTCTTCTCTTACTGTGCCTTGCACTCAGAAAAATGGAGGCTAACTCGACGACCTACATACGGCGTAATTGGCCTCGGGCAGGCGCGCGTTCGGCTGCATGTGGGCAAGTAAAACTGAGTTGACCTGTGGTCGGAGAAATTCTGAAATTAAGCCACCAGCAGGTGAAGTAGGGCATTGGGAGCTGCACGAGTTGACCTTAGATAGGTTAACTCTGATCGCTAGCTGGCTTACAGACACCTCTGTAAGGTCAGAGTTAACCTGACAAAAAGTTGACCTGGACATTTTTCTGAGTGTGCTCTTTTACGATAACTCAGTTAGTAATTTCTTAAAGCTGAAAATCCTATGGTATTTAACTCTTCCTGTTGCTATTCTTAAAAACGCTTTCAAAATTTTAACTTCACCATCTCGCTATCTGCTTATTATGGTATTAATAACTTTATATTTATTTAAAAAATATTTTGCTAAATTTAAATTTCTTATTCACAGACTGATAAAATTGTTTTTCTTATCATTTTTAATTTTTAAGAGGGATGTTCAACGGGTTTTTCTGCTCAACAACTAATTAATCAGGCGGAAATGAATCGATTAGTCATTGAATTTATAGATTTAAAATAAATTTTTATATCTTATCAAATTGTCATCATAAGTTATCTAAGTTAAGGCAGCAGTAGTTTCGTTATTAAAAATTGATTTCCCCATTTAAAAATTACAAACTATTGGCGCCATATGATCAGTTTTTCTCTGCGTAAGCGTTGCTTACCTTCGTGAAAACTTTCATTCGCGATTATAGATTTTATGCAATTTCCTATATGGAAAATAAACCACACCCAATCTATATATGATTCAATTCAATCTCTTCTCAATTCTTCATAATGGCTTTTGCCATTGTCGATCGTCAATGGCGACAAATATTTTTCTCAAATTACAAGAACCTAAATATAATCCCGCATTAAAAACAATTAATCTGCTTAGCTATAAAATTACAAAGCACTTAGTGTTCAGCTATGGACAAGTAGGTAACTCGTAAGTAAGGGGTTAATTCCATCATTACACATAAACGTAAATTAGTTCAATTATAACGTCGTAAGAAGTCGTTCATTTTACACAATGTGCAGACTCGCACTTTCTTATAGCACAAAAAGCATAAAATGAAAAAAATGCCCATTGAAAGAAAAGAAAAACCACTTGAAAAAAGAAGAAAAAAAAAATTCAGAAACAGCAAAAAAGTGCAATAAAAATCTTAAAACTTTTATTTTGTGAAAGTTGTTTTACATCTGATGTGAGATTTTGCGTCTATCTGGGAGTTTTTTTTCCCAACAAAAACACCCAAAATGAGAAAAAAATGAACGAAAGAAATTAAAAGAGACAACATTCACCGAAATTTTCCAAGAAATTGTTCAGATTGCAAATTATTGATGCAACAGCAGTAAAGAAATATGCACATAGTCAGTTTTATTTGTATGTGTATGAAAAATCTAGGGCCCATATATTTTTCTGGATAGCCGCAATGGTCGGCCGCTACAGGTTGGCATCGTTTGGACCCACACGGTGTGCATTTTAAAATGAGAAAACCTATAGGTAATATATGTAAATGTTATGAGAAAATACACCACGATTGTGAGTGTAAAAAAAGGAGAAAAATTAACACAAACGACTAAAATTTACTATTCGCGAATAATGTCATGAATTCGTAATTGATTGGAATTACGAGCAAACGCAACCAAACGCAATAGACGATTTTTTTTTAAATTTTTTAGGTTAGGCTGGGCTAGGTTAAAGCGTTTGGTAAAGGGTTAGGTAACATATATAACGATAATATACCTTGCAGTCGTGGCCAGGTTAATTCATAATCCATGGGCCTATCATACTTTGGAATGCGTTTCTCGATTGCAATCTATCAAATGCGCAAAATTGCGTCAAAGGCGAGCAGAGTGGTTTTGCTGCAAACCGCTGTTGACCCAAAATCGCTGGTATTTTCCTTTGGGAGTGGACATTACTTCTTAATGTCATCACCATGGGTCTTAGTGACAGCCACGTTGTTTGAACACGCCTGATCGCCATCAAGAGTTAGAGGTAAGGCATTCTAAAAAGTCGGTTCAAATGTGCCAAACTGTGACGGTACGGGGGGTGCTAAGAACCGTATTCGTGCCTCTCTAATTGATTTTTAATTTCTTCGTAAAGCAATACAGTCTTTGTAAATTGCTTCTCGGAAATTTTGTTTCTTCCTTATTAAAAGAGCTATCAAGAATATAGAAAACAATATTTTCATTAGGTAGATAAACACGAAATTATTATACTGTTATCGCATTATGTGTCTTAACAGACATGTCACACTGAGATTAAACTTATCAAAGTCGAAAGATGAATTAAGCTTTTAAAATTTTAACTACCACTGATTAGATTAATAAAAACGACAAGAAGGGGAAAATATCCAAAAGAAATAAAAATTAATGGAAAAGAAAAGAATTGCTTTTTATCAAAGCGCCGTTGAATTAAATCGCGTCTTGAGTGCGATAATACATTGCGCAATTACTTTGCAAGATAAAAAAATGGAAATAGAAAAACAAAACGCCATATCAAGGTTATTAGGCAAGGCGGTCAAAAAAAATTGTTTTAATATCTTTTTTCTGATTTGTGAATGTTTGTGAACACCTTTAATCTGTTTTAAAAGATTTCTATGCCTATTTGTGTTTAAGATAATGAAAAGGTTTTACTTGTTGAATTTTATTACCCGCAAAGGAATTAAAATCTTTTACTAAGAAATTTTTAGCGCATTCGTTTCTAAACCTATCCTAACATATTTGGGGTTGTTCACTCCGCACTTCCCCCGACTAATTTAATTAAGTATTTTTGAGATAGATTATAATGGGATTATGTGATTTTTGAAATGCGGATGTTTGTTTGGTTGTTTACAACATTTTGGGTAACTTTTAATTCGGCACTTTTTTTTGACAACTTGTATATAACAATAATAATAATGGGCCCTATTCTGTCTGATTTTTTTTATTATTTTATGTGTTAAAATATACAAATTTTCTAAAATCCTATTTTGCATGAGATATTTTATGTTATTATAAAAAATTTGCTAAGGGCTAAAGGTATAAATACACGACGAGAGACTTTGGTCTCTCAGACCAAAAATTTCGCCTCTGCATACAAAGAGACCTGTGTATACACTTCGGAGACCGGAGATTTGTCTCCAAGTATCAAGTCTCTAGGGTCTCTGGGAGACTTAAGTTTCTTGCCGTGTAGCTACTAATGAGAGAGTCTCTTTAATGCGTCTCCGGTCTTCAAAACGTTTTGATATCTATGGGGCCTATTGCGGTTATCGATCGATCATCGTTGACCGGAACGATCGAAAAACAATTTGGTATTGCGTAAGGTTCATCGTGATTTTTTTAGTGTTTGACGTCTTCACCGGACGATCCAACAAAGATCATCGTTCCCAACTGAACGATTTTATCGTTCGCGAACGATAAAATCGATATCGCAATACTGATTTTTCGATCGTTCCGGTCAACGATCGATTGACGAAGCTCACAATAGGGGCCTATCTCTTGGTCTCCGGAGACGAATTTTGACATTTCAGGAAATTGTTTTGTGGGAACGAGAATTTGTTTCGTTGTTTTGAGATTAAAGGTCAGTTTTTATAAAGAAAAAAAGTGTTTTAACTTATTTTATATTTTAGATTAGGGATATTGTTGTTATGCTTGGAGACGAGATATCTGCGTCGTGTATGGACTCCAGAGACTTTGCTTTTAGAGACTTTTTAGTAAACGTCTCCGGAGATCTATTTTTTGATCTCCAGACTTAAATGTCTGTGATCGTGTATACACTTTGGAGATTTTTGCCTTTTGTACCCTGGAGACCAGAGACCAAAGTCTCTCGTCGTGTATTTCTACCTTAAGACACAATCATGATTTAAGTCACAGATTTAATATTTTAGTGAAATATCGAAATAATAAACCAATACCCATTGTAATGTGCACAGGGTCTGAAAGGGCTAAATTAAATGTCCATTGCACGTACTATATCAAATGGTCGCCACGACGTCAAATGGTCGCCACGACCACAAAGTCAAGGAAATGGTCCGAACTTAAAACGCGACATTACCTTTGAGACCTCTTGTGTGATTTAGTAGTATCATCACAGAAAATCATTGAGATTGTTTTTCGTATATATAAGATTGTTTAAGATAAGATTGTTTTTCGTATATAATTCGCATGTACGGAAATCCATAAAAATAAAACTTTTTTCGTTTTTTTTTTATTTTATATGACAGTTAATACCACCGTAGAAAACTAGTTTGCAAATTTTCCGTACAGGTAAAACCGCCACCGTAGTTTTTGTCATTATTTATTTTAAAATATGCACGAAATTAAATAAGTACAGTAATCCCTCCAACTGCGCGGTTTTTAACTGCGCGGTTTCGCAACTGCGCGGTTAAGTTTTTAACACCAAAATTTCGAACTGGGCAGTAAAAATTTGGCAGCTGCGCGGGTTTTTTATAATTTTCGTTTAAAAAACATGTTCCTAACCCCAAAAATTTAATACAAAGTAGGGTTCACAGTGCGCGGTTTCGCTGTGCGCGCTCTTTTTGTGGAACGTATCTACCGCGCAGTTGGAGGTATTACCGTATCTATAATTTTGGAATACAATAAAATTAAATAAGTATTCAAAGAACATTTTCATGAAAATCAGTTTTGTTTTGTTTAGCCCAAATTCTCGCAGTTTTAATTTCCTGGATTTAAAGGTGATTTTTTTGCATCTTGGGGTTAGGAACGTATCTACCGTGTGAACCGGGGGATGGGAGTATTGCGTAATTGAGGCGTTAAAAGCTAGAGTGGACCAAGTCACATAATCGAGTTTTTGAAACTTTTCCACTTTTGTACTATTATTGACTGTAAATTTTTGGAAAAAAAAATCTGTGGACTTTATTACTCAATGTTGAATTGTTCTTTTGTGCATCCAAACAATTTTATCTAAAAACTCACTCGCAATAGTGATTCAAACACAAAAAAATTCATGATTTCGACACGTGGGTTGGTCCACTCTAGCTTTTAACGCCTCAATTGTTGTCTTATGTTTTCAATTAGCGGTTTTTGTTTCTCTTGTTCTCTTAAGGGGTACATACGAAAACAAAACTTTTTTTTTTATTTTTTTTTTGGACAAATATTTGAGATTTGACTAGAATGTTTACATAATAGAGTGTTCATGTTACCGCGACTCTACTGCATGTGCAGCCTGGGATAAATGTGACGTTCTAGCACCACATAAAAAAAAATCGAAAAATAGCGTGACGAGTGACAAAGTGGCTAGTTGTCAAAATACATAAAATTAGCGTGATGTTTTTTATGATGTTTTTTATGAATTAAGGCGCTATACAAAACCCAAAATATTTCAATGGCACCTAGTTTTGTATAATTTTTGAAAATATTCTCTGAGAGCCCACCTTTGTGATTAAATTCAAGGTTTTCCAAAATTTATCTCAACTTACAAATCACTTCAACCAACCAAAGGAATGAGTAACTAAAAATGTTGGTTAAGGGCACCGTTAAAACATTAATACCTGCACAAGTAAAGATTTTGCACACATTTAACACGGTTAAGTGGCCAAGCGTTAAAGATGCATCGTTTTCCCATTATTCATGCATTTTCATTTCCATCACTTGTAAACTTTTAATTAATGAAAAATTTCATTAGCGCCACTTAAACCGCCGAAGGTATAGACAAGCATTTTAAACTAGATTGGGCAAAAAAGAGACACAATTATCGTCATCATGTGGATATCAGATTCAAAGAAATCCAATGACACTAATTGCAATTACTGAAGAGAAATTCAATTGTAGATACATGGATTTAAATTCTAGACTCCATTGTTTCCAACCGAACGGGATAATAGATTTCGAAATTGCAGGTAAAATGCATCATAGAGAAGCTCATCTTTCCATATTCACCAAAAGAATTTCGTAATATTTTTCAAATGGGGACAGAGATCTTTACCAATTTCTCATCATCATAATTTTGTCATTCGTTTAATCAATGAAGTTTCCAATTAACCTAAAAAAAAGTTTCCTCGTTTGATGCATTTTACCATATTTGAAGATTCCATTCGTGTTGAATCCCTGAATCTCCCTTTACTGCCCCTTTCTGCCTATCAAAAAAAAAAAAAAACCTTATTCAAGTTTTTGTCGAAATGCGCGTGTTTTGCATCTGCAGATTTATGTTTAATTCAAGAATGGCCGTCTTGTGGCAGAAAATTGCGCGCGCCACTTAAAAACCATGAACAATTGGAAAATAAATCACAAAACTGTCGGGACGATTTTATAGACTAATATGCAAAGTGAAGGATTATTATACTCTAAACCTGCCTCAAACTGTATGTGTTCTGTTTTTCTTATTTTGCCTATAAAACAAAAGAGTTTTCGCTGCAGAGGCGTATTTTTTATACTAAATTTACTCAATGAATTAAAATTCGTATAGATTCATGTGGTACCAGAAAGATTGCGGCAATCCATTTCATCCAAATGCCGGTTAGGTTTGAAAACTTCCAATTTTTTTATTACAAATTAATTTATAGTTGCACCGCATTGGAATATTCTCTGGTTTTGAGCGATTTGAGCTCATTTTGCTAAATCAAGTTGGCCAACAGACTAAAAACGAATTAAAAGCTTGCAAAACCCCTTGGTTTCCGTTTTAAGAAAAATCGACAAATATTACTGGACTTTTTATACCGAGCTTGTGAGATTTACAACCTACTCTCACCCTAAAAATTCTTCATTTAACCCCCCTTATGATCACTGATGCGAATAAATTAATATGCAGAAAAATCTCGAAGAAAACCTTAATAAGGCGGGCCCGATTCGGTCGATCTGGGTGATTTTTACAGTGCAGCATATCTCGTCAATAATAAATTTTCTAAAAAAAAACCAGACAAGACAATCAAGTCAAGCATCTCAACATTATAACAGCAGACATTAAAAGCAAGCATATTATGATCGGTGAAATGGTGCTATTAACAATGTTCGGATAGAGACCACCTTGCATTTTATGCTGATCTCGAGACGATCATGAATTTTCGCAATGTTGAGCTATGCTAATATTGCCTATTTTTCCATCTCTTGGTGTTATCCATTACAGACTGTATGGCGCAAGCTAGAAATTATAATTTTTTTTCTATTATTCCTTCATAATAAAAGAGCATTTGTCTTCTTGCATAGGTTTTTTCAAAGACCTGCAACATACTTTATTTTAGCTGCCCACTTTTTTTTTTTTAAAAAAAGCTTTTCTTTTCGGATTACTTAAATCAATGACTAACAATCAACGGTCGTGATTCGCCTTTCTACCTATTTCCCTGGTTTTGCTTACATTTTTCAATCCTTTTGATACCTGTTGCCGGTGAATTTCTTTAGACATCATAAGTTTTTCTTTTCTTTTGCACGTGATAAGAGCAATTGTTGAGTTCACCTCATTTTGCCTACTATGGCAGGTTTATGATAAATCGCCATGAATCTTGGCCTTAAGTTTGGGGAAGCATAAAATCTGATTATCTTAACGGGTCTTCAACTGATCAGGCAAATCGGGAAGT
Organism: Chrysopilus asiliformis; assembly: GCA_964034945.1. Lineage (NCBI taxonomy): Eukaryota > Metazoa > Arthropoda > Insecta > Diptera > Rhagionidae > Chrysopilus > Chrysopilus asiliformis. The sequence continues at coordinate 97,658,086 of OZ035962.1, forward strand.
AATTCCATTAAACTGTCTGTCGGCACACAAAGTTGAAAATTTATTAAATTGAGGATTATCTGTACGTACATTGATATAAGTATAAGTTGTTGAAGTCAAGGAAAATGCTATCGAAAATTATAAATGAAAGTTTAACAGGTCAAATTGATTGTTGGCATTCATTCAACTGTAATCGTAGTATAGTCGACTAGATTCATGTTCTTGGGTACAGTGGGATAAATTAGGAGAATATTGAATTTTTTCTGATAGGCTTTTATTCAAAACAGGGCCCTATAGTTAAATTTTTCTTTTTTTTTTGTGTGGCGAAAAATGGCGTTGCATTTTCCGAGTGATATGCGCGCCTAAAGCGAACAACAATTTTTAAAGAAGAAAATGAATATATCCAAAGTAAAGAAACCACCCCTCCGATAGAGGTAGAAAAAAACAAAATAAAAAAGTTATTTAAAACTATGAAAAGAAAATATAATTACTTTTCCAAAATGGTCAATTCGACTTTAATCGGTTGAGCCGTTTCGGAGTTACAAATATTTAAAGTTTACATGATCTTCACATCGTCAACAGTGATAATCAACAGTGATAATCAACAGTGATAATCATTTCCAATTAAATCGTGTATAGTTTTTCTTCGCAGAAAACATCCTTACGACGAAAATTCAATTGTTATTTTTCAAATCTTTCATTTAGCAATAAATTAATATATTTTGTGGTAAAAGAGAAAAATGTATAATTTATGTTATCTCATCCACAAAAAAAAAGATAATTTCACAGAAGAACTCCAAAATTGATTACAAGTTTCCAGTTATTGAATCGTTTATTGAATTACAATCGAATAAAGATAACAATTGTGCAAGGCTCTTATCTAAAAGACATTTTTAAACAATTTAGACATATTAACATTTAATATGATTATTTTTTAGGTTGGAGACACAAAACTAAGGCTAAGTTTATTTTATTGAAAAAATACTACTGGTTTATTGCTATTTATAGCAGATATCAAAAGATTTAGGTCTGTTTTCCAAATAAATACAATAATTAAAAAGGAAAGTGGTTTTCCAATGTCGACAAAACTTATGTCAGGTGTTTCGAACGTGTGTTATAAATTCACTTTCCTCAGATTAGAATTCTTTTTTCGATACGATAAAAACAAATTTCTTAAGTTATAATGTCACCGACTTTTTTCGATTATGATTTTAATTTACGATGGCTTGTCCTGATCTTGTTATAAATTTCGTAGTGATAAGTAAAAACATTTTCCAGTCATTCTAATGATTATTAACGAAAGTAACTTTTTTATTCGCCTTAGTATTTAATAGAAATACTAGAGCCGCATGTATTAATTAGAATTGACGAAATTTTGTGTACACTGATTAAAATTTATCTCTGAAAAGATTTTTATTTATTGGTGGTGAGCTTTTGGCTGAATTTAATCATTTTCTTATAATCAGAAATGTCATTTTTGGTAATTCATTTTTCCCCGCATGTTTGTAAGGTTAAACTTTGATCTGAGATAAGAAGTTTTCGCACGGATTTTTGTAAATTTCTGGGCATTTCTAAAAAAAATAATGAAATAAATTAAGAAAATCCCAGTGTATGCAAATAACGACATTTTACTTGTATGACTATGTAATGTGCTTTAATAAAAATAAATATCTTGCAGCTCGTGGATAGCGAAAAATCGATAATTTTGATTGCAAAATTGAAAAGGGAAATGAAAACAAACTATTTATAAAACTAATATGAATTTTGTCCGACATAGGCAATATTTTATGCTGTTTGAAGAGTACTACAAAATATTATTTATAATGAGATTATTTAAAAACCCCATTAAAGGAAATCACGTGCATTGGCATTACATTGTTGTAATATGTTATTAAAGAAAGACGTTTGCATAATATAAAGGTATTTTATACGAAATCAGAAGTGGGATGGAGGATATTGTAATTTCAGTTATTCGTTGCAATGAATTAATGCTTGAGTAGTTTTTCGAGTTGCCCAAAAAAATGTTTCACATTAGTTTGATTTCATTAGTTTGATTTCATTAGTTTGATATCATTAGTTTGATTTCATTAGTTTGATTTCCGTCTGTCCGTCTGTCCGTCTGTCTTTCCGTCTTTTTGTCCGTCTGTCTGTCCGTCTGTTTGTCCATCCGTCTGTCCGTCCGTCCGTCTGTTTGTCAGTCCGTCTGTTTGTCCGTCTGTCTGTCTGTTTGTCCGTCTGTTTGTCCGTCTGTCTGTCTGTCTGTCTGTCTGTCCGTCTGTCCGTCTGTCCGTCTGTCCGTCTGTCCGTCTGTCCGTCTGTCCATCTGTCCGTCTGTCCGTCTGTCCGTCTGTCAGTCCGTCTGTCAGTCCGTCTATCTGTCCGTCCGTCCGTCTGTTTGTCAGTCCGTCTGTCTGTCTGTTTGTCCGTCTGTTTGTCCGTCTGTTTGTCCATCTGTCTGTCTGTCTGTCTGTCTGTCTGTCCGTCTGTCCGTCTGTCCGTCTGTCTGTCTGTCCGTCTGTCCGTCTGTCCGTCTGTCCGTCTATCCGTCTGTCCGTCTGTCAGTCCGTCTATCTGTCCGTCCGTCCGTCTGTCCGTCCGTCCGTCTGTTTGTCCGTCCATCTGTTTGTCCGTCCATCTGTTTGTCCGTCTGTTTGTCCGTCTGTTTGTCCGTCTGTTTGTCCGTCTGTTTGTCCGTCTGTCTGCCAATCTGTCTGTTCGTAAACAACATAACTTTTGAAAGAACTTTTATAGTTGCGTTTTTGGTAAGCTATGATCGTAAACGGACATTATCGGATCATTCCTTCAGCCCTCCTCCATGCAAACAAAACAGTTTTTTGCAAATTTGTCGAAAACGGTGAGTCGTATTGAAAAATTTATAAAGGTAAAATGCGTTTGGAATACGATTTTACGTAATTTATCTATACATCAAAATCCAATCGGACCAATCTTTCCTTTCTTCCCCATACAAATGGAATACTTTTTTTCTAATTTCTCGAAAACGGTGCATATGATCGAAAAATCGATGCAGACGAAATGTGTTTAGAATATGATTTCACATAGCCGTTTCAGACATCAAAATCCAAACGGACCACTCCTTCTCACCTCTCCAACACAAGTTGATTTTCTTCTCAAAAATTTTGTTCTGCCCTTGATGATTGGCACCTGAAAATTGTAGTTTTTCTTATGTTTTTGTATTGCTTTTTGAAATGAATTATTTTAAAACGCGTACAAAATGTGCAAAAAAACCTTCTAGTCATTTAATTACTACAGATTGTATATGATATTCACCTGCACACATTTACGGATTGCATTGGGTGTGTTTTTGAATTTGTCAATTCAATCCTCTTAATTGCAACTTTGCAGTTTTTAATTGACGTAAAATCAGGCAATTTGGAAAATAAATAAAAATCACAGACGACAGCTTTTCAGAATTTTCAACCGTATTTGGAGTTGAAAGAACAGTTACTGTGATAGCCGTTAGAAGAATAAAAAATAAAATAAAATTTCAGGTGGAAAAATATCCAATTAGCCCTTCTGTGCTAAATTTTTACTCAGTTCAGTCATACTTCACTTCACTCGAATCTTCGCTGAGTCATGAATTGAGGCGGATGGACAGCGATAGCACAACAGAATCTACGCTTAGGTAAGGTAGTCAGGTAAAACCTCAAAATTCAGGTAGACCATAATTAAAATTATTGTAAATTGATTGGCCGTCAAAATATACTTACATTTGCAGTAAAAAAAAAACTTAAATGTTTTCTTGAAATTGTTGTCTGATGCGATAAAATTATTGATATTGATATGGAAGTTTTTCGTCTTATCGATTGGATGGAAAACAGTAGTGAAATTTCTTAATTTTCTTTAAAGAGAGGAAGCCTTACAGCATCATATTCAAGGTATACGAATATCATACTAAGTTGGATATTATGTTGACTACTTGGTGAATAGTTGATTTAATATATATATATTATAATAAACAGTGTGTATTACTATATGCACCGTGATTCCCACATTCGCTATGCTCACGATTCCTTGATTTTTCTTCATTCATGTTTCTAAAGATGTGAATTTTTTTCATTTGCGAAATCGAATATTGCTGCATCTATTTCTTGTATTTTTAGAAGACAGTCTTTTTTATTTCTTTTTTAAATCTCCTTATGGGATTTTATGCAGCTCTGGGTGACTCTGCCTTTTTTTAAATAAAAAAAATATTATCAAATTTTTTGTGAATATGAATTGATGAAGAAATTGCATTTCGATTTTTTTAATGAATGGGCGAAGAGCTTTTATCATTTTAACTAAATGCTTTTTTTAATCAATAGCTTTCAAATTTTGAGCTTCTCGGATCTAGAATGCAAAGTTTTGTTTTTCACAATCTATTCTAATTGTGTTGTCAGACTATCAACTTCGACAAAATCGGACTTTAATTAAATACGGTAAATGCACAATTTTTTTTGGATTTCAACGCAAATTTTTTTTAAAAAAGGTGTGACACCAAATTATTGAAAGATAAATCTAATGTTGTAAATGCTTCTAGCAAATGTTTTTTTTATGGTCTATGTTGGAGCTAAACTTCAGGCCAATCGGCTCGGTAGTTTCCCCGCGAAAGGGTAACATAGAGGAAGAGCTAAGTTTTGATATTACTTTACCCCCTCCCCTTACTCTTCCCTTTACTCCCCCCACCTGTCGGGCTACTTTTTAATGGGTCTATGTTGAGGCTGGACTTCCGACGAACATCTATGCCAAAATTCAGGCCAATCGGTTCAGTAGCTTCCCCGCGAAAGAGTAACATAGCGCAAAAACTAAGTTTCGAAATCACTTTACCCCCTCCCCTTACTCCCCCCACAACTCGCGCTACTTTTCCGTATGCCTATATTGGAACCAGAACTACCACAGACACTCATGCCAAATTTCAAGTCAATCGGCTCAGCCATTTTTGCGTGAAGGAGGAACAGACAGACAGACACCAACTCATTTTTATATAGTATGATTTAGCACTAATAAAAACATTTACAACATTAGATTTATCTTTCAAATACTTACAACATTAGACTTATCTTTCAGTAATTTGGTGTCACTGATTCCGAATCTGGCAGTGGTTTGGTTGGGTCAGCTCTAGTTTTAGAGATACAGAAGGTGGTTTATGATTTGGTTCTTACAATACAATACACTTATGGGTATTAATTTCTAAAGTCCAAATCACTCCAAATTTGGAGCCAGCAACACAAAAAAAAAAATCAAATATCTACAGCACCAAATTTATTGTCAGATTGTGATCTAAACTTTTCACATCTTAAGAGACATCAAAATTAATTTAACATACATTCATAATACACTCAGAAAAATGTCAGGTCAACTTTTTGTCAGGTTAACTCTGACCTCTAGCTGGCTGACAGAGGTTTCCATTACATGACATTACATCCTCGAAATGCCTATCTAAGGTCAACTCGTGCAGCACCCAAGGCACTACTTCACCTGCTGGTGGCTTAATTTCAGAATTTCTCCGATCACAGGTCAACACAAGTCTTACTTTCCCTCATGCAGGCGAACGCACGCCTGCCCGAGGCCAATTACGCCGTATGTAGGTCGTCGAGTTAGCCTCCATTTTTCTGAGTGTGTTAGGAGTGCTCAGAATAAAAACTCCGTTCTTAAACTAAGGGCTGTCCATAAAATATGTCATGGTAAATTTTCGACCCACTGATCCCCTCTTTTCCTTTCACGACAAACTTTTTCGGGATTTTTTTATGGAGTTTAGTAGCGCGGTAGAGTCTCCCTCCCCCTAAAAGTGTGACGTATTTTTATTTTACATCGTCGGCATTTTATTACTTGAGATATAGGGAGGTTTCTTCGTGATCTCTCCAGAGCGGCGAGTCGTAAGGAAAATGTATTAGAAGCAAAATCATGCAAAATATGAATTTGGCATAATTTCTCAATACATAAAAATCCAATTAAAAATACAAGTTTTCTTTGGAGTGCGTTAATTAAATTGAATTTTCTTCATTCCAAGTAAAAAATCTAATTCATTTTCAATTTGTTTCTAATGTAAAATACATAATTATAGTGAATAAAATTGATTTTGTTAGGGAATTTTTCTTAATTTTTTTTTCTTTTCAACATATTTTTTTCTTTCAATATTTTTTTTTACTCATATCACTTTGATTTATTGAATTTAATGATAAACATAATATAAACATAATATCATATTAATACGGTCGTTATTGGGAACAGATGCTGTGTGATGAATGCGGGCTCTGTGTGCAGTTAATCATTTAAAGTGGCAGCATTTGTACGGAGACGTACAAAGTCGGAGAAATTGAATTAAGCATAACGCTGAAATTTAGAATAGTCAATAGACATTCGTATACATTCGATGATACCTTTATTACACATATGAGGGATTTTTTCTTCTTCCTATATGCTCGTATAGTTTTCAAATCCAGATGGACTTGAAGGAGCGAAATCGAATGGAAAATGATTTGGTATTTTCTTTGAACAGACCTAAAGCTGGTAACAATGCTATTCGTGCTTATCGGTATGTATGCTATTAAAACATAGTGTGAGATATGCTCAGCTAAATATATGCAGTATGTACAGCTAGTTGGAGTGGCATAAAAAAACTGGCTAATTGATTTTGTCACTTTAATGAAAGCAAGCACAATACGGGCTCTGTCGGCTGGCGCTAGTTTTTCATGGCTGTTTTTCTTTTTCTGGGTTTCCCTATACTTTCTCAAAGTCGTTGCTTCTTTAATTATTTTCCTCCGACGCGACGCGACATGAGGTTTTTCTACCCTGTGACGAACGGGTAGCGAAAAACACATCCCACTTAAGTATATTTTACAAAGTCCGATAACAGGGAAAGTTGGAAAATTCATTGACAGGAAATTGTGTCAGCTCTTGCTTTATGCTTAAGAAATTGTCCACACAAATACCGTGGAGCATACTCTATATCAATCGATTATTAAGTGTTCATTATAAGAAAATCAGTTCTGAATGAACTGGAATTTCTACAGTTTGGAAAGAATTGTAGGAAAAGCGATTTACATTATGACGAAATTCATAGCTGAATAAACCATAGTTGAATGAAACCAACAGAAAATTGTTAATGGAAAATGTCCACCTGTATCTTATAGATATAAAAAAAATGTTTGGGTCATTTGGCTAATGGTTATCGCAATGCGCCATTATAGTATAATGTAACACAATATTATTGTTTTGAAGTTTTTTTTTATGATTTATTAAAAACAAATTTAACCACTGTCTGACTGGGTGGCGGGCCGAATTGTCACTTTCGAATGACACAGTCAATGAATTGATTACCGGAAGGTAGAAAAAAGAATCCAACACCACAGCACCACCATTATTGCCATTAAATTTTAGGTTTTGGCTTCGTATTTTTTGTATAAAAATGTTTGTATTTTCTGTCAAACGACAAATGAAATTTGCAAATTGGCACAATTCTTTGGGTAATTGCAGTCGATGTTTTCCAAACCACAGCGCAATTCAGGTATGAACCATTTGGTTTCAACAAAATGTAAATAACCACACCAATTTTTTGTTTCTTTTACAATTTCACTTATTTTACCAAGGCTGAAATATTTTCTGGTATTTTTCTTACAATTTCGTTACTGTTTTAAGCGGTTTGTTAAGCAGGTTAACACGTTTTCTTAAGCAGGTTAACAATTGATCTTTAATATTTTTATAATTCGACATTATTTATGATTTATTTATGAAATACATAGCACCAATTTTGGAGTTTTGCCACCCTTATCGTTGGAGTTTTTACTTTCTTATACACAGATCAACACAAAACTTTCCTCTGCCATACACTCAGAAAAATGGAGGCTAACTCGACGACCTACATACGGCGTAATTGGCCTCGGGCAGGTGCGCGTTCGCCTGCATGTGTGCAAGTAAAACTGAGTTGACCTGTGGTCGAGAAATTCTGAAATTAAGCCACCAGCAGGTGAAGTAGGGCCTTGGGAGCTGCACGAGTTGACCTTAGATAGGTTAACTCTGACCGCTAGCTGGCTTACAGAAACCTCTGTAAGGTCAGAGTTAACCTGACAAAAAGTTGACCTGAACATTTTTCTGAGTGTATCTAGTTTCCAAATACGCGTTAAAAATACGCAAAAATCATAGTTTTCGAGAAATTTTCAAAAAACTATTTTTTCATTGTATGGAAGGTACCCGTTATAGCTAACGTTACTTCTCCAAAAGATGGTATAAAACTGCAATTTTCGTTAAACTCATTTATAAAAAATTTCAAGTCGCTAGCTCAACGCGCTCATGAGTTATTTAAGATACTTACAACGGGGTAGGTGGGCGGTATCGCAAGGATGAGTGGGTTGGTTTTGCGTGTATGAGATGATCGATCTAATGTCACTGGGGCCATCAACCAGAAGGTTCCCGAAGGAACCGCGGGCGGGTGAGTGAGTCGGTGGTTATCCGAAGGAAACGCGGATTAATGGGTGAGTGAGTAGGTGTGTGGGATTTGACTAATTTTAAATCAAATGCTCATTTTATCGACACATTTGGTATGAAATGACCATCCCATAATAATAACCGAAAAATTGGTGCGAAGTCAATAAACCCAAAGGGACTATAATATCTATAGCAGCGGAACCAATCACCGTGAACGGACTATAATTAACTTTACAATATATAATATTTAAATGATATAAAATATAATACTGTCAGACGCGGATATTAATAAATGTACACTAAAAAAAAAAAATTGGTTATATGGATCAATAAAACGATTGTGAAATTAACAATTTGTCAAAATGACAAAAAATTGTTATATTTACAAGAATAGGAACGAGGTTTTTGTTATTATTTTTTTGAGTGTACATTCCATTTGATATAAAATTAAATTTATAGAACAACTCAGTTGCTAAAAGTCAAAATCCGAACTCAGTGGCTGAATGTCAGAAAACTAGCCACTCTATCCACCACGCCATCGGTATAGTCGCTATTAACAGTGAATACTAAATGTTTCTCACTAACGAAAATACATTATCAATTTGTACGCCTAGAGCCACGCTTCTTGTGAATTCAGAAGTGGGATATTAAGTTTATTTATTGAGAATTCCAAAGAATCTTCTATATTGTTAGCCACAAAAATCTAGTTAGGTTTAATAATATTTGACTACTATGCTATGAAGACATCAAGAATTCAGAAACGGGATATTTATCTAACTTATTTAACCCATATTATTTTCAGCTTCCTTATGTGCACGAAAATAGTTCCGCCTGCAGAAATGTCTTAAAATAGTTTTATTATTCACCAATGTCCAAAGTGCACCCACAATAAATTCACAAAGCATGTATGTATCTTGAAAACGTGGTATTTGTTCGTATTTAGTTGCGTTTAACCCAGATTTCCAATCAAATATATAAGGTCAGGATTGATATTAACCCCCATTTATTCAGAGTCACCACATACCTACCAATACGCCTATCGTGTTGACACAAGGATGAAATTTTCTACGTATATTGTATTTTCCTATTCCAGTTGTGGGTGCACTGTGGTGATATAGCTTTGAAAACAATTTGTTGCTATTTTTCGTGTTTTGTTGAGCAATTTTTTTTAATATACTTCCGCCATCATCAGGGAAACCTTAGCGCGCCAGTCGTTTGCAATCAAGTCATATATAGGAATATGATTAGATAATGTTATTAATAGTGCTCGTCGGACTGATACTCTACAATTATCCTAAACGCAATATTGCTTTCTTTTGTTAACCTATAAATGGAACTTACATCGCGAAATTGTGTCTCAGTTTCAGATTACATATTGTAATTTATTTTAACTTAGTTATTCTCTCAATCGGATTCGAATATTATAATTAATCTAATCTAATATTTTTTTGATTATTGGATTGAACTTTTGCTTTTGTTGTCCCATAAAAACCTCAATATCCAATTAATTTATGTTCACATGGAAAAAAAACTTTTTTTTGTGCACTCGGCGCGTGAAAAATCCAAATCTATAAATTTTTTTTTATCCCATCATAAGAAGTTTCTTAATTCCGATTTCGATAACATCAAGAACTAAAAATTATGCTCGGCTTTAATTCATCGAAAACCAAATGAACCACAATTTTTTTATATTCGTGTTACTAGCGAGCCCTTTAACAGACTCCAGAAATTTATCGGTAAAGAGTTAGTAGAAATCAAATCAAACTCCCGTGTTTTTATCGCAGCGTTTTTTTTTACAGGGATTGGGCATTTACTATAAAATGCAATGGAGTTGGATTGGCATATGTTGGAAGCGTGTTCGAGGATGTGCGGTCAAAATGTAAATTCGAAAAACGCTAATGACTTTTGGTAATTCTATCGAAGCAAAACCAAAATTTTGTTGGTCAACTTACAAATATTGGGTAACGTTTATTAAAACGAAAAATTCGTAAATATATTTTGTTTTATTTCAGAACTAGAATTTGGACCTGGCTTCGCCCGGCTAAAAGCGTGAGTAGAACAAAATCTAAGAAAACAAAATTCAATTGGCAATAAATTAGATAGAATAAGTTGTCCGTGCTTTTCTTTAAAATATTCGGAGTTTCTTTACCCCCTCCCCTTACTCCCCCACCTCTCGGGCTACTTTTTAAGGGGTCTATGTTGGGGCTGGACCCCCGACGAACATCTATGACAAATTTCAGGCCAATCGGTTCAGTAGTTTCCCCGCGAAAGAGTAACATAGAGGGAAAACTAAGTTTCGAGATGATTTTACCCCCTCCCCTTACTTCCCCCACCACTCGCGATACTTTTCAGTATGCCTATGTTGGAACCAGAACTACCACAGACACTCATGCCAAATTTCAAGTCAATTGGTTCAGCCGTTTTTGCGTGAAAGAGGAACAGACAGACAGACAGACACCAACTCATTTTTATATATTAGTATGATAATTAGGTTTTGAACAGACTATCAAAGTTTTGTCGGGGTTTTTCGGAAGCTGTTATCGTTCCATAGAACTATCGAACGCGATTTTAGAAGAAAATGAACCGTTTTCGAGATAATCGCAAAAATCATCTATATTTATATGAGAGAGAGGAGAAGGCTATTTATTTTTTTTTACTTTCGGGACAGGTTTAACTTTTGAATAAAGCGTAGTGTCTGCCAAATATAAACTCTCTACTTCAAATAGTTCTCGAGTTTTCAAATGTTTTTGTGTAAAAACTTTCAACATTAAGCTAGAACCTGAATCGTACGTCGATGCGTCCGTCATGCGTCCGTCCGGTAGACAGTTTTATGCGGTAACAGTTGGGTACGGCAACGAATCACTTCTTCTTCACTTTTTTGCACTTCTTCTATTAGTTTATCGTCGAAACAATTACTTTCAATTTGTTCCATACTTAAATTGCTTAAATCGTAACCAAACTTTTTTGCGAAATGACATTTCCGTGCGTTGCCGCATGTAAAAGTAGAAAGTCGACCTACTCTATGCGGTGACGGTGCGTTGCCGCATCGGACAAACGCGTTATTAGGGGAGTACTCATAGCAGCCCGTTGATTTTACTTTGACCGCATCGAACTGTCAACGTGACGGACGCATGGCGGACGCACGGACGTATGTTTCTGGTTCTACCTTTATATATCTTTTTATATTCGTCACATGAGGTTTGATTATGTAAGAAAGGTATCATCTCACCGTTAGGTGGATTAAGCTGTGTTTTTTCTCAGGCTTTAGAGAACAACGCCTTTATTAACGCTCAACTAGTCTGAATGTAGAATACAGGGTTATCTCGCGGAGTGTAAAAAATATAAGATCGAAGATCAGTTTTAGCGATTTGTCAACAATGTAAAAACATTTCGAAATAACATGGCATCAAATGGAATTCGTTTACATTGCCAGTTATTTACAAAGAAAATAATTTCAGTTGAATCACTTTTATTTGCAATGAAATTGATAAGATGTAAATTAAACAAAAATTGTAGGATATTCTGCCAAAGTTTGGGAAGAACAAGTTCAGGACTTTTTTCAATACGCCCTGCGTGATAATGAAGTTAATAACAATTTTTTTTTTCTCTGTCAATTTAAGTTATAAACACGACTAATATGTAAATTTCCAAGATGTGTTGCTTCGAAATTCCGAGATCTTTGGAGGCTATTTACATCTCAGAACCGCAAATGTATGGAAATCCCCGATAATATAAAACCTCTCCCGATTTCAGAATAGAACGGGACGGGTGCGGTTTAGTATCTATACCCGGCATCAATAATTCACTGTGCAAAATACGATGACATCATTACAAGTAATGCTCAGAAATATTGAAAGAAATCGTAAGACACTCTCGCGGTAAATTCCCAATACACCAGTCTGGCTTTACATCTCGGCAATGAATTAATATATTTCCAAAAGATGTTATTGTCAATATTACGAAAACAGTGATAGCTTATACCATATATACCACTGTGAAAGCTGAATTAAGTCAAGCTAAGAAACTTGAGCTACTTGTTTAGCATTTCCTAGAGACGCTTAGCTATTTACTCCAAGCCGGGCTTGATATTGATAAGAATTAAGAAATGAGGCAAACGATTGAGAAACATGGAAAAATTATGAAAGACGATGGGTAAACCTAAAGAAATGATTGCATTTCATATTCAATCAGAATGGTGTCTTCTGATAGACATATTTTGCTCGTAGGTATTATATTAAAAAAGATATGAAGAAGAAGACGAAAAAAATGTGATTACTACGATTTACTTTGGGTAGTGGTGTTGGTGCTATCAAAGCCGGCTTAGCCTGTTTTCCCTCAATCAAGTCTTGGATACACGAGACCCGGTATTCATATAAAGCACATGTACACATTGGACAGGGTGGAAGCTAAACAACTTAAGATACGTGCAAATACACATCGTTGCTTTAGCAGCTATTCGAAATCATTACCTATACTAACTGATTTTTCTACGGAAAGTCAAGCCAAGTATCTCAACTCAATTCGACTTCCAGAGAGGTGGAATATTCTTAAAATTGTGCTATTCACATGACTTAATTAGTCATTTTTCGCTATCGTTGCAAAGGAATTAACATTCCTGAAATTTTACTTGCGATTAAGTAATTTTACTTTAAACCGAGCTCCGCTTGATTAAATAAATACTTGCATAGCTTCATAAAACTAGTGTACTTTCATTTAGTTTGTAACTATATATATTATATATATATGTATGTATAATACTAGTATGGATAACATACAGTAAACAGAAATTCTTTAAGTAAAAATTATCTGACAGGTTTGATGGATTTCGGAAGAAAAAGAAAATTTTAATGAGTGTAAAAATCGCTAGAGGCCATTGAAAATATTTATTCGGAAAAATTTCGAAATAAAAATAAGTCCATGACATTTACATATGTATGTATGTACATTGTTTTGTAATTTACAATCAAGAATATATTTTTTCGTAGTTGTCGTTTTAATGTTTAACGATTTAAATGATTAATTGTATTACTAATTTGAAAATATTACCAGGAAATTTTTTTCTGCCAATTTTTAATATGAGAAATTGAATGTTTGTATGTTCCAAGTTGGCTCCAGAAGCACCCAGAAGATTTAGACGTAATTTTTTTAATGCACATAGTTCCATTAGATGGCAAAACTATACTCAAACAGCTTTTATGCTAACCGTGACGTTTCCGGTTGACGTATATCGTCAAGGCATATGTCAACCGCTAACGTAATGTACTTCAATGACTGTGTTTACATTCAGGATTCATTTTGAGGCGGCACGTCAATCGTTATTTCTCTGTCGTGTGCACACGGTTCGCTTCATCTTTATTCGCTAAACCGGTTTCATCAACAAAACTAAACGAAACAGGTCTTAACAACCAGACTCAAACCATTTTGCGACTGAAAATTTTAAGTCAATCTAAATTTCGTTCGCTCTTTTTGGTTTCCCTCCCCACTGCGTCCCTCACCAACACTTGGCCGGAGCGAATGACGTGCCGCCTCAAAATGAGTCTTAATGTAAACACAGTCAATTGATCCTCTTTTTCACCGCCTATACGCTTTTCTACCATTCCTTACCACTTTTCAAACTTTACAAGTGAAAAGTCGTACTGACCAAAGACCTTATATTTAGAGAAAGGCTTCTAAAAGTATAGCCTTCACAAGAACGACCTAAGAAATTTGTGGTTTCTAACTGGGTTCACATCCAATTTTGAATAATTCTGTTGTGCTCGGTTTTATTGTTATTTGATTCGGAAAGTGTCGGTTCCGAAATTTTCCACCATATTATGGTGAAAGTTTTTCTCTAATATAAAGGCTTTAGCCTTTAACAATTAGCTCTTACTAACTTAGTAACCACTGAAGATGTGTGCGAAACGTTCTAATTGCACGCTAATTCTAGTACGTTTTTATTCATTTATCACAGCGCCCTCGAAACGGTAAGATAAAAACTAAAATTAGAACGGAGATTAGCAAGCAATTAGCCCATATTGCATTCGCCAAAAGTTGTTACTAAGTTAGTGACAGCTTATTGATAAGGACATTTACTGTACTCTACATATGAATATTTGACAATTACCTAAAAATTCTCATCCCCTCTAACCCCCTCTCCTGCTAAATTGTAAACCAGTGGAGAAATTTCAGTATGGTTTTCATTAAAAGATCAAAACAGACTTTAATAAGCTTATGCAGGCTCCACCGAATCAATGTTTTGCGAAGGAGGTCCAATCCCACATTTGAAAGGGGGTGTGAAACAAATGAAGAAGTAAAAAAAATATGTAAGTTATCCAAAATATATGACACTTTTAGGGGGCAGGGATGGAGGGAAGGATCCGGTAGCATGGCGGAGTTATTGAATTTCATACAAAAATTCACGATAAGGTTTTATCAGGGATTTTCATTGTCACCCTCTAGTCCTCTAATATCACTTGTTTGCTTCCAAGATATTTAAAGGTTTGCCTTTGATTTAATTTAAAAATATTGTTAATGGTTATGGCATATCGAGTGCGTCGTATTGCCTCATTGCACAATTTCTCAAGTCATCCAAAGGATTTTAGATCTTTTCCTTGCAAAAATATTTCTTATTTGCATAGTTTTTACTTGTCCTAATTGTATTTGCTTGGTTGTGTAATTATAAACCTTTTGTGAAAGGAAATGAGTCTAAATTCGTTTGGCTGTCTTAAAAAAAAAAACAATTTTTGTATGCCATAGATGCCAAGTGCTAATATGTAAATAAATTTAATTAAAAATTTGGTCCTAAATTATGAAAGTGGGCCTTCTATTTAAGAAATGATATTCGTTGCCTTTAAAATTAAAAATTCGGGAACGTTTATTAATTGGAACAAAAATATTTATCAAGAGCTTTTCTTGTGCCATCAAATTATCCAAATGCAAATAAAATATACTCCGGTTTCAATTAAATTAACTAGAATTTGATATTTGTTCTAGTTACCTTTTTCCTCAAGTTTTGTTATCAATTTCATGTCTGTCTAAATGTGAAACTCTTTCTATTGCCTTTTTAGTTACGCAATTTTTGATGACAAAATTTTTTTTTAAAAGAAAAACGACCTAATCGCTTATGACATACAAAGTCTTTTACGATATTTTCGATTTGAACAAGTGTTTTCCACTTATATTGACACGATATGAGAGAAACTGACACAGAATTTTTATTGGGACGATAGCTGATGAAAATGTCGTTTAATTGCGATAGAAAAAAAATATTTTTCCTATCACTGTCACTACCCTAGAAGAAGAGTTTTGATCGAATAGAAAAAAAAGATGTTTCAAAAACAATTTTTGAACAGAGAGAAAGATGCAGGTGAGTTTGAGGTCCGGGGTGTTGAATCGACAATACTTAGAACGATTGAGGTAATAAGAAGTCATATAAGAGACACCACGCATGGCATAAACATATGTAACAACTCAGAATAACCCAAAGTAAGGCATTATAAAATGTGTTTAATTACGTTTCAAGGTTAAATTCAAAAAAATTCAAATTTTGATAAACACACCAAAAATTTCTTGATAATGGCAAAAAGGCTGATATCTCATGCGTAATAAATAGGTAATACATATGTGATATTAAAAAAAATACATATTAGCTAAATTAATTTTGTAAAAGGTGAATTTGGGGCGACTCTGGTGTTTTTCATTTAATCAATTTTCGGTTTGTGTGTGAAATGTGGTTTTGGGTTCAGGTGTTAAAAGTACCTATTTGCTTCTTTTTCTAATTTGAAACAATTGATATTTGACAATTATCGACGCAAAATGAATAAATCAATATTTTCTTTTCTAAGTATTTCAAATATGTATTTAATTTTTGGAGTTTTTGGTATAATGTGTGGCCCAAAATTTTGCAATTTTTGAACCTCGTTTTCGCCAAGTTAATTTTTTTTTCGATTTCCAATTTATATTTTTTGGGTTTTGAGTGTTTTTTTTTCAGTTTTGAGTTTTCATCATTAGAGACCTTATATCTAGAGATTTTATATAAAACCATTTTGGATCGTTCCGCGGTCGGAGAAATCGGGTTCTTTTCTTTTTCTCTATGGTACTTATCTCTTCTACACTTACGACTTTTTCTACACTTATGACGACCGCGCCGCTGCACTTACGACTTTTTATCCCAACAAATTTTCTATCCCATTGATTGACCAATCAGAGCCCGAGGTGGCGGCGAGAGAAATTCTAGAGTTAAATTCCATGAAAGATTTCAATGCCGAAAATTCATGGAGTTTTTTTTTTGAAAATTGCGGAATCTAACCTTACTTGACAAGAAGTCGCTAAAACAACCAATTTTTTTTTACTGAAAATGCTATTCTAAAGGCTTTGAAAGAAGATTTTCGGTATATTTAGGAGTTTTTCCTCTGCAATTTCGTAATTTGCATGGCTTGCAATAGCTGTGACAAGTTGTTTTCATTTCAAAGGGATGTAAAGAAATTGGATTCCATGAAATTTTCTGCCCAACTGTCAAAAAAATCTCATTCCGGTGAGATATTTCTTGGGATAAAAAATCGAAAGTGTAGAAGCCCGGTTAAAGTGGATTGGGTATCGTCATTTGAGTTTTCCTAATAGTTTTTTGAAATGTTTTAATATTCAATTACAAATTTTACACTTATTTTTAAATAAAATTTTAACTAAAAGACCCTAGTGTCTGTCTGTCTGCCTGTCATTTACACGTTTAGACTTAGGATGGCTCCGAACGGGGTCACATACATTGTCGGCGCCTCCAAGCAATATGTAGATTTCAAATATATAAGAAATTTTCAAAACCTATGGTTTTAACGAAAAAATTCCGATAGTCTAGAGGTTAATACGATAACTTTTAAACAAATTGAGATAGAGACTTGAAATTTCGCACAGCCACATTTCTTGTAAAAGGCAGGGCTAAATTCTTGCAGGAACAATTTTAGACAATTCCTTCTCCTCTTCTCCATACAAATGAAATAGTTTTGTGTTGTATCGAAAAATCTGTAAAGCTTATATGATTTTACATAATTCTTCCATTCATCAAAATAAAATTGGACCACTGTGACCCCCTTCCAGATACAAATAAAACAATTTCTTTCAAAATTTGGTCTGAATTTCTCAGAAAGTATTCGGAGATTGCCTTCTGGTAATTGTAGTTTTTCTTACGATTTTAAATTAATTTTCAAGCTAAATTTGATTAAAAAAAATCAAATAATTTTAGACTTTCTTGTTGCACGTGTATCATGATAACAAAAAATTCTTTAATTTATCAGTAGTAAAAAAAAGAGTATTTCAAAATACCACGCGCGTCTGTCAAAACAGTTGCCCAGCAATAATACAATAAAATATTAATAATGGGTATGATATTGCCATAAAATCTATACTCTCTCGCGTCAAAATTTTTTTAATAGACATATGCAACTAATTAAATACTTAAAGTCTGGCGCTAAATAGTTTGCACTTTAGTTTCAAATATAAAATGGTTACAACTGTGCATAGTGAAAAGGGTGAAATGTTTCAATTATTGATAAGATTTTTATGGCCGGCATTACAAAATATTTATTTTCATCTAATTGCTTGAGGCTAGCATGGTTTGTCAACAGATTGAGTGAAACTTTTCATATATTTTCCTTCTCGTATAACTAAATAGCTTTACGATAAGATAGAATTATGATAAATGTCACAATTTTTGTTGTTTCTGTTTCCTGATAGTGGCGAATAGTGAATGAATGGTGGCGGGATGGGAGCTAATCAAAACTATAAAGGGTCATAAAGAACTCATGACCTTTAAACCATCATTTCGTACAAAATTGAAGGGATTTTAGTGAATAATTCTGTTAGAAAAAAAATTATGTTTAATAAAAAAAAAAACAGATGTGCGTCGAACAATGACGGAAATCTGTGTAAAAAAATAGTCTAAGGCCATTGATCGTCACTACTAGTACATACTATGATACCACACAACAAACAATTTGGAAATGTTTTTGGGTCGAGTAGTTTTTTTTTTTGGTAAAAAGTTGATAGTCCACATTAAAAATAGTATTGTTCGTTTTGCCTGGAACGCTGTCAGCTCTGCTTGAAACTTTACGATAATGCTTCCTTTCGTGGGTGATAAATCCGCACTTTGCTACTAGTTTTTGCCAAAAAAAAAAGTTTTATAAGGGTCGGAAAAATTATCAAAAACAAAAAAAAAACGAATGCTAGGAAGTATACTCGCAAAAAGCGAAACAAAAATTAATTACAGTTTTATTGTTTTACTTTTCGTAATCTTATCTGGTTTAGCGAATTTTTATGTTTGAAAGGTTTAACAAAAAGCAGGGAACAGGAAGGGAATTTATGTGTTTTTAGGAATTTGCGAAATTTTGCTTCTGAACTTATGATTATAAGAAAAAGTACATCGGGACCATCACTGGTATTAGGAGAAATTTGAAAAACTACTGGCGTCGGTCTGTCTGTTGCTCGTTGACGTGAAAACGTTTAACTGATTGGACTGAAAGTTCGCATGAATATTCGACGGAAATCCATACGTAACACAAGCTTACAACACAATAAGGCTTACAACACAAGCTTGTTGAAATATGGAAATCTTAAGCCTATTTAAGAATATGGAAAATCTTTTATATTTTATTCGACTTTCTTTGGAAGTTAGTGTAGCCCAGTGGTATACCATTCAGCATTTGAACTCGAAGGTCCTGATTTTGTACCTCGCTTGCGGTTCACTCTCATTTGGTTGATTGAAATCAGTATAGCGATTATTCCAGAAAAAGTGAGTATTCTCACATGTGAGAAGCCTGTAGGAACACAGAATTTGCATTGTTGTGTTAGTGGATTTGGAAGATAGTATTTGTATGAACATTTGTAAGGTTTGCGAACATTTCCTCTAGTTGTGGCAACCCCATTTATTTACTCATTTTGAACTGTCAAAGTTCCACCTGTAATTTTGCTTGGTGAGAAAATATAAACATTAATAAAAATGTCTAAAGTGAGTATATTTACAATTTTTTTAAATATAATTTTAAACAATTTACTTTTGTTACAGAATGTGAGAGCGAGCACATTGCAAAAATAGAAATTAGTCGAGATTTTGGAGGAAAATTTTTCAAACCTCTAGCGGCATTGCTCGCCAGCCGGCAAAGCTAGACAAACAGAAATTTGGGATCATATAACTTGCTTGCTAAATGGATTGGGGACGGGAAAAACTGTTCTTCAGTGGCAGAAGATAATATGTTTAACAAAACCTTCCAGAAAAAAGGGAGACGAAGTTCGCTTCTTAAAGTGTTTGACTTGCTTAAAAATTCTTGATTAAAGTGGCATTCGAGTTCTCAAATACTCCGGAATTTTAGTTTCAGAAATTGCAAATGGATCGCTTCCGTCCCTAAGTTGTCTTCTTAGAATTCTCATGTGGTTTTTTCGGATGTAATATTCCATTATTGATAGCGGGATCATCTTCAATTCTAACTTTAACTACTTTTTCGAAAAAAAAAACACAATTTAAACGCCCGCAGCATTGCCAACTTAGCAAAACATACAATAAATTTCCCTTAAAATTCCTTTTAACAAGTAGTGTTGCAACCTCAAAAATATTCTTCTCACATGTGAGAATACTCACTTTTTCTGGAATAATCACTATACAGTAATCATAGTTACTGCCTGATGCTAACGACACCATCCGTCTAAACTATTCTAAACTCTCCTGTGGCAACGGAAAACCTTACAAATGTTGTGATAGATTCATTGTAAAATTGTTACAAAACCTCAACTGAGAAAGCCCAGTCCCACTCTGGGATGCAGTCCCATTAATCTGTGAAGTTCTTCAAAAAGTTTTATGTTATCAAGACGTATTTTTGAAGAGCAACTTTTGATCATCCTCAAACTTTTTCTAAGAGAATTATTCACTAAAATCCCTTTAAACCCTTCAATCCCTTCAATTCGTACTAATTGAATACTAAAATAATATTTCATAAAGATTTTTATATTTTATTTAGCAGTTTTTAAAAAAAATTTGAAAAAAACCTTTTTTTTATTGATATTTTATTAGAGTTCGAACGATTAATCGGCTTCGGCCGAAGGCTCCGGCCAAAAATTGACCTTCGGTGTCGGACTCTACTAATTATTTAAGAAACTATAAACCATATAAAATTTCACTTAATTTTGAATACTTCCGTTTGAGTTACATTGAATAAAGAAACATAAAACTCACCGGATCGAGATCTGAATCCCAGATATCCTTGAGATCGCCTGTTCCTATATCGTAAAACGTTTCCATATTGATTATATCCAGTTTGCCGGTTGTATTTAAACGTTATAACAGGAAAACAAATCGAATAGTGCTCCTACTTCTGGAAGCACTTTTTAATGGTTATATATTTTTTTAAATCAGTCACACAAAACTTTATTTCAAAAAGGAATTTCCTCCTTTTTGGGATATAACGAAAAACGAAAAAAAAATGTTTTAAATCAAACGAAATGAAAAACTGAATTTTTATTTAAAACGTAGTTAAACACTGTTTTTTTTATGTAAAATATTATTAACAATTGATTTATTTAATTATAATATTGATAAACAAACAAATTGATTTTTCATGCCTCTTTATATTTTGTAGCCAGTATCATTTGCCATTATTTCGCTATGCCGTTTTGATTCGGTTTTTGAACTTGGAACTCATTTAGATTTGAATAATTATCGTGCGTGAAATTAAAAACAAACGGACTTGATTTGTCCAAATATCTCTTTTAATTAATTATTTTGGGTATTTATTTATATCGTTCGTAATTAGATCGTGTGAAATTTTCTCATCAGCAACTATACCACCTGTTGCGGTTGAATATACCGGCTGAAAGTTATCACTCAAAAGTACACAATGATTAAAAAAAATAAAACATAAACTTTTTACAATTTCGGTAATTAATTCCAAAAGACTTCCAGTTGAATTTCGATGTGTAGATTTTACGATATTTCACCAATTGGAAAGTTTTTTTTTTTAAATTAAAAACAATAAACACTGCCACTTTTAACTATCACCGAATGATGAATTCTTATATTTTACCACATCAAAATGGAAATTAATTATTTATTTCAAAAAAGTTTTATTAAGGACTTTTTGAATTTTTACAAAATTTCTCAACGGTTTTTTTAACGTGTGAATTGATTATTTTAACGATCGATTGTTAACACCGACTAAAACGGTCGAGAATCCAACTTCGAATGTTTAAGAAGTCACCATGAAGAAGTTTTGTGGTGGTCAATTATAGGCAGGTTTCACTGCGTTGAGCTTTCTTCTCAAAGCAACAATATGGGTACATGTGTTGGTGGTTTCGGAAAAAATCTTGCATTTTCCATTCTGTTTTACACGCTTTTCACGAAGGTCGAGAGAGAGCTTTTTGTTACACATCCAAATAATAGTATGCCGGCTGTTCGAGTGAGGAAAAATCTTTGAATTTTTTGGAATTTTTCAAAAGCTATTCCTCAGCCGAAACAGTATATATTAATATAAACTTTTGACTATAAAATTCAAATTGGTAATTTTTTGATTTTTATTTTCTTAAAAAAATGCGTGCAAAACTATGATTCTTATCGTTAACTTTTGTCGATATATCTGTATTATTAAACTATTTTTATAATACTTTCGTCAGTTATAGAGGGAAAGTATTGTACTCATGACGGAGACCGACTCGAGAATGGAGACAGATAGAAAATTTTTGATCAATACGGAATCCGTTTCAGGCAAAATTATGAGGAGGTCAGGGCGGGCTGTCTGTCAGTCTATCTTTCTGTCTGTCGGTTTGTCGGTCGGTCTGTCAGTCTGTCGGTCTGTCAGTCTGTCGGTCTGTCGGTCTGTCGGTCTGTCGGTCTGTCGGTCTGTCAGTCTGTCGGTGTTGGTCTGCCGGTCTGTCAGACTGGCTGTTTATCGGTTTGTCCGTTTCACCTATCTTAAATAACTCGAGAACGCGTTGAGCTAACGACTTGACAATTTTTGTAAATTAGTTTTATGAAAATGGAAATTTTCTGTCAATTTTTGGAAAAGTAACGGTAACTATAACGGGTACCTCCCATTATTTTTTTTTTTTGAAAAATTAAGTTCTTTGAAAATTTGTCGAAAATTATGCGCTTTTGGGAAAAAATGAATATAACGAAATTTAATGCACATAAAATATTCTACATTTTTTGCTTTAACGGTATATACGTGTATCTAATGGTGCTCAACATATTTCAATAAAATACGTTTTTTAAAAATAATAAGTTTTTAAAAAAAATAAGTTTTTTGAAAATTTCTCGAAAACTGCCTTTTTGGGAAAAAATGAATATTATAAAATCTAAAGAATATAAAATTTTCTACATTTTTTGCTTTGACGATTTTTACGTATCTCTAACGAGATACATAAAAACCAGTAAAGAAAACAGTGTAGAAAATGTTATATCCTTTTGTGATATTCATTTTTTTCATCGTATATTAGAGAAATTTTCAAAAAACTTAATTTAGAAAAAAAAAATTATAGCTAACGATACTTTTCCAAAAGTGGATAGAAAACTTTGATTTTCGTAAAATTCATTCACAAGAAATTTCAGGTCGCTATAGGTCAACGTGTTCTTGAGTTATTTAAGATACGTAAAGCGAACAGACCGACAGAAAAATGCACGGACGTCCTCATAATTTTGTCTGAAACGAATTTCGTACTGATCAGAAAGTTTTGCCTCCGTTCTCGAGTCGGTCTCCGTCATGAATACAATACTTTCCCTCTATAGCAGAGGAAAGTAATAACTTATGTTATATCCCGTTTCCTGTGCAGACTACCCGTAATATATGTGCCACCTTTTAATACAGTAGAATCCCGATAATTCGTACCCCGATAATTCGTATATCCCGCTAATTCGTATGAATTTGCTGGGCCCTTGAAAAAAATCCCGATAGTTCGTACCCCTGAATTTGCTGGTCCCTTGAAATACGAATTATCGGGATTCTACTGTACATAGTTTTTTTTGGAACCGGTATATGAATATACTTCTGCACAAAGGTAAGTTTTTTGGGTAAAGTAATAATAATTTTCACACCCAAATCATATTCAACCAGAAAATTAAACACAAAAAAAAACTGTTAAACTTGTGTAAAACAATATTACAAATTTTTGTAATTTATTAAGTGTTTAAAACACAGTAAAATTTAATAATAGTGTTAATAAATCTTTCATAATTACAAGTAAAAGTTTCTCCGCATTTTTTTACTTGAAATCGTGTTAAAAACAAGATCATTGCGAAATTTAATAAAATTAGCGATACAAGCAGGTAACAAGCTTTAAGGTATACTACATATATTTGCCGCTATCACAGTACCAGCGGAATCACTTTCCTCCATAATCACAATCGAAAGGTAATTAAAAACATTACGATTAATGAGTGATCTTAAATTTTCTGGTATAAGTAAGATATGATATAAAGTAGAAATTCTTGTTTTAAGACCCGAAATTATGCGACAATATATTTAAGTGTTTTCGTTGGGAGTTGCTGAAATTGATGATTTTGGGCCACTCCGTCCTTCGGCCATCAATTTTAAATAACATGTATATTAATAAGAAACATTGTTAACGGGCACAAAATTGATAAACAAAGTAATTACAGTTGGTATATCTACTTAAAAGTTCAAAAAAGATTTTTGCGGTAAAGAAAACTGGATGAATTTTAAAATGACGCCGAAGGTGAATATCATACCAACCTCAACTTTTCCTACATAACATAATCCCTTTGATCTCGAGCTGATATCAATTTACGAGCGTGTTCCATCTACAAAATAATCAAAATCAAGCAAACGAATGGCATAAAAAATTATTTAACCAAAAATTATTTGGATAAACGAGAAAAACCAGTATTTTGAGGTCCGCTTAAACGTTCGGTTGAGTTCTGCATAATGATATCAACCGGTCAACCGGCGACAGAGAGTCACAAAACACCTTTCGGAATCCACACCAAACAGCCTTTATATAAATTTTTTTGACCTTTCGTCGAAATCTTCTGAATCTCACATAAATCGGCTGTAAATACTTAAGATATATATGATGATTTTCATGATTTAACAGTCACCATAGAAGTTCTTTCAAAATAAATTTAACCACGTTTGATTTTACATTTCAATAATAAAATCTCTTTGAAAACTTTTATTTGGTATTTTATCTGAAATTGGGAAGTGATCTGCTTTTCAACGACAAATCTTGTGCCAAACTTAGAAAAAAAGGCATTAATTATGCATTGAATATTTATCAAGTGGAAACCGGTAGAGTTGTGAGTTCAAAAACTGAGTTAATAAGATGCGTATACGTCAGTTTATCGTTAAGATTTGGCATCCATATCGTCCACAATCTCAAAGATTTTCTGGTTCTAAGCGACGAAATAAAACATGCCCCACGTTGAATTTCGATTTGTACCTTTCACCAAACTTTCGCAATTTCTACAAGATGCAATTGAGAGACTGTCGTTTGCGAAAATTTGCAGAATTTTTTCTTTAACCTTCGTCGGTCGGTAGATACTCTTATATGTAGGTACCGTTAAAGTTTAAACCTTCCTAAACGTGAGAAATCTAATTTTATTTGATACTATATTACACTACCTCGTTTCTATAAGATTTCTTAGTAAATTCTAGTGGTACAAGTGGAAATTTGTTGATCAACCCCCTTTGAGACAATGTTGTACCACCACCTCTTTCTGATCAACATTTTTCTTTTATCAGATAAGTTTTCTCTCCACAAAAAAATCCCCGTCTCCACAAAATGTTGTCAATAAAACCGAAATAAAACCGAAATAAAACCGAAATAAAACCGAAAAACCGAATCATTTTTACACCGAAAATTCAATCCTGCTCGAATTAACTCGAGCTCAGCCAGTAAAATCTCAAATCCAAGTGTGATTTTTTTTTTGCCAATAATCCGCCATGATACAAGAATAATGTACGGCTAATCTGTCGCAGTAGTGTTGCCAATTTTTGTCCATAAAACTGTAGAAAAATTGTCACGAAATTAAAATTTATGAGAGTCAACACCCGAATCGGGTTATCGTACCATTAACGATGATCATCCACCCGAGATAACTCGAGTACCACTGCTAAAGTGTTAATGTGCCAATTTGTATAATATTTTATGATTGGAATATATAATTCTGTTCTACGATCGTAAATGCCATCGCGTCTTATCCATTAGTCCAACAAATATTTAGATAAAGAAATTCAAAAATTTCCTAATTTTGAAAAAAAACAGTATGTGGATATTTCAAGCCGCTCAATTCGATTGGATCAAACTGGAATGGAATGGAACTGATTCAAAAAAATGTAAAAGACATGGATGATGGAAAGAATTGACATAAATTTGCCCGAAGATATATGGTAATATTTTTTATTATACATATTTATAAACATAAACTAAACATCACAGAATAATAATGCTTATGGTGAAGAGAAAGAAAAAGCGACATTGAGCCTTTCTCTGCAAAACTTGTCCCAAAGAAGTTGATACTTGATGCTGATGCTGGGTGTGTCCATTCATTTATAATTTGATTTTATTTACACTGATTATCATCGGTGGTTTATTCATTATTGAATATGCTGGAATTATATCATTATTATTCCGATGGAGCATTCTCTGTTACTCCTTAATTGACAGCCATTTCATTTTCCATTACTTTCAAATTAAAGGCATATTAAGTCGTATATTTATATTGATTCATGTATACCAGATTATTTCAATTTAGCGCGGCTTTTAATTGGTTCATTTCATATCTGTCTTCAATTGTTAAGTGTGTAAAACATTGGATTAGGCCAATAGGTTTTTATTCAATTTTAAACAATTTCCTCAGGGCGAATGTAATAATTAAAATAATGAATTCTACCCGAAATCAAATCACTAGAAGAAGAGCGGAGTAAGAGTGGGAATGATGAACAATTGTTGATAATGACAAAAGATTTACCTGAACAACTAAACAAAAGTAAAGTTGCGCCGAAAAAAAACTCAAAGATACTGAAAAGTGGTGTATACGAAACAGTTTTTTTGAAAAAGTTCAGTCATATTGAAAAATTTATAAAGATAAAAAGTGTTTAAAATATGACTTTACATAATTTATCTATACATCAAAATCCAGTTGGACCACTCTTTCCTCCTTATAGACGAAATGTGTTTAGAATATTATGTTACATAACCGTTCCATACATCAAAATCTAACCGGACTACTCCCCTAGTAGATTTTGCTCATCAGTACTCTACACTATCAAAGGAAAAACGCACACAATAACATGGTTTTTCAGTTGTGTTTAGCGAAAATGAGTTAGTGTGGGTATATACAGAATTATTTGTTAAAAAAACTTTAAAGTAAATGCTTTTAACCGATTTGAATTTGACTTCTGATGAGCATATGATGAGCCTTCGATGAGTGCTCATGTAATGTCGACGAGGCGATGCGTTCGGCATCGATTCGTAACCCACTTCATTTGTTTCCGAAATTGGTTCGATATTCCCGTTAACTCTGGAACTGAAATGCTTGAAAACGATTATTTATTTTCATTCTAAGTTAAAGTGCAATTGAAGACAGAAGGTTCAAATAATATGAGTTCATTAATTGTAGTATGCTTGAGTTCTTCCATTTTAGGTTTAAATTCTGGTGAATTCATCAAAATAATGAATTCATCAATTCTGGTATTCATGAGTTCATCAATTCTGGTATTCATGAGTTCATCAATTCAGGTATTCATGAGTTCATCAATACGCTTACTGATCAGGTAGCCAATTCGGCTACCAATGAGTTTACCCATGAGCATCATCAATACATCATCAATACGGCCCCATGATACTCATCGAGAGACTCATGCAGAGCTCATCGAAAAACTCATTGCTACAAATGAGTATATAAGTGAGCAGTAATGATGATTATATTTCCCAGGTCTAGAACAAAACTCATCACTTCGCGATGATGAGTTCATCATGAACGATCTACTAGGGTCCTTCCCCCTCTCCCATACAAATGAATCTTTGTTCATAAAAAATTTGTCTGCTTGACGATTGGTCCCTGAAAATTGTAGCTTTTCAAGTGTTTTTTTAATTATTTTCAAAAAATTTAAAACAAAACTTTTTCAATAACGATTATATAAGTCAAACCGTCTGATAAAATGTTCACCACAAATTTTTACAAAACCTTTGTATATATTCTAATATATAATTTATTATTGTACATTTTTGTCTGTACCAATCCGGAATAAAAATTCCAAGCGGTGAATTTTGAATAAAAATTTCATTGAAATTCTTTTAAATAATGCAGTCCATTAAACTTTCGATTTTTTTTTATCAAAGAAATTAATTTCCATAATTCATGTAACTAAAAGGAAATTATTTTATGCATTTTTGGCTTATTTAAAAAATTGTTAGAGATTGCGTATGGAATTTAAAATAGCGCATCGAATCGGTAGCTACCGAAAATCATCGTTAATTAAGCATGCAAATTAAATGTTTGGCTATCATTTTTACCCTCTAATAAAATCATTTTATGGAAAATTCGCAAAAAAAAAAAAACAAATCGTAGATATTTGCAAATCTTATAATTTGGTATGAATTCGATTGAATAATTTAAGAAAAGCTTATACTAATGAAGAAAACGACCAGCAGGACAATAACGTTGGATGTTTTTATTATCGAGTAAAAGAGGGCAAAATTAAAAGTCAACGAGTCTTCAATCAGTAAAATAAAAGCTGAAATCCGCATCGGTCACGAGTCAAAAGTGCAACGCGCAAAAACTGATCTTTCTCCTTTCACCGATTTTAAAATTCTTTTGCTGATACGCCGGCCCAACCAATTCATTCCATTGAAAGGTATTTCGACGTTGATGTAACCGCTGGCCGTGTTTCTTTTTTTTTAAATCTGAAACTTGATTTGGTTTTGTAAGTTCTTTCAAGATATTTGATATGAGCCAAAATTTCAAACCATTTTACATCAATTCATTTAACTTGGGTTGCATTTGAAAAATTCGTAAAATTTCTCAGAAAATCTGGGAAAAATCGCGTGAAACTAAAAATTTATTTATTCTTCTCATGTTTGTGAAAACAATTGCATTAAAAAATGTTGAAAAATCTAGCTTGAGGTCAACGTGTTCTCGAGTTATCTCTATATATAAAATCGTTTAACCTGACTGAGTGACTGACTCATCAACGTCCAGCCCAAACCCCTGAAGCTAGAGACTTGAAACTTTCACAATATGTCCCAACCATCGCGTAGGCGCTCACTAAGGCGGGGTTTTCCGAAATTTTACCCCTAAGGTGGTGAACGGGGGGTAAAGGGGGTTTGGGTGTTTTTAAACCGTGATTTTCGCCATTAATCCTGTTCAGTAGGAGGCTGAAAAGTTTCACTCGGGGGTTTTTGGGGGCGCTGTTAGATTTTCAAAATTCAAAACGGAAGGTCCTGTAAGGATAACGCAAATATCCTTTTTTCCATTTTTTCCGGGAAAAAATTGCATTAAGGGCTTTTCGGGGTCGCTGATCACGAATCGGGTGTTGAAATTTCATATTTCGAATAGTCCTATAAGGATAACCCTTTTTTCATTTTTAAAATACCCTTTTTTCATTTTTTTTCAGTTTTTGCAGACGCTGATCACGAATCTGGTGATGAAATTCCTAACGGAAGCTCCTGTAAGGATAACCCAAATATCCTTTTTACCATTTTTCCTCGAAAAAAACTGGCAATAAGGGGGTTTCGGAACCGCTGATCACGAATCTGGTGTTACGATTTTAAAATTCGGAACGGGAGGTTTCTAAGGATTACTCCCCTAAAAAGTCTTCAAATTTGCAGTCTCCTAAAAATGGTTCTCAATTTTCGGTTTCGCGGGGGGAAAAAATTGTAGTTATGTTATATCCTGCAGGTCGCCTAGCAAAGCTTTTTATAGTCTATATGAGAATCATATAGAAGTACCTATATTAGATTTAGTACACCGTTTGTAAGGCATCAAACAAATCGTTGGACACAAAAAAGTACTACAACATGGTGTATGGGATGACAAAAGATTTTTATTTTCGCATGTCCGTGAACACCATAGGATTGAGCTAGAGACGTGAAATTTTTTATAGTTGCGTTTATAGTAAATATCAAGGCTAAGTTCTTGAACGTGTAAAATCGGACTACTCCTATTTCCCTCCACCCTACAAATGGGATTTTTACCATAAGAATTTTGTCTGTCGCCATGTAGAGTATTTGACGGTTGGCGCCTGGCAATTGTAGTTTTTCTTATATTTCTATTGTAAATTTTACCATTTTAGTTGCAATCTCAAGTTTAGCTAGTAACACATGGATCAATAAGTCCCGAGACTAACAATGAAAACAACATTTTTTTTGCAAAATTTTTTTTTATTCATCAATATAATCACCTTTTAGGGTGATACAATCGTTCCAACGCTTTTCCAATTTTTCAATACCATGTTTATAAAAAAAATTATCTTTCGCTTCAAAATAAGCTTCAGTTTCAGCGATGACCTCCTCATTTGAGCCAAATCTTTTTCCCTGGAGCATTTTTTTAAGATCAGCAAAGAGCCAGTAGTCACTGGGGGCTAAATCTGGCGAGTATGGGGGGTGGGGAAGCAGATGAAAGCCCAATTCGTTCAATTTTGCCATTGTTTTCATCGACTTGTGGCAGGGTGCAATGTCTTGGTGAAAAAGGATTTTTTTTCTCTGCATGTGCGGTCGTTTTTTGCGATTTCCTCCTTCAAACGCACCAGCAAGTCAATATAATAATCACTGTTGATCGATTTACCTTTTTCGAGGTAGTCAATGAAAATCACGCCATGCGTATCCCAAAAAACTGACGCCATGACTTTGCCAGCTGACTGCTGCGTTTTCGGACGCTTCGGACGGCTTTCGCCAGCTGTGCGCCACTCAGATGACTGCCGCTTCGACTCTGGAGTGTAGTGATGTATCCATGTTTCGTCCATGGACACGTAACGACGCAAGAAATCTTTTTTATTGCGAGTAAATAGCGATAAACAGCTTTCTGAATCATCGACTCGTTGCTGTTTTTGTTCCATCGAAAGCAATCGCGGCACCCACTTGGAAAAAACCTTTTTCATGCTCAATTTTTCATGAAGGATAGTAAATGCACTTCCATATGATATCTGTGTTATCTCAGCAATCTCACGGAGCTTCACTTTACGATCTTTCATTATAATTTTTGTCACTTCACTCACATTTTCCGGTGTAACGGCTTCCACAGGTCTACCCGAGCGTTCCGCGTCATTTGTGTCGGTACGACCACGTTTAAACTCGGCAAACCACCGACAAATCGTTGCTTTTGATGGACAAGAGTCCGGGTAACATTTTTCAATCCATTGTTTCGCTTGCACGGTGTTTTTACCCATTAAAAAACAATGTTTTTTCAGAACACGAAACTCGGTTTTTTCCATTTTTTAAACAAACTACAAAACGACTTTACTCCAACCTCGATAACTCAGCTGTTTCTGGTCCGATCGACTTAAAATTTTGACACGTTTCAAGCAAAGGTTAGTACTCTAGAAAGACGTGGTTACTGGTTTACTACGAGCGTCATCTCTGGGTTAGTCTCGGGACTTATTGATCCATGTGTTAAATATTTAAACTAACAAGTATTCCTCTCATTGATGTTAGGAAAGATATTTTTCATATATAAGGAACTCTCTTATTTATATTTTATATGACTTTTTCAGTTAACCTTTGGTTAATGTTGTGGCCGGTGCCCATAATCACGACCGTTGAAATATGTGTTAAACTGGCGAAGAAATCAAAGAAAACTCCAATCTAGTTCGCAGCACATGGAGGATTGGCCATCTTTTTGGTCACTCAAGATGTTGCTCTTACTTTGGGTGCTTTTGCGTTGACTCGGTGAATGTTGTTTGGTCAGCGAAAGGCCTTCCAAAAAATCTTCTCATTACGGATTCAATCAGATCAATGCGAGGCATAAAATTTGCAAATTTATCTGTTCAGATGGTGTAATAGTAATGTTTGAAATTTCAGGTTTAGGAAGAGACCGAATCTAGTGTGCTGTACATGAGAAAGTTGTGAAGCATCTACCAGACGACCTTGTTCCCTAAGGGTTTCGTGTGATAAATTACATAAATGGGATTTCACGATAACTTGGTCAAAACAAACCGATTAATATTATTTAATTGAATTGGGTGTAAGGGCGATATTTGTAATCGATGGTACTAAAAAAATTATTGAACATTTTTCAGATATCTCGCAAATCCTGGGAATTTTTCCAATCAACCATTATTTAAAAACTTTTTTTAATCTCCAATTTTCAACGTAGGCGTGACATAATTTAAGAGTGATTGCAAATTCGCATTAAATTGAACTACAGTAATCCCTTCAACTGCACGGTTTCTAACTGCGCGGTTTCGCAACTGCGCGGTTCAGTTTTTAATACCAAAATTTCGCGGTAAAAATTTCGCAGCTGCACAGTTTTTTTTATAATTTTCGTTTAAAAAAACATGTTCCTAACCCCAAAATTTCATACAAAGTAGGGTTCACAGTGCGCGGTTTCGGTGTGCGCGCTCTTTTTGTGGAACGTATCTACCGCGCAGTTGGAGGGATTACTGTATTTCAATTTAATGAATTACTCATAATCTACAAGTTAGAAACTTTTTAATTAATAGTGTAAAAACTATAAGAAAAACATTGAATTTTGATTTATGGAAAAGTTTTGTAAAATCCTATTTTAAACTCATTTTGTCTTAATAATTTTTTCGATAAGACCAACTGTTTTCGAGAAAAGTGCAAAAAACTATTTATTTGTATAGGAGAGGGGCAAAGGAATGACCCGATTTTGCACGTTCAAGGACTTACCGGTACTATTTACGGGAAACACAACTGTAAAAAATTCCAACTCTCTAGCTTAATCCTTTCGAGAGTTATGGTGTTCGCTAAGAGACAGAAAGACAGACTGATGGACACACCGACCGATAGACAGATGGACAGACAGACGGACATGCGGAATTCAAAATCTTTTATCATCCCAAACTTAATTTTGGTGTTACTTCATTTTGGTGTCCAACGAGATTGGTTTGATCCGTTACAAACGGTATAATAAATCTAATATACTTCGAAATGATTCTCATATAGAGTAAAAAAACATAACAAAAGCTATAATTGCCAATCTGGCAATCATTGGAGACCCGTATGGTGATATTCGTATCAAAATTCGAACAGTTATACCAAAATTCCACTTTGAAGTCAAACTTTCCAATAAGATTTTTTAAAATTTATTCCAATCGGATTTTGATGTATGGGAGTTTTATGTAGAATCATATCCTAAATAACTTTTGTTTTTGGACTTTTTTGATAAGATGCACCGTTTTCGAGATATTCACAAAAACCGTTTTCGTTCGTATGGGGGGTACCCCCCCTAATGGTCCGTTTTTGCCCATTAACGAACTTAGCCTCGCATTTTACGAAAAACGAATCTGCGCAAAATTTCAAGTCTCTAGCTCAATCCGTGCGCCCGCAATCCGCGCCACAGACGGACAGACGGACAGACAGACAGACGGACAGACAGACGGACAGACAGACGGACGGACATGCAGAAATTAATTATTTTTATCATTCTAAACACACTGGTGTAATTCATTTTTATGTGTGATGACGGGATCTTGGCGTTACAAACGGTAAGGCAAAGTTAATATACCCTTTGGTTTCACCATACGGGTATAAACACATACCAAAACATACTCGATTACATTCAGAGCCAGGAAGAATCTCTGATTATCTTCAGCGCACTTCACAAAAGACAAGGGTCATTCACGAACTGTAATAAAATCAGGCCAATTGTAAGAAAAAGTCTAGTATTTTGTCCAAAGTCGAGAAAATATAATAAACCAATAAACTCTTGCTAGAAAGGGCGTATCGGAACCATCGAGTGAAAGAGTCAAAGTCGAGACTGTTTTCAAATCATAGAAAAATTAATTTCTGGTCTAGTCTAATTGAATTTAAGTTAATCATGGCGCACGTAGTTTCCAGGTACGAGGAGTATCTTAAATATCACTTTGGCTTTGAAATGCACTACTTTGATGATGATAGCCATTTGTTTAGATCGAGGAGGTCTGGAGAAATTCAAGCAGTCATCACCAAAAGGTTTTCTCATTACGGAATTCAGGTAGCCCGGTATTCAGCGTATGTTTGGAATGAATCGGGTCTTGATTTCAGATACCTTAATTTTAAATCACGTTCCGACCTTTCTACCTGTTGGCGCTTAATGTTTAAATTGATGGGTTTTGATTTACCTACAGTGGTATCTGAGTTATGTTACACAATCTGTTGTAGTGCATTTATAATTTCTTAATTACTGTGTCAATTTTGTTGAGTGATTTGTTTACATTGATTGGACGATCTGTTGATGTATTCATTGAAAATCCACGTTACTGGTGAAGTTACATTGGTACCTTTTGGAAAGAAATGATTAAATTTTCGTAAAATTTTTAAAATCGTTTGGAACTGCATACAGTTTGACCTCGGTAAACGCCACCCTCGAATAACGCAACTCCTCGGTTAACGCAACACCTAAAATTTTACACTGTTGACTCAATAAACGCAACTTCCAAATAAGGTTGACTCGGTTAACGCAACTGACTCGGTTATTGCAACAGGCTCTGTCTACTATAGTTGCGATTATCGAAGTCACACTGTATTTGAAAAAAAAATCTGATGTGAACAGCACATGGCTTTCTTATACAAAATCTACGTTTCTGCCCAATTGGAAATATGAATTTTTATTTGACAAGATCTGAAATATCTCAGATCTTGTAAAATAAAAATTCATATAAAGACAAAATTGAGGCAAAGATTATTCTCTACAATTAAGTTCACACATTCAATCACTCCATTGGACACTCCATCTTTAGACAGCACATCACAACCATCCCCCCAAAACTTCTGTCGTAAATCCAGATACAAGCGTTTCTTGATTTACGATGTTTCGAAATAAGACGTTTTGACATACGACGTAAATTAATTACACGAATAAATTTTATTAACAATTCCATTTATTACAAAATACAATACTTCCATGTCTACGCAGAAGAAAGTAAAAATTAACTTAATTTTGCTCTTGATTATCTTATATTCTCGACCGTTTTTAATTCTAATATATTAATTCTTCTCGGGTTGTACGGTCTGGATTAAAACTCCAATTATGTGTTGAACATTACTTTATTTAATGCCTCGACGTTTCGCCTGCTAGCGCTAGGCTTCTTCAGGAGTGCTGGATCTGTGATGCACAGTATTACAATAATTACATCTAATTACACAATCTTTATACTTACAATATTTGTTGTTAAATTCTAAACATTCAAAGCACTATTACAAACGTACATAAAAATAAATTAATACGTTGCACAAAATAAATAACAATTTAAAAATTAAAAAATAAAAAATCGGAAACATCCGTCCTTGTCAAATTTTGAAAATTTATTTTATATTAGTCAATTTAACCGTTTTTTCGTTCTAAGAGAGCGCAATATGTTTCGTTAATATTCTCTGTGTCTGTTCTCTTATTTATTGAGTTTTTAGTGGTATATATGTGTAATGCTTCTAGCGTCATTCTCTTTTTAAAATTTTTTTCCTTACAAAGAATTTTTGTTTTATCAAAATTAGGAGCATGATTGAAATTAATGCAATGCTCAGACAACGCTGTTTTGTTAGCAGATTTGGATTTTATGTCCGATTTATGTCCCGCAATTCTGCTTTTTAATTGTTGGCAAGTGGTGCCCACATATTTAGCATTACAATGGTTGTTGTTAGTACCCGAGCAAGGAATTTCATACACTATGTTAGATTGGAGGAGTCTCGGAATTTTGTCTTTCAGTCTCGTGTAACATTTGTTGACTGTTTTTATCGGTTTAAAAGCTGTTATTATGTTACCATCATTTTGTTTAATAAGACGTTTAAAATTTTCCGAGAAAATTTTAAACGTCTTATTAAACAAAATGATGGTAACATAATAACAGCTTTTAAACCGATAAAAACAGTCAACAAATGTTACACGAGACTGAAAGACAAAATTCCGAGACTCCTCCAATCTAACATAGTGTATGAAATTCCTTGCTCGGGTACTAACAACAACCATTGTAATGCTAAATATGTGGGCACCACTTGCCAACAATTAAAAAGCAGAATTGCGGGACATAAATCGGACATAAAATCCAAATCTGCTAACAAAACAGCGTTGTCTGAGCATTGCATTAATTTCAATCATGCTCCTAATTTTGATAAAACAAAAATTCTTTGTAAGGAAAAAAATTTTAAAAAGAGAATGACGCTAGAAGCATTACACATATATACCACTAAAAACTCAATAAATAAGAGAACAGACACAGAGAATATTAACGAAACATATTGCGCTCTCTTAGAACGAAAAAACGGTTAAATTGACTAATATAAAATAAATTTTCAAAATTTGACAAGGACGGATGTTTCCGATTTTTTATTTTTTAATTTTTAAATTGTTATTTATTTTGTGCAACGTATTAATTTATTTTTATGTACGTTTGTAATAGTGCTTTGAATGTTTAGAATTTAACAACAAATATTGTAAGTATAAAGATTGTGTAATTAGATGTAATTATTGTAATACTGTGCATCACAGATCCAGCACTCCTGAAGAAGCCTAGCGCTAGCAGGCGAAACGTCGAGGCATTAAATAAAGTAATGTTCAACACATAATTGGAGTTTTAATCCAGACCGTACAACCCGAGAAGAATTAATATAATTTTGCTCTCATAATAATAATAATTTGTTCGAAAAACTCCAAACTAATTTTTATAGTCCTAATCATAGGCAATTTTCACCTGCATTCTAATGATGGTATGTACAATTTATAAATGACGAACCTTTATTTTTTTAACACATATCATATTATTATTTGTTATTATAAAAAAAAGTTGTTAGAAAAACTATTTACAATTTTATCAAAATAAAAAAAAAATTGATATAAAAATAAGAGCATTGTACATATTGGTAAATATTTTTTCGGTTATTTTGTTTTACGACAAAAGACAAATAAACTAACGTTATAGTGCAATACAACTATGACAAAACTAGCATACAAGATAAATTTAAAGCAAATTTTTATGTTTTATTAATATTAATATGTAAAAAAATATCAATAGTAAATCCTTTTTTTTCTGTTAGCAGTTGCATTCACTCACATGCATTCAAATGGTTGGGATAAATTCTTATTGTGCAAGTGCGGAATGTGAATCAGTGATTTCGCGCTCTCGTCTCCAGTTTCACAACGTTTTTTTTTGACAATCCTAAAGAGTTATTATAAACTATCGATGCTGACGTTAATTGGATTAATTAGTTGATAATCGGCTCTGTAATCTAAACCATTGGACTAATTCGTCACGTAAATTGATCTCTGATAGGTTTAGCTCAAAGCCACCGAGCAATTCGTTCTCCTGCAGAGTGTCGTGCGACCAAACTGTTACATGAAGTGTGCGATTCTGAATAATGTCGATTGGCATTCGATATTCCAACTGAAAGGAAAAATATTCATAGAATTTATTCATATTGCCAAAAAATCGCCAACTTACAGTTTCCATAAAGCTAGGAACGCATGTTTTTCGCATAACTTTGGTCTTTCTTTTGGTTGCTTTTATCGGATCTGGCTTCAAATAACATTTGATATAAGGATTTGGTTCCTGACCCCCAGCCAACGTTGGTAATCCGCGAGCGTGATGAATCTTCAATAGCTTAAATTAAAATTGAATAGTTTAAGGAATAAATGTCCTACCATAACTGTCAGTTGTCCCCTTCGATATTGCAGTGACAATTTTATTTCGCCGCAGGCATGTTCCGTTTGATTCGGTGGTCGAACATCTGAAAGATGAAAATTTCATTCTATTTTCCAAAGGACTGTTCAAAGAAATTTGATTATTTCCTTTCATTACCTTTTACTTTCGTTACGTGAATGTCTGCTTCCTGCTGGTCTCTGAGCAACGGATGGAAAAATGTATAAACTAAATCCGAATGTGCAATTTCATCGGCTGAATTGAATAATGAAACTAAAAATTGTCTAATCTCTGGTAGACGTCGTTCAGCGACTGTTTTTATATTTGATCGGCCAACATGAATGCCACTGGGTAAACTGTAAAAGAAAATTAATGTTCAAAGACTTTTTTTCTGCAATGTAGATTTTTCCAATATATATTTCGAAGATATTTTTCACATAGAAATGTCGTCTCTGATTTTTGTTGAGAAGATTTTAGAGAAAATAGGAAAATATGACCTAAATCGTATGCCATTAGGACTTCTTGTCATAATTCCGCTACGGTAGAATAGTTTTGTTTGGGAATATGGAGCCTGAAACACATGGCGCTTCAACGAATAAATTTGCTGCAACCTAAGCTGTATGTTTATACCCGTATGGTGAAACCAAAGGGTATATTAACTTTGCCTTACCGTTTGTAACGCCAAGATCCCGTTATCACACACAAAAATGAATTACAGTGTGTTTAGAATGATAAAAATAATTAATTTTTGCATGTCCGTCCGTCTGTCTGTCTGTCCGTCTGTGGCGCGGATTGCGGGCGCACGGATTGAGCTAGAGACTTGAAATTTTGCGCAGATCCGTTTTTTGTAAAATGCGAGGCTAAGTTCGTTCATGGACAAAAATAGACTATTAGGGGGGGTACCCCCCATACGAATGAAAACGTTTTTTGCGAATATCTCAAAAACGGTACTTCTTATCAAAAACCTGCAAGAACAAAAGTTATTTAGGATATGATTCTACATAAAACTCCCATACATCGAAATCCAGTTGGAATAAATTTTAAAAAATCTTATTGGAAAGTTTGACTTTAAAGTGGAATTTTGGTACAACTGTTCGAATTTTGATACGAATATCACCATACGGGTTTTTAATAATTGCCAGATTGGCAATTACAGCTTTTGTTGTGTTTAAAATTGGCAACGCAAACCTGACGAACAGACAAACATCTGCCAATATTAGCAATTCGGATTAAAATTAGAGTTGAACGGGTTTGTGAAAACCAGCGCTATGCCAAGACAATGAGGCACACTAGACAAAACCTATATTTGGGGCTTCTTTCTTTTCTAAAACTTGGTAAAACACTCTTCTTGGGAAAACACATTTCTGTGTGGTTGAAAATTTTTAAAGGCCGATCAAAGAGAAGAAGGTTTGTCTCGATTTTTAGTTTGTGTTTATCTAAATAAAAGGGAAATCTTAGTATGCCAGAAAAATTGTGCTGCAGACAAAATTTTAATCAAAAAAACTGCATATGAGTAGAAAATATTAATAAAATTGCTCCGCAGGCAAAAACTTTTGAATGTGAAGGTCAAAAACCCCCTTAAATTGACCTAAAAATTTGCAAGAGAAGCATATCTCAGTGTTTTATCCTGTGTAAATATACCAAATAATTTACCAAATCACGTTTTTGATTTTTTGCAGTCTGCGTTTCCAAAAATTGTTATAAAAAACTTTCGCCGAAGTTTTTAAAGTGGTTTTTTAATTCTGTGCAATCAATTTTCAACTCAGACGGATACAACATATACAGGAGTTATCATTTCGAATAAGTTATCTCAAACATAAATTAACAGCTTTCGCTGCTATCAAATGAAAATCTTTACAATTCATTTTTTGTAAAGAATTTCCAAAATGAACAATTTATATTATCCGCCCTGATTAAATACCAGACATTCCTAAAGATGTCAAAAGCAAATTGAAAAACACGTTAATATGGAAATGAAAACACGCAACCGTCCCTTTCTCGATAGCTTTAGATAATATTATCGTTAAAAAAAATGCATTTTTTATGATTTGTTTATTCAACGATACATTTCTAAGTATAAACATTTAATTGTTAATTTATCATTGATTGAAACCAAGTGGATTTATCGACTGATCACATATGAAAAAAAGAACAGTGCCGATTATAATACGTTTGTATTCTGCCAATTAGTACAATAGTAATATCGATAGTAGGCAACTTTTTTTCTGATAAGCACAGAATTATTTAATCGCGCCGTACTGTAGCCCGTTAACATTTTTTTTTGTTTTTCCACAATGAGATTGGTCTTATCATATTGTGCGAAGGTGCCAACAAAAGAGTTTCTCCTTCGTTTCGAACTGCTGCTATCGCCCTCACCATCTTTACTAATTACACCACATAATTTGATTAAAATTTTCTTTTTATAAAAAAAATGATTTAATACAGAAAGTATTTCTTGTACAAGCGCAGCACATTCGCTCTAATTATTCTAATTTTCGGCAGCAGACAGTAGTTTTATCAATTATTAAAAATGCAATTAAGCGGAAATAGAATCGAATTGAATGTATATAGTGAGTAAAATTGAGTAATTTTAGTGCGTGGCAGAAAAGTTTTTTACCTTTTGATATTTGAAATATTTTAGGTGAACATTTTTGGATTTTGACGTGTTCGATTGGTGCAATTCTATCACTTGTGGTTGCAGTATTGGGGATTAAACTGCGATGGTTTAAACATCGTTTGAATTTCGAAGGCGTTACACCAGAAAACAGACCGAGTGGATCTCAGGTGTGATTAATAGTTTTGTTTTTAGGGCGCCACATGGACGCATCTTAATTTTACTTGTTATCAAGACCTTCATAATTTTCTGTTTTATTGTTTTTGGTGCCTGTAGAATGAGATAAATTCAGTGAGGAATGTTACTTAGCGGTAGTTGTAGCTTTTTTCAAGTGATATCAATTCTAATAATAAATTGTCTTCTTTTATCAGTTTTTTAGATTGTGCGGGAATTAACTTTTATTTTTAACGGCTGTACAAAATATTTGGAAAAAAGGATTTTTTTATATAAAAATTTATCAAGCATACATTGGTTTCATGTTTTCAGAATTTTAATGTTTTTCAAAAAGAGAAAATCATGAAAATTTCTTCGCTTTGTAAAATACGGGAAAAAAGTTTTTTACTGCCACTAGGGCCAAATTTGCGGTCAATCGCGAATAATTTTCGTAGGTTCCCTAAAAATTAATACTTTTATAAAAACGATCGAAAATCTTTTTACTTTCTTCCACACAGTATAATAAAGTGTATTGTTTTTCCATGAAAAATTTCGATCTCTTAATTCCATCAACTTTGAGTGAAACGATCCTATCAAGTTTAAGTTAACCGGAAGTAACCAAAATGGGGCCTAGGGTCGATGTGTTTCAGAATTTGCACGAAATTTCGAATACAGGTTGGGATTGGGGTTTTATCAATCATACTAATATATAAAAATGAGTTGATGTCTGTCTGTCTGTCTGTTTGTTACTCTTTCACGCAAAAACGGCTGAACCGATTGACTTGAAATTTGGCATGAGTGTCTGTGGTAGTTCTGGTTCCAACATAGGCATACGAAAAAGTAGCGCGA
Source organism: Chrysopilus asiliformis (assembly GCA_964034945.1). Lineage (NCBI taxonomy): Eukaryota > Metazoa > Arthropoda > Insecta > Diptera > Rhagionidae > Chrysopilus > Chrysopilus asiliformis. The sequence continues at coordinate 97,698,859 of OZ035962.1, forward strand.
GGGGTGGTGGGAGTAAGGATAGGGGGTAAAGTGATTTCGAAACTTAGTTTTCCCTCTATTTTACTCTCTTGCGGGGAAACTACTGAACCGATTGGCCTGAAATTTGGCATTTGGCATTTTTGGCAATTTAGTTTTCTTAGATTTTGTTCTACTCACGCTTTTAGCCGGGCGTAGCCGGGTCCAAATTCTAGTTGAACATAAAATAAAATAAAAATTCTAACCTACAGGTTTTCCGGAAAAAAATTTTGATTGATTGTCTAAAAAATATACCAGTTTTTTCAGGCTTTTCGGACGTTTAAAATTTAGATTAAAATTTTTTCTGTTTTAAGGATCGCGCTCATGTGCCTCTTCAAGGTATCTTCAGACAGAGACCGGACGCTGATGTGTTTGTTGAAACGGAAAGACCAAAATCGTTGCCGCGTAATTTAAATAAAATTCCCAAAAAAAAAAATATTTATGTAAAATTTAATAATTCCAGCTGTACGAATCCGAAAATCAGCCAGAGGAGTGAAACTTCCAGTGCCAGGTCAGCAAAACGATCGACATACAATAGCTGCGCCCAGCGAGGCAAAGAGTTTGATTTCATCCGAAATTCCACCTCCTCTTCCAACAATTTCTCCACCGAAGTACGAAGAACCTGACATAGAAGATGGTTTCGTTATCATTCCTCCGATACGAAATGCAAAAGCTAATTCTGAGGCGAATTTAAGTCCAGATGTAGTGGAAAAACTGAAAACTCCTAAAACGAGGGAAATCGAAAATGAGCCGAAAGTTCATTTGAGGAAAGGTTCGAAATCACCAAAATCGGCAGATAAATCTGCAAGAACGGCAGAGAAGTCTCCAAAATCAATGGCAAAACCTCAAAAATCAGTGCAAAAGTCTCCAAAATCGATGGAAAAGCAACCGAGACCGGTGGAAATGAAAGCCGGTAGTAGTCAGCAAATCCAGGATGCGAAACCACCGCAACCAGCGGGGAGAAAAAAGGAAGCGGAATCCTCGTCTGGAGTGAAAGGACTTTTTGGATTCGGTGGTAAGAAAGACAAAACCAAGACGGAGAAGACGCAAAAGGTAAAATCGAAGCCATCATCTCCAAATGAAGCTACGAATTCCAGTTCTCCGAAGCATTTTGAGAAATTAAAATCATCTGAAGATACTAGCGACGATTACCGCGTGGCGAAGCGACGTCCAACGGGGTATGTGAAGCCAAATCCAGAAGACATTGAAAAAATACGACCAAAATCAGTGGATGACACTTCCAGTGATAAGTCGAATGGGAAAGTTTATTTGCAATTGGAAGGTTTTGATGCTGACCATGAAAATGGTGAAGATCCTCCGAGACCGAGTTTCGAGAAGATCAACATAAGACGCTACAGTCAACCGAATGAAACACCAACACCAGTTGAACAGCCAAAAGAAGAAAGAAGCCATTTTGAAAACGATACTTGGTCAGCAGTGGCGAATCATCGGAATTTAACCCAAGAGCTGGCGAAGCATCACCACGATAGGGCGATGGCGATTGAAGAAGGGCAGCAGCAGAGTAGGAATCCGCTTTCAGATAAACCGCGAACTATGCGCGATATGAAGAAGCAGAATGAGAGCTCAGGCAAAAGTAAAAATTTAGCAATTGTAGGCAGTAGTGAAGCCACCGAAGCTTAAAAAATTGGTAATTTTATTTGTAGTTTATAAGAGAATCGCTGAAATGTCGTAAAGTTTATTCACCAAAATATAAAATTCAGGAAATTCTAATAATTTTTTGCTATTATTTTTATGTAAAAAATCGCAAGGAATACAAAAGGTCGTAAAGTGGCCATCGCGACCTTAATTGACAATAACTTTGCGATCGCGGTGTCGACTTTTCGACCTCTTGTGTTATGAATAATCGAAAAGCATTGAAAATCTCACCTGTGTAGTTTAGCCAATGGAAAATGAAGGCACAGTTTCTGATGGAATTCCAGAAATTCTTTGTACGATCGAAATAGGTAAGCGGGATCTGGCTGACCCTGTCGCGTCACCCTTAGAATATAAGTGTAATACTTTTCTAAATCATATCGTTTTTGGTATCCGTGAACCATTACTGATTTTAAGCGGCCATCCATTTGCATTCTAGAATCACAAAAATACAAAAATTATACTCAAATTCCTATAAAAAACATATCAAAATCATCCTCACGTGTATGTTCTGGGCACGAAGCTCAAAAGTTCCCCACAGCCATCGTCACTGGAAAATTTAAGTTGCGCCAAATTATGCAAAAAGAAGTTGAATTGAGTAAACCAACTCTTGAGCGAGAATTGAATCATTTTAGCAAACGATGCTGCAGCCTCGGGATTAGATTGGTTTGGCAGTAACGCCTTGCGAACGTAGGTGACTGCGTCTGCAGTTACACCGGGAATGCCAGCAGTTGCCATTAGAGCCAACATGTGTAGTAAAAGGTCTCGGTTATCTCGGACAATGTTGAACGCTTTGCAGCATAAGTCGACGAAATTATGGAATTTTGTCGACGGTTTATCTCCACCGTTAATCACATACGCCATGTCTGATGTTAGTACGAAGGGCGTACGGTCACTGAAAATAAATCAATGTTATTCAATTTGAAATTCGATAGTAAAGTGACTTGTTTTATTAAATTTTCGTAATAATAGAAAAATCAGTAGTTTTTTTAAATCTTTTAAGTCCTGTAAATTTTTTATACTTCTTTTTGGTTTATTCGATCGTTAATCTTTTTTTCTTGAAAAGTTTCTGCAACCTTTTTCAATTTAGACAATATTTTAGAAACATTTGAAGGCTTTTCTTCTTTTCCGAAGCTTTGAAGATGATTTTGACACCTGTAGTATTTTTGGTTTTTTTGTGACTAAAAATTGTTGAGCTACGAAATACTTTTTTAAAGTCTATAGAACTTTTTAAGAATTTTTCTTAAAAAGTTCTATAGACTTTAAAAAAGTATTTCGTAGCTCAACTTTTCTAAGTTATTCGTAGCTAGAATTTTCTAAGTTGATGGTTTTTACCAGATTTCTTATAGAGCCCCCAACAATATTTTCCGGCCTCGAAAACTTTTTTCATCAGCGCCTTTTTGACGTTATTTAAAATATTTTTAGTCACGAAAATAATGTAAAGACTAATGGAAACTTTTTAAAATTTCAAAGAATTTTTTAACACGTTGACTGCAAAATTGGTCTTGCAAAAATGTACACGTTGCAAAATTGGTCTTGCAAAAATGTAATTGAGATGCCAATACATGTAGACGTATGTAAAATGTACGTATGTATGCATGTAGATTGTAGACCCAGCTATCAAAAATGATAGCCTTGGCCGCTCATGAATCATAGTGCCAATTTTCACTGGCTATCAAAAATGATAGCCATGGCAGTCAATGTGTTAAGTTCCCAAAAATGTTTCATAGCCTCGTGGAATTGCTCTGCTGTTGAGGCAGTAGTAAACTAGCATATAGAATGTTTTTTAAGACTTTCAAAGATGCGAAAATATTTTTAAACCTCTTGGAATTGCATTTAGCAGCCACAAGAATTCTTTCAAGAATTTTCTCAACCAGGAAAATATTTTGAAGCCTCGTAGAATTTTTTTTTACTATTTTTAGAACTTTTTGAAAGAATTTCTAAGCCGGGGAAATATTTTGAAGCCTCATGAAAACTTTTTAGCGGTCTGAAGACTTTTTTTTCAAGTTTTTTAACATGAGAAAATGTTTTTAAAAATCTTGGCATTTTTTAGCAGCCTCCAGAGTTTTGTAAGTCGCGAAAATTTTTTGAAATTTTGTTGAAAGCCTCTGGATTGTATGCCTCTGAATTGTGAGTCTCTGAATTTTGCTTAAAGAATTTTTATATATTATGAAACCGTGTGGACTTTTTAAACAAATTTTCTAAGCCACGAAATTGTGAAACTATTTTTCAAGATCTACAATTTTTTTTGACCATTTAAAGTATTTCAAAACTAAAGTTTTTTTAATATTATATACCATTTAACTCACCGTTTAAAATTACCAAACATTTGAGCATCACCAAGAAATTTCCCAAAGTCAATGTGAAACAAGTGACCAGACGTCTTTAACATAATGTTATCATTATGTCTATCACAGATACCGAGTATATAAGTTGCCACACTGTATCCAGCGCACGAAACTACAGAAAAAATGGTTTTGAAATATTTTTTTTAAATATAAATATTTATAAGTTTGAGGAAACTCTACTTTTAGGCACTAAAAAATGTTGAAAAACAATTTTTTCACCTGTAAAATTATCAACTGCCCTCTGATATTCCAACTGACTTGGATTTTGTTTTGCCAACCATTCGGCAATTGGTTTATCTTTAAAAGATCCCGTCAATCCGCATTCCACTTGAATTTTCCGAAGGGTTTCAGCCTCCGTGACCAACTCAATCATTCCCTTTTTATTTCCAGTGGGAACACAGTTGAAAGTGACCATTTTAAGATCTAATCCTTGAGCCAACCACAGTTTGTCCATTACGCGGATTAATTGAATTGTCAGCATGTCTTGTTGCAGATCATCACCAGACTAAACAAATTATTATTTTTACCATTCAAAAATAAAAAAAATATATATTTAGAAATTTCATTACTTTGAAAATTGCTGGTGAAATGCCACCATCAGGCCCAATGAAGGCAATTTTCAAGGGCAGAGTATTTGAATTAAAATAGCTGCAGTTCCGCGCATTGACACCGGTCACTTCTAAGCCAGGTCCAAGTGGCAAAGACGTCGGTTCCTCGACCAAAATTTGGCTAACAATTTCCATTCCCTGCAGTAGCGTCTTTTGCCGCATAGATTCCTTTGTCTGTTTCACACTTTCAGCCGTTTCTGCTAAGCTCTGCAAAATATATGTTGTAAGTAATTGAAAATATTGAATTTTCTCAAGCGTATACCTTGCAAATCATATTTTGCGCTAGGAATCTTCTCGACAATTTTTCACCCGAGATCGCCAAAAGTGCCCGCAACATCATTTGGTTCCGCCGGTGGTATCTGGCCTGCATTATAAATGTTTCGTTTGTCTCGGAGCTTGAAGCGTCGATTGAATTCTGTGGCGAGTCGCCAGGTAAACTGTGAACAAGCAACCAATATAAATGGTGGGCAATGCGAGGTGATTCCAAGCTTCTGCATAGAAGAAATTTCGCCAATGGTGAGGCCTCGTAGGTGTCGTGCTTGAGAGCTTGAAGCAATTGTGGTAAATAGTCGACGAGTTGATCGTTTGGCATTCGTGATATCCAAGAAACGGCTCTAGACCGAACTTCTAAGTCGGGATATCTAAAATAAGTTGACATGAAAATGGGAAATTGTGGATTTTTTTTTTAAATTTAAGAAACCTCGGTAGAAGCAACTCCAATGACTGAAGTGGTTTTAATGGCTGCCAAGATCGGAGAAGTGCATGCAAATCCACCAAATTCGAACAGTCCCAATGGTGTGCGGCGTGCAAAACTTTGGGTAGGGCGTGCGGAAATTGCTGCAGGTAGTGTCGCTTTTCCCATAGAACTTCTCTTTTGTCTAGCAGTGGCCCTTGATAGCCTAATTCTGCGGTGTCCAACAACTCTCGCTGTAAATTCTGATCCAGGCTGTAAAAATCGTATTTCGGCATTGGGGGAGGATTCTGCAGTGGTTCTGGGAAAATTATGCGACCGCCGTAAGATGGAATTTCTAAACTCAGCACAGGACAGAAATCAGATTGTGGATGCGTTCCTTTCGGTGGTGCGGGGCCCAGAAATTTATCAGTCGTCGGTGGCCACAATGCCAGCAAATACGATCCCATAATCATGGTGCTAAAAATATCACAGAGATTTTTACTAAATTCTTTTTATGTGAATTTGAAATTTCGTCTTTACTTTTGAAAGTCGAACAGTTGAATTGCACACCATCCGATTTCAGTTTTGATTTGCCTCCTCTCTTGGTTAGCATCGTTCGTTTGATCTCCTTCAGCTGGAACCGTTTGGCATCCGTAAAGCACGAAAAGCAAACGAGATTCTCTTGGCAACGTACACACTTGAGAATTTTTAAATGTTATCCACGTGTCAAATTTTAATCTAGAGAATATGCCGCTGGTTTCATTGGAGAATTCGTACACAGCTGGCTCGTCGATGTATCTCGTGCCGTGCCAGACTTGCGAGGCTAATGAGTAACTGTCGTACTTCCAATGAGGCGGTGGTCGATGAAGGCAATTAATATGAATCATAATTGGCTGAAGGACACACGAAAGTGGTATAGGAGCTGCAATTGGTGTGCAAGATTTTTAGTATTTACGAACAATTTTTAAAATTTTCATCTCACCCGTTGAATATTCGACCGTTTTAACGCAAAAGTCAACCCGAAATGCATTCGAATAGGTTTCGATGAGGTCTTGGACAGCTTCACGGATTTCATCACATTTCAATCTGGCCTGGTCCAACGTTGACTTCGGTCGGAGGGCTATTTGAGCATAATCGCCATATTCAGAGACAATACTTGGATCACAACCTGATATGTAAACATTTTGGCCTGATGAGCAAATCTGACGAAGATCCTCAACACATTCTGCGATCTTCAGAGTGTCGATCGATCCTAAGTGAGCGCAAATGGCTTTAACAGCTTGACCTACGCCAGAACAGCTAATTACTGAACGAGGACTGGCATCGGACACCGAGAGAACAAATTTTTCTATTTCGTTTTCGAGAGTTTCTGAAATGGGGGAAAATTTTTAGAATTTATCATTTTTAAGACGTTTTTTGTTATTATTAGTAGAAGTTGATAAACAGAAACTTTTTGAAGTCATTCAAACAAAAAGGGAACGCGAAACCTGTACCTACTCAAGCAAACAAAATCAATCAAAATAATGTTAAAATTTCCATACCAATTAAAATCATAAGGCTATCATAAGTAATCGTTAATGTATTTTCATTTGGTAGAATATCTTCCGGTTTAATGTCGTTGTGTCGCAGGTCATCTTGTCGTGTCCTAGCGATCGCTCGAACATTTTCCTCTACACGTTGGCACAGACCCAGTTGTACGTCTCGCTCCAGCTTCAAACTATCATGAACGCATTCTAATTGACTCAGTTTAGAAGTGGTTGATAACCATTCAAGAATTCCAATTGGCTAAAAACGAATAGAAATCTCAAAAAATTTGCTTGAAATATTTTCGAAATTGCCATACTTTAACCATATAATCAGTCACAGCTCCCCTAATTTGGCCCTCGAGTGCACAATAGACGTGCATTATAACATGTTCAACGGTTGTATTAACTAGAAGTATACTTTTAATGAATTTTCTCAAAATAATAGACATTATCCAACTCACTATCACAGGTAAAAATTACTGGAGCCCCAAAGCCCGGTATCTGTCCTTGTTGTGGGTCTTCAAGATCGATTCGAAGCGCATCGAGTGATGGATGCACGATTAATTTGATGCTAGTTCCCTCGACGAAATGATTATCAAATTCAGCGGCTATAATATGCCCCACATTGCTGCTTATATCATCGAATTTGTATTGCGTTCGCAGCTCCTTCACCATTTGATAGAATGCCATCAGCTCAGAGTCGTAGGTTTTTCGATCGGTGACGTTTTCGTAGAGTTTTCCGGATTGTTTTCGTCTGTCAAGGACTTGATGTGGTGGCGTTTTATTGCTGCCATTCTTATAATTGCGAGGCGGCAGAGGGGGTGGTGATAATGATGGTTGCTCACTATCCACTGATGATGGAATATTCCAGCCAATCGGTGGTGCTGTTGCTGTTAGACGTTTTTTTTTGAAATAATTTAAAATTATTGAAAGTCAAAACGGGCTTACACGAAGGACTCATTGGAGTCTTATCAGTTCTATTGACCGCCTCGTAAACCGGATCAGAATACTGAGTTCCACAGCTGTACAAATAGTCAAACGGATCATATTCGGAGTAGTAGGAAGTCGCACAATCTGATGAATTATCGCCTGTTTCCAAAATTTCAAATGGAATATAAGATATAAAAGTACTCATAATTAGAAAAATATTTTAATTAAAAAAAAGTTCACCACACAACACGCGGTCAAATTATGTACGAAAACTAAAAATATTTAATAAAACATCATTCACTGGCCAAAAAATGTGTGCATGTCTGTATATGAGACGGCCGACACTAAAGGGAGAGTTATTTTTATCGTAATCGCTTGTCGCTAGCGTTGGCATGAGAAATGTTTGTTTTTAGTAAATTTTCACGGTCTTCGAGGAAAGTGTGGAAAATTTTTAAATCGCCAAGTGGTCGATATTTTGATTTTTCTTTTCTAATGAATTTTTGTGAATAGAAATGTTTGTGTTTCAAATTTAAGTTGAATGAAGATTCTAATTTTTTGTTTTTTGAAGTGGTTTTTCATTATAGAGATTTAGACTTCAATTAAATGTTATCAGAAAAAATTTAGCAAATTAAAAAAACACAAAGTCGAGTCAAATAGTGTTTAAAGTTATATTTAGATCTTATCGAGGATATCACAACAAAAAAAAATAATACAAAAAATGTTTTGATTTTAAATAGAACTAAATAAACAAATTAAGTCTGTTCGTGTGTGCAAAGCTGGAAATTTCAAATTTCAAAAAAAACTATATCGTTCGGGATTCGTGACGGTATAGCCCAAAAAACATTTTTATTTGAAAAAATGTACTAAAAAGAAGAAAAACAATTTTTTGAGCGCCGTGAATCAAAAATAAGTAAAAAATTTTTTTTTTATGCTTTTATCTTACTTTTTTCTGATGTACAGCGCCCAAAACATTATTTTCTATTTTTAGAGAATTTTTCAAAAATAAAAGCATTTTTTAATTTAATTTTATCTTTTTTAGTCATATTGGAGTTATTTAGAAAAAGTATTAAAATAGCTGTTATCGTCGTAATTGTTAATGTTTTGTAAACAACAACAAAATACATGGAATTTTTCTTTGAGACTTTACAACAATCTATTATGTGTTAACCGCTTGGTGTAAAAATATTTAATTTGGGTAATTCTTTTTCACATTCTCCACTTTTGGCCAAAACTTAGATTCTCCTAAATTTAAACATAAAACATACAAAGAATCGAGTTAAATAAAAGTTAAAAAAATCATTGATTTCTAAGGCCTATGTTACACACGGCAACTTTAAGCGGCGACTTTTCTTAAGTATAGGCGAGAGAAGTGAGGGAAGCGGTGGCCCCTCACTTCTCTCTCAAGAAAAGTCGCCGCTTAAAGTTGCCGTGTGTAACATAGGCCTAGGACGATTGGTTAAAAAGCCATCACAGGTTGCTAAGACGATTAGTTAAGAAAAATTATGCTTGCAGCGCATTATTTGAAATTTTAGATTTTGGGTTTGAAATAATAATTTACAGCTAATTGTATTTATTAACACGTTGAGTGCCATGTGAGCCACCGGCGGTTAACACTGTGCTTTTATCAGAGTACCATGTGGATCGCCGGCGGTCAAGCGCATATGGCAAAGTGATTTTTGTGGAACTATAGTAAAGAAAATTAATGTTTATGACACCTAGAAATAGCATTTTTTTTATACTTTTGGAGTTTTTATAATATAAATTATACTGCCATCGAAAAGTAAGATTTTTTTCTTTCATATATCAACTTGTTAATTTTGTTACCGTTAAAATAGTCAATAATCGCTGAACCATTAACAGTCATTGGTTTCAGAAGATGACTAGCTATTTTACTTGAAACAGTGCATAACAAGACGGCATGAATAGAGAAAGTTAGAAAACTGATAACGTTTTATTGTCATTGAGGAGGTATCGTATTTTAACTGCGTCTAGGGCTTCATATTGCCTAAACTAGCGTGACCATTTTTTTTGAGCCAATGGGGGATCAAATGGGGGTGATAAAGGGGGATGAAAAATAAAAATGAAAAAAATTGTATTAATAAATCAAAATATTGATTTTTTATTTATGTTTTTTAATTTCAAGCACAAACTGATGATGAACTTGTCGATTCATTGTATTTTTCTTGAGAAGAGATTTCTTTGTCCTTTTTCAAATAATCGAAAAACTCCAAACAGCTGAGATTGATATTGTTTTTGGTGAAAAGAATCGATTTAAAAGTTTTAGCTTGTAAACGAGTCTTTTCCGCCGTCCAAATTTTATTGATCGCCGAGAAAACACTTTCGACTGGTGCTGATGTTCCTGGCAGAGCGAACGCGTATTAGACAATAGCCGAAAACTCGAAAAATGGCGTTTCTTTCATAAATAAATATTGGAAAAAGGTAGATTTTCAGGGGGATGTGGGGGATAGCCAAGTCCAAAAAGGGGATAATCCCCCTCAAAGGGGGATAAATGGTCACGCTAGCCTAAACGCCTTCAAGCTTGGTTCACACTACTCTGTAGGCGTCCGGGGATTAGATTAGATTAAATAATATAATACTTTATTGTAATTTGGATTGATAAAATAAAGAACCTTTGCGGAAAAAATATGGAAGCAATTTAAATTACAGGCTCGATTTATGTACAAAGTAAAATTTAAGCCTTTTGCATAAATTGCGAGATTGCAACAATTGAATGCCAAAAGAAACATGCTGGTAAACATGCATTGAGTGGAAATTTTTTTTTTTTGTACTTTATATATCATATAAAAGTATGTTAGATTTAGTATACCGTTTGGAACTCTTTGAACCAATCGTCGGACACAAAAATGAACTACATCAGGGTCTTAGGAATGACAAACATTTTTATTTTCGCATGTCCGTCCGTCTGTCTGTCCGTGAACACCATAACTTTCGACAGGGTTGAGCTAGACTTGAAATTTTGTACAGTTGCGTTTATCGTAAGCTAAGATCGTGAACGGGCATTCCTTCCTTCCTCCCTTGAAAAAAAAACGAAAGTTTTTTGCAATTTTCTCAAAAACGGTGAGTGATATTGAAAATTTTATAAAGAAGTAGAATATGATTTTACATAACTCATCCATACATCAAAATCCAATCGGACCATGGTTTGCCCCTCTCTTCCTTTGTATACTTTTTTTCCTGTTTTCTCGAAAACTGTGCATCGCATCGAAAAATTTATAAAGATGAAATGTGTTTAGAATATGATTGTACATAACTGTTCCATCAAATTCAAAATCCATTAATCGGTATTCCTTGATTACTTAATCGATTTTGCACCAGCCTAGTATTTCCACAATCGCAACTTTCGAGAAACTTAAAGTAGAGACACTATAATCGAGAGAGTGAACTTAATCAGCACTTAATAGACTGTCCTACTGAGTAGAATAGTCTATCAACTCAAATTAGAACATTCTATTAGGCCAGTTAGTACAGCTATTTCTCCAGATTAGAACAGTCTGTAAACATTTTCTGACTTTATTAAAACAACTACAACTTTCTAAATTTTTTTTGATACTACAGACATGAGTTTTTACTTATATTAACCGATTTCAGTTATTTTGGAAATTATTTGTAACAGTGAATTAACTTTTTAAAGATTTTCGCGCTCGTTTTTCAGCTCAGCGGCCATTTTTACGCGGCCATAATGCTTGTGTGTGCGGCTTCGGATCGCAGGAATAAAACGAATCGTGCTTTGAGTTGGAATCGGGGCATTACTAGCATGACGCATTTCATTTTAAATCAGTTCGTGTCAAGCCATTGCCGTGGAAGGTTGTGTTTCATTGAACTGTATTTTTATTTGTAGTGGTTATAAATTTTGATTGCAAAGGTAGCGACAGTTACTTTGATGGCCCCCGCTCTAGCTTATAGGCTATCTAGCTTAAAATAGTGATCGGTAAACCGACCATTGAGCCCAAGATGGGTGAAATAAAAAATCTTCAAGAATTTTTTTTTCAATGAATAAAATATTTCAAAATACTTCACAAACCATCGGGATTACATATAGAATATTAACTAATTATATGTACATTTCATAAAAGATCAGATGCAGGGACGTGCACTTGTGGAATCTGATTCAAAAATGTTTGTGAAAATGTCTGAGTGCTACATTCATCTATTAATATCTATATCTACTTGCACTTTAACCCTTTGCCTGCATTTTGGCATCTATATGACCACAAGAGTTAGAAAAACCCTACAATAAACTATAGAGATTATAAGGTGTTTATTTATAAATAAAAAAGTATGGAGTTAAATCGTAAAAATGCAGTGCAACCGATCTAGCCGAACAAATTTCCTGGTCCTTCGCGATTCCTGTTTGAATAAATGTATATTGAAAGTGTCTGTCGATTTCAATGTTTTTTTTTCAAAAATTGTTTTTCAATTATTTGCAGGTCGAGGACGCAGTTGGGAAGAACAACATTTTTTCTTTTTAATTTAGACACTGTAATGATGTTTTCAAGACTGAAAGATTTATTTTACAATCTTCCTAAAATGATGGCCCAATAGAAGCTTTGCTTGCTTCGCTTTGCTTTAAGCGCTTTTGTATTGGGCCAGCTCCCATAAGGAAACACGGAGTTCAATTCAGCTGTCAAAGCGAGTAAAGCAAGCGAAGCAAGCAAAGCTTCTATTGGGTCCTCACCTTTATATCCGCTCGGTTCTACAAAAAATAAAAAAAAACGACGATGAGCAATGAATATTGAAGAGCTGAGAATTTTTAAAAATAATAGAAAGTCGCACAGCTGCCTGTGGTTACAATAATTGTTTTTGTGGTATTATCCACACATGTTCACTGATTATTCAAGAAATCAAACAAAGCCGTATCTCCGAGCCTGGGACTTTTGATCAGCTTTTCGAATATTTCACCTGTGTTTCCGATATATTCCACAATTTATACAGTTTTTGGAATTTTCGCATAAATCAACAATTTAGGACAGACAAATGTGGAAATTTGGTCAAAAATGGAACAAAATAATTTTCAAATGTTCGAATTTTGATCCAAAGAAGAAACTTTTCGTGTCTGTTAAAAATGTTTTCAAACTTATAGACTCGCTACAACTAATAAAAAAGCGTAATTTATTAGCGCCACAAAATAAAATTAAAAAAAAAAACATAAATTCAAATGACTAATTGAATATATTGACAAATAATCAAACTATCATCGTTTTGATCACTTGCTATAAATCAGTGCGATTGTACATACATCCGTTTCACCCTTCAACAATATTTTATCATAAAAGAAATTTCGATGTGCGTGAAAATATTCATTGATTACCTTTATAGTCGGACTCCTTTGATAGCAGCGGATCGAATGTCTCCAGAACACTAACGCGAGAGCTAAAATTAGAATATGTAATTGAATTGGTTTGTTATTCGGCAAGTGGAAATTTTATTGCGTTGTTCGATTCAATCAATTCGAATTTAAATCAATCATAGTCAATTTACCTCTCTTCGTGACCCCAGTCAATGAGGTCATCGTTGCCCAAAGACTTTTTCGGTCGGCGAATCACTTCGCTTGGTGGCGTTGAATTGTTTTGCGATGAAGAAGAAGCTGTGGCGGTAGCGGCGATGAGACTGGAGACACCTGAAGCCGATAATGACCTTGGCATTTGCATCTGTTGTTGCTGCTTTAGTACTTGGGTGTTTATTTGTTGCTGCAAAAAGCGATAAAATTTTATCATAATCGACAGTCAGTTGTTGACAATTGCTTCTACACACCTGATTCAGTTGAGCGACAGGTGGAGTTGATGGTGAGTCTTGACTGCTGCTCACTACCAAACGTGGTGGCGGCGTGCTGCCACTTGCTGTGGGGTGAATGTTGAAACCAACTGTGGGCGGTGTGAAGAGATGTGTGTGAAAGCCGTAATTGGGAATCGCTGATGTTTGTGTGGATGGGAAATTCGGCATTGGGGTCAGACCGGCAGCAGTATGGTGCATCATGGGTCGCATATGAATCTGTTGGGGGTGGTGAAATGCGCTTGGGGTGGCGTGGAAAGGCATTTGTGGCTTCATGTTGTACAGCTTTGTCAGTTGTTCGCTGGTCAATGGTGTTGTGTTGCTGTTGTGCGTCCCTGCTTGCGGTAGATATGGGACCAATTGTAGATTTTGCGGGGAACTCGTTGCGTACGAACCAGCAGCAATTGCTGCCGCTGCTGCACCGGTCGCCTGATTGAATCCGTAGTTATTCACATTATGATGCTGCACTTGAGCGTTGAGTCTTTGGATTTCCTCGACTAAATTGTCAAAGTTGATATTGTCGTCTTTTTTTGTAGACGTCGGACTGGTGAATGAGATGAGATCGCTTTCGTCGCTTCGTTCTGGCAGACGAACTTCGCTGTGGCGGCGCGGAGGCACGACTGGAGGCGGGGCGATCGGCGATTGACGGTCTGTCATTGAGATTGAGGAGGAGAGGGAGCCTGCGTTAAAGGATCCTGGTCGGGCGCGAACATGACTCGTAGATTGCTCGTTATGCGTCTGGAATAGTCGGCTGGACACCGAAGCGTCGGAGTGGGAATATTGAAGTCTCGTACGTTTGAACTGCTCCAGGGCCAGTGTTTCTAAGCTCAAGGCTGTGGCTTTTTCTAGGTCCTCCTGGAACCTCTTCTCGTAGTCCATTTCACTCTGGTTCGCCATTTCTTGTGATGAACTGAAACAAAGATTTAAAGGGCGTTACAAGCAGTTGGTTTGGCGATATTTTTACTGTTATAAAATCCATAATACCCCCGTCTCGAGTTAAAGAGGTATAATTCCTCTCTTTTTCTTATAAATTTCAATATTTTAGTTCATAAAACTAACAAAGACTTGTAGTTTTTTTTAAAGATATTTGATCAAGAATCTTTCGGAAAAAAATCCAACGTAATCGCAAATTTTTATTAAAAAAAAGCAAACAAAAAGAAAGCAAATAATCAGTAAATCATGACTGCCGCACTGGCAAAATCGGAAGTATTTTGGCCAAATCTAATCAGGGTCACCACTGCGTTACATCATCCGAAATCCAGAGATAAACTTTGGGGCAAATTAATCTTTTTTTCGCAGCACTAATGGCCAGCCGAATGTGCATCTTTTAGGCCTAGTAAGCAAGCAACTAAAACAACGATTCATCAACAAAATTTTTTCAATGGCAAACTACAACGTAGTACGAGAAGCAATGAAGAAACATGAAGACATCATTATCGGCGATTACAAGTTTATTGCACTTCATTCTATCCGGTGTCTGAATGCAAAGCATAGATAATGGGGGGCACAGAGGCGGAAGGCTAAAACGATATTCAATTGAAATAATTGGCGAAAGACCTGAAAAGTCGTCAGCAATCTTCTCGGTTAATTCTTCAAATTCGAAAGAAAATCTAAGCAAAACTGATTGCGATTTTTTTTGTGGAAAACCAGCGAGCAATTGACTTCCTAATCATATCCACTTCGAAGTAGAATTTACAAAAGACTCAATGGCTTTTTTTGTGATAAAAATACTCTTCCTCTACAAAACAGGAAGTTTAGACTAAAAATGGTCACCGACGAATATTTTACTCTTTTGTAGCTGGGTTTCTGCAAGTACCTTTGG
This sequence comes from Chrysopilus asiliformis, assembly GCA_964034945.1. NCBI lineage: Eukaryota > Metazoa > Arthropoda > Insecta > Diptera > Rhagionidae > Chrysopilus > Chrysopilus asiliformis. Next base: position 97,714,224 of record OZ035962.1, read on the forward strand.
GCTGGATTCTATCACACGAACTGCACTAACTTCTGGTTAAATTAAAAACCGTGAAACACTCGAAATATTTTATGTCTAAGCATTTTTTTTCAATAAAAGTCTGAAAACTCGAAACTCGACTGAGAAGAAAAAAAGATTTTGACAGTTGAATGACAGCTAGCGAAAACCGGTGTTCCCACTTCCGATAAATCTGCATAACCGGGTTAGTGAAATTTAAATCTTATGTTGGGCGCAAAAGATATAGTTTTAAATCTCCAAAAATTTATTTAAAATATATTCTGTTCAAATGTGAACAGTCATAAAGATTTGCTATTTGGTTCGGTCACTGGTAATTTTTGTTTATTTTCATTTTTAGTGGAAATTTTAACATTTCTTGCATATTTTAGCTTAATTTCAGTAAAACAAACACGGGAGAATAGTGTTTTTTGAAAACTTCACCAGAATTCACACGATTACTAGGTATTTTTCTTTATTCTTATCCACCTAACCTCCTACTTCCAATCGTTTTCATCCGCAGTTGCTATAAAAATCCTGCAAAATGGACTTCCAGAACCGTCCTGGTGGAAAAACAGGCGGTGGCGGAGTCGCCTCTTGGTCAGAGACGAATCGCGATCGCCGTGAGCGCCTTAGGCAATTGGCGCTCGAGACCATCGATTTGAATAAAGATCCGTACTTTATGAAGAACCATTTGGGCTCATACGAATGCAAACTTTGTCTGACTCTACACAACAACGAGGGAAGTTACTTGGCTCACACCCAAGGCAAGAAACATCAAGCGAATCTTGCCCGTCGAGCGGCAAAAGAGGCCAAGGAAGCACCCACTTTGCTCGCCCCAGAGAAGCCCCGCGTTGAACCCAAGAAGTTTGTCAAGATCGGTCGTCCTGGCTACCGAGTGACAAAGCAAAGATGTCCGGAAACTGGCCAACAATCGCTTCTTTTCCAGATCGATTATCCCGAAATCTCCGACGCTATAATCCCCCGGCACCGCTTTATGTCGGCATACGAACAGAAAATCGAGCCTCCAGACCGCAAGTGGCAGTATTTGTTATTCGCTGCGGAACCTTACGAGACCATTGCCTTCAAGGTACCTTCGCGCGAGGTGGAGAAGGTCGACGGGAAGTTCTGGACGTATTGGAATCGTGATACAAAGCAGTTCTTTTTACAATTCGCATTTAAATTGGAGCCAAAAATCATTCCTCCGCCTCCGCCGAACCTCAGGGTGATGGGAATGGCTGGGGTTCCACCCCCACCCAGACCACCGATGTTCAACGCTGTTCCACCGCCACCACCAATCGGTGTTCTTCCTGTTCCGCCACCGCCGATGTAAGGAAATTCGGTCCGATTTTTTTTTCTCTTAAGCGTTCACTTGTATTCTGTCTGGTTTTAATAAATGAGAATTTTTCGATCAGAAAATTTGTTATTTTTTTTTGTAGGGTTGTTATCAGCAAAAAATTGTTGCTGATTTGATTTGTTTGACGTTGTCTCGATATTAATGTATAACTTATAAATATCTTCATTGGGCCTTACCAATGACATTTATAAAGTCGAGTTTAGTTAGTTTTGAAACTAGCGAATTTTAGTAGTTGACTTTTATATTATTACCAATGGCAAATTTAGTTTTGACTCTAACAAAAAATAAAGTATTTTAGTCTTTCATTAAGTTGTTACTAATGAGTTAGCGACAATTCGTTGTTAAGAGCTATTAAAGTCAAGTACTAAAATTCACTAGTTTCAAAACTAACTAAACTCGACTTTATAAATGTCATTGGTAAGGCCCATTGAATGTAAAGCTTTTGTTAATGCTTTCAGATAAAGGATCCATGAAAGATCGGTACTTTTAAATACTCAAGACAGATGGCGATAATGCGTTTTTTTTTATCATCGAAGCTAATCTCTATAAAAATTTGAAATTATGTTGCAAATTCATTGGAATGTTTTCTGTAATTTTTAACCAAATGCAAGTTTTCAGGAGACTCGCGATTATATGAACCATGCATTATTTGAACCACTGGATTATATGAACACCAAATATTTAACATTACCAAGATAAAAAAATGCATGACAAATTGACGTGCTGGGATAAAATTGGGTACAGTGAAAGTTGGTGGCAATTACCATTCGTAAATTTTTAGACTCTGACAGACGACGACTATACAAATATTTTAGTCCCACCTTTTAAATGAAGAGTGGGAGCTACAAGACTATCGGGAAAACTTTCTCATGATCGAGATTCTAAAAATCGTCAGTTAGGAATCATGATCAACTATCTTTCACGATTCCATTTTTCTTTTTATACCCGTATGGTGAAACCAAAGGGTATATTAACTTTGCCTTACCGTTTGTAACGCCAAGATCCCGTCATCACACACAAAAATGAATTACACCAGTGTGTTTAGAATGATAAAAATAATTAATTTCTGCATGTCCGTCCGTCTGTCTGTCCGTCTGTCCGTCTGTCCGTCTGTCCGTCTGTCCGTCTGTCTGTCCGTCCGTCTGTCTGTGGCGCGGATTGCGGGCGCACGGATTGAGCTAGAGACTTGAAATTTTTCGCAAATCCGTTTTTCGTAAAATGCGAGGCTAAGTTCGTTAATGGGCAAAAATGGACCATTAGGGGGGGTACCCCCCATACGAACGAAAACGTTTTTTGCGAATATCTCAAAAACGGTACATCTTATCAAAAAAGTGCAAGAACAAAAGTTATTTAGGATATGATTCTACATAAAACTCCCATACTTCAAAATCCGATTGGAATAAATTTTAAAAATTCTTATTGGAAAGTTTGACTTCAAAGTGGAATTTTGGTACAACTGTTCGAATTTTGATACGAATATCACCATACGGGTCTCCAATGATTGCCAGATTGGCAATTATAGCTTTTGTTATGTTTTTAAATCCCGTTTAAGTGAATATCCTGCTTTTATGAACTCAAGTAGCATTAATAAGTTCAATCCTATTGGAATTTCTCGGCTTATAAGGTCTGCAAAAACAACAAAATTATATTATTTTTGCGGATGTCTTCACATCCAAATTTCCCCCCAACAGGTCGGACATGTCTGCCCTGAAAACCCATCAGGAGCCTGTTTCTGGTATGGAAAGCTGGCTCACGGTCATCAGAGCCTGCTTTGCCAGCTTCCATGCTAAAAGGTCGAGTATAAACCATGAATCAGAAATGGTTCAATGGTTAAACACTAAATAATTAAAAAGTTCATATAATAGCGAGTCTTTTGTATAAGTAGGTTGGGTTGCCATCCGTCATCATCGAACGCCGTCTTCCTTTTAAGGGCGGCCGTGAGGGTTTTTAAATGTGTTTGGGATTTTTAACAGTAAAACCTCATTTGTTTGAACATAGGTATGATTTTATTATTATTTATTTCATCGTGCTACGATATGGTTACTCGAAAAATGACCGCTCGAATTTATTCGGGTGCATTCGTTTTTGTCTTTCTTTCCGCTTGCTGTTACTTATTTAAGCTTACCTGAATTCATACCTCTAAAAATACTTCTGTCCTCCTGTAAAAACCGATTCCTTCAAATAAAACACAATGTTGTTATTTTTTTTAGAATCAACTATTTATGTACTATACAAATACAAATGTTGCATACTGTCTGCAATTTCTAACCAATGTTTTAGTTCGTAAGGCCGATTACGCATTTATAGTGATCAGCTTTCTTACTTTTATTTTTTTTTGCTTGTTTTTCTTCCTTAACCCCCTTTTTACGCTTCCTATTTTTTTTTATTAAGGTTTTGTTTCTCTCACAAACTTAAATTTCGTTTTTATTAATTATAATTTTTTAATAATGATTCATTTATACACAGTTAATGTACAGTTATAAATAAGGATACGACAATAAAAACAATGTTTTTTTTCATTAAATATTTTTTCTTTGCCTTTTCTCACTTTTTTTGTTTAGGGAAAAAGGTACATTCTATCATTCATTTCTTAATGGTTGACTGAATTTCAATTAAAAATTTTCTTTAAACAAAAAAATAATTATTGCTTTCATTTTTTTTTCTTCAATCTTAACAAAGGTTTTTTCACATTTTTTTTATTATTATTTGTTTTTGTTTTGCCTTCGAAAAATTGTTACATTGAGTAGTTAATTTCTAATTTTTCTTGAATATTGATTACATTTTGTTTTTATTTTTTTTTAATGTTGTTTTCTGTATTATTCTTTTATTTTTATTTATTCATTATTTTTTTTTGTAAAAAATATCACTGAATTATGCACAACTTTCAAGAAATCGGTTTATTTTTTGTTTTATTTCTTTTGTTTTTTTTTTCCTACGTTATTAGATGTTTATTTATTTATTTTGTCACTGATTTATTACCTTCTAATTAGATTTTTTTGTTGCATTTTCAATTTTTTCACTTAATAAAATTTCTACTCGAATTTCTAACACTTTACTTTCATTAAATCTATTTTTTTTAAATTTATAAGCTTTTTTACAGTAATATACAAGTGGTTTTTATTCATTTTTTACCCTATGCTAATTAATATTTTAGTTTCTTTTTTTTAATAAAATGAGTTTCTTTTAAATTACAAGTTATTCTGTTATTCTGTTGAAATAAATATAGGCAGGAAGCAAAGGTTTTTTTTAGAAAATAAATGAATTAAAAAAAACTATTTTTTAAATCAGCTGTTATTTATGTGATTATTTTTTAATTTATTCACCTTTAAAGCATTTACATGAATTTAATATGTATCGTTTTTTTCTGTTGGATGTGAAGAACTTTATGGGAATTAATTCGTGTTTTAGCAAAAAATAGATAAGGTAAGCTGGTTTTTTATCATAAATTTGGATTAGATTAATATATTTTTATTTTTTTTACGTTCTCTGGATTATAGTCATTTTTTCTTTATTGTTTTCTGTGTTTTTATTTAACTATTTTACAAATACCCTGTAGAAGCCAAGAAATGTGAAAATGTCTGGTTATGAAAAATGGCCTAGAATTAAAAATGTTACACTTTTATAATGTGAGACTTTTATAATGTTTTATAAAGATGCAACTGAATTTTTTGAAAAGGTTGGAGCATTTAAACAGTGATCGTTTTTTTTCAATTGCAATTTGAATATTAGAAAAATAAAAATACATGAATAAAATAAAATAAAGAAATAAAATTAAATAATGGCGGCTTTTGTAGATTTGGAATTTCTAAACAATTGCTTTAAAACACTTTTATTGCCTGGTTTACCCGATCATCTTTTTATATTCAATTTTGTTATTCGCGGGATTCAAAAACGATTTTTAGCTAAGTGTGATGGCATACTAAGCACGTCAATGTAACGCAATTCAATGCAGTGCGTTATTTTTTTGAAACTTTCCATGGAATTTGAATCTTATTGCCTCCACAAAAGGATTTTGTTCCGTTGACGACACCTGAATGAATAATGCCTGGAGCCCAATGAACGCAACGCGAACGCAGAAACTGTCACTTACAAGTTTGTTCCATAGAAATCATTTGAAGTGAGCACAGCGAACGCAGTGAACGCAACTACAACGCAAAAGTTTGCAAACTTCTAACTTTGCCTCAGAATTCTGCGTTCAGAGCTCATAAAGTGAGGTTGGGGAAATGTCGTTCGAGGAAAAATTGATAGCCTTAGTGCAAATAACAAAGATAAAGACCAATAAAGCAAATTATCGCTTCAAAATGATCCATTTTTGTAATTTTGCCAACTTTATACCACTTTATATTATGTCACTTGTACTACTTCACGAGATGGCATTGGGTTCTGCCGCTGAAATGTTGCGCTGCGTGACACAGCGTTGGAGTTGCGTTCGCGTTGCGTTCATTAGGCTCCGGAGGTAAAAGGCTAACATGTTTCTAAAAATTGGTAGATTGGGTAATTCTAAGATCCGATTTACACTTGCGATTTTTTCTTGAATCTTTTGTCGATTTTTTTTTAGAATTTGTTCTGCGAATTTTATTCATCTATCGCAGAATAGAATCACTTAGCAAAAGTTGTCAAAATTTGAATTTATGCGGACATTTTTGTATGGAAAATTTGAGTTCGGGCGTCTTTTGGGAATAAACGGTTGAAATTTGTATCGTCATAACGGTTGTGCATAAATTCAGTGTCAAAGAAAAAAAAATCACGGAATAAAGTTTCATATTTAACGATCCCTTCAACAGTTCAAGTCAAAAGAAAGTCTTTTGATTTGTAGTTCCTCATCGCACTATAGAAAACGTTTGGATATAATATTTCACAACCCATCAAGTCAGTAACGGCGATAAAGTATAGGCCATAAAGTATTTTCGGAAAGCTTCGAGTTTCTTCCCCAGTGCATCCTCTTATTTTTTGACAGCATATTTCGAGGTTAAATTTGCATAATAGAATTAAATTTTCTCAAGAATTTTCTTTGCACCAAACGTTTTACTTAGTTAAGATAATTGTTGAAATTTGAGAACGATTGCAAATTAAATACCGATTTTTTTCCGGTAGAACTTTCCAAAGAGATTTTAAATTTTGGAGAAAAGTTACAGTTTTTCGTGATTTCAGAACCATGGATTGGATTGTCACATTTGTAAGGTGTTGTTGCACACCAACAATGTTCTTTTTTGCCAATTTAAAAACCAATTTAAAAACGGCAAAAAGAGTTTAATTTTAAATGATGGCAAATTCTGTAGGTATTCTCGGACGATAATTTCAAAAATTATGCATTTGATCGCCAAATGATCTTTTGACTAAAAGTTTTTGTATATTTTTTTTTATAATGTGACGAGAAATGTTTTTTTACGGACTGCATAAGGTTTAAATTTTGTTTAATTTATTGAAAAACAACACAAAGCGGTGCGTTAATGTATTTTGTATGCAATAGCACTAACAAGCGACTTTTTAAACAAATTGCTGCATTTCCGTTTTCAAACAAAAAAAAACGAATAGAATTCTTCGGCCTGAATGATTGCATAACAAATAATTTTTTATTTTATTTTTAGTACTCGTGTAATTTTCTAGATTCACTTTTGCTATTTATTGTTATTAAATGTTGTTGCTTGTATTAAAAGTACAATGTTATTGTAGGTATTATTTTATTGTATTTTAAAATATTCAATTTATTGAAATTATAAATGATACTCGTAAACGTATAGGTATGGCACCATTTATTTGAATACTAAATTTAATAAAAATGAAACATCTGAGATTTTTTCAAGTATTGAGGAGACAATAAATTAATGTCATTAAAATTATCATTAACTACGAGAAAATTGTTAAAATTTAATTAAAATTCGAAAACGATCTTTAAAGAGATTTGATGTATAAAACAAAAAAGTGACAATCAATGAGAATAAGTACACTCAGAGAAAAATTTTGGTATAATTTTAACGAAAATTTGTGTCTGTTGATAGCCAATCTTAACTTCGTCTATTTTAAAGTTAGTGAATACCTAGGGGTTTCACCTTTGACCGCTTCATGGTCCTACCCATGCCAGAGGGGCAGCTTTTTGTCTTCCCGTGACCGTCGGCCTGTGGCCACCGATTGTAAGTGGTTGTAAATGGTTTAACGGTACAGAAGTTAGCAGGGATGAGACGAGGCATCTTGGGCTAAACCATAGTTCCTTCACGCTGCTAAGCTCTCCTGGAAGTTTCATCCAAATCAGTTCAGTGGTTCTCAACTTAGAGGCGAAATGACGGACAAATTGAAAGCAATATACATACATAAATCGAGGAAACTGGTAAGAAAGAAGGGCAAATTTGTATTAAACCATGGACTAAAACCCGCTGTTTGATGCCAGTAATCTCTCCTGAAAGTTTCGTTCAAATCTGTTCAGTGGTTCTCGAGTTTCAAGCGAACATATATTAGATTGTTTTCAATGGCCGCTTTTACACATGCCTTCTGTGCCCAGCGCCAATCAAGTAAAACCATGCCCTCGCTTTTACATTTGCCTTCCTTGCGCCGTTCTTCAATGTGTGCGTGTCGCCTGGGCGAATTCTTCTAGTTGATGAGCACCATTCGCAAGTGAACGGTTGAAAAGGAAACATTAAGAAGTGAATAGAAAGGACCCTTGTTTACATTTCGAGTTTTTCTTTTAGACGTCATCCGGCAGGTCAAACCCAAAATGAGTCATCGTTCATTCTAAAATTTTCTCTCGACCAGTCTTTTCCCATTTGTTTAAGCCTAAACCCCAATTACGCGTTCGCGCGTGCGGCATGATTTTGTTCTGGCATCTAGTAGTTGTCACCGCGTCTAAAAGTAGAAACTGAGCCTACTCTACGCGGCAGGCACGCGGCAACGCGTCTGAGCAACACGCAATTATACATTTACTCATATATATACGTAGTTTTTACCTTCACCGCGTGGCTGCCGCACGCGCGAACGCGTAATTGGGGTTTAGGCTTTATTGTCTTCAAAGTTGCGCCCAGGCCTCGAACGCCGCATTTCTCCGGTATTCTCCGATCCCGTCTGGTATACTAAATTAGTGCAAATGCGTCCGATTGAAGAAAGGTGTAAAAGCGGCTAATAAAACCTACAGTGGCCACAAAATTGCTATAAATTTCAGATGGACTAAGATGGTTTTGGTATCACCAGACATATAATATTTTGTTAATTACAATAAGTTTTTTCTGAGTGCATTTAATTGTGCATAAAAACCATTTGTTCGAAAGAAGTGTTAAATAAATATTTTTTTTAAATAAAAAACAACCTTAGAGAAATCTCATTTCAAAAGTTTTCGACATTCGAAACAGAAAGAGAAACTTCTAAAAAAATTGCGAGTAGATATTAGGAAAAACTTGAGAGAGGCAGTGTCAATTTCAGAACGAAAATGGTATAATTTTCATTGATATGGAAAACTCATAACAGTATTTTCGTTTTTTTTTGAATTTCTGTTGTTTTTTTAATCTATTTCATTTAGCACTAAATTTATATTTATTTTGAGTAATTTTAAAAAGGTTTAAAAACTTTTTTTTTGTTTGCAGTAAAAAATGTTTCTTCTTTGTAGTTTTTTTTTTAATTTTCCGAGGGGGATGCACTGTTAAAATTGTCATTCTTACTATTATATTAGTATTATTATTCATGATGGAAACCACAACTTTCACTTTATTTTTTACACGTTTTTTTTTGTTGCTTAAAGAAATTACTTAAGAATTTAAAGTTTCGGGTAATATTTAATCAGTATTATTATTTTTGTCATATTTAGAGTTTCTGGAAGTTATAAAAATATCTCATTTGACGATGACTTTTTTCTTGTCTCAGTTTAATAATTTTCATAGTTTTTTTTGGGTTTTTTCTTTCTTAAATATTATTATTTTTTATTCATTTATTTTATTTGCTCATAAGGGTTTCATCATTTTACAGTTTTTTCTCATTTTACTTGCTTTTGTATTAATTCTTTGACTCTCGCAAATATTGATTTTCAGCTCTCTCAGTCAGTTTATTTTTTTTTTAAATTTTTTCTGTTGATTTTTTTTTCTATAATAGTTTTTTATTTATAATTTCTTGTCTAAGGAGTTTAATATTTTTTTCTTTAATATTCTTAGTAGTATTATTAACTTACAAACTAAATACATGTATTTATAATTAATAATTACAATAGGGTTTTTCATTTTTCTCAATTTTTATCTCCTCTTTTAAGTAATCAATTGATTAAATTAGTTCATTTTTTTTTCATTATTTATTTATTTCCATTTAATATTCCATATATAGATATATATCACAATTGTAAAAATTTTTCAAAAAATTAAAAACGATAATAATAATAATAATAATATTAATACATAATAATAATAGTCTAAAACAATAATAAAAATTATACAATATTTTTTTTAATATAATTTTTATCTCTCATTCATTTTTTATAAAAAAATCGTAAGACAATTGCAATTTATGTGTTTGTTATTCATCGTTCTCTCATTTATTTCTTATTACCTAATCTTTATGATTTCTCAGTAGAACTAGATTTATTTTCTTCTTACAATTATTATTTCAATTAAATTAAATATTTATAAAAAATTAGTTTTTCTTTTTTTTTTTTGCAATACATATTTTTTATTTATTTATAAATTGTATTTGGACTGTCTCACGTTGTTGTATGTCGTCGTATTTTCGATGTATTCCTATGGATGCCACTTTTTCGCCGCTTTCGTTTGGCGTCGCGCTGGAACGCCACATTGCCAGGATCATCGGCTAACTGAGGATATTTATGTATACTATGTATATCTACACCGACCCAACCTTCGACCTCGCCGTGCGAGATGAGCTCCTCCTTCTCCTCTTCAGTCCAATCGCCACGGCCCTGGAAACCGGCTGCGACTAATTGCTTCTCCAGCTCCCAGGCTCGTTCGACTGCTCGCTTGTGGGCATGCTTAAGTATTCGGTGTCGCTCCTGTTCCGGATCGACGCCATATTTGATAATAACCATTGCATCGGGGCCATGAAGTCGCAGCTCCTTGGCCGTTGTGCCGCCATGATCACTAATTTCATGCGAGGAAATGTTGAACATACCGCCAAGCCTTCGCAGCTCCTCCATGTCATCTCGTACCTTCAGGATGTTGTCTTTGACGAAATAGAAGACATCTTGATCGTGTATGCTAAAGTGTAAATCTAGGAAAAATGAATTATTGAACACGGAGGAGACTACATCCTGGACAACGCTGTTGCTTCCGTCGACCACGCTGACCATGGCCCGACCTCCGATTCGGGAGAGCAGGACACCCTCGCCGAACACACCTCGTCTGTATGCGACCCGTGGAAGAAGATTCCGTGTCTTTGGCTCCATTTTTAATAGTGGCTTCGGCACAAATCCAAAATCGCCGAACTTCTCGTCAATCTTCTCGACAATGCATTGCAATCCAGACATTACACCGAAATCAGGAGCCAGGAGTGCCGATTTGATCACAGCTTGAGGTACGTAGTGCTGTTGTTTAGTGTATTTACTGCTTTGCATTTTATTCAGATCGTAGCCAAAGATTTGCAGCCAGGCTTCCAGGTTGATCATGTAACGCATCGGTTCCTTGCGATTGATAGGGTCATTATTGTGGAATCTGTAGATGAAGACATCTGTCGGGAGACTCATTTCTGTAGACAGAGTTTCCCACAAAGGCGTCATCCACTGACCAACTGTCGGATCGTATAATCGATTCTCAGTATAAATCAGTCTCGTATGCGGATCCAAAAGCCCACCATGGAAATCGACTGGAACATAGAAATCGGGGTTGGTATCCTTGATGATCTTACCGAAAGGTGTTCGCTTCACTTCCTTCACTATGTTTCCATTGATATCAAAGAACGCCAAAGGACTTCCATTCTGATCGGTCGCCACATAGAATCTCTGCTCGGAGTTCTCAATCGCTACCAGAATCTCCCGATCGTCATAAACGAATTTCAGCGTTCTTGTGAGTTTCGGGAAGTGCACATGTGTGACTAGCTTTGGTGTGTTCGGATTGGCGTAGTAATACTGTGTGAGATTCCCCTTACTATCGTGCCAAGCAACCAAGCGACCACGATCGTCATAGTAGTACCACGTCTGGAACTTATCCCGTTCGAAGGCGTGAATCAACTGTCCCCTATTATTATATCGGTATTTCTGTTCACCGCGTCTAACCACGTAACCCCGAGCGTCGTAGTTGTTGAATTCAATGTCTCCAACTTGGATAACACGATCGCCAGTATCGTATCCGAGATTCGTTTTGTCTCCTTGATCCATCACACCAACTGTGTTTCCATTTTCGTCGTAGAGGTACTTCCAGTTATTCGTGCCAACTACTTCCATAACATGACCATCGGCATTGTAATTGATCTTGTCGAAGGATGTTGATCGCCCGAAAGTAGTCTTTTGTGATTTGATTCGGTTTCTGCGATCGTAATCCAATTCCAATCGGAACACATCGAAGGACTTGATGTTGATCAGAACGCTCTTCACTCTTCCATGCTCATCAAAATCTGTGATGGTGAAGAACTGCTTGGCGGCATCTTGAATCACGGTTCTATTGAATGCATTTCGTGTGATCTTCAAATCATTGATCACTTCGAGATTTCCAAGATTCTGGCTGTATTTATAGCGAATCATTGGCAGATCCTTGTCATCGATCTCCATTTCGATGCCACTCAATCGGGCATTTCCATCGTACTGGTATTTAAAGTGGGCCGATGCCAATGAATTCTTCGATCCAAATCTAAGTTTCTCGTCTTTCAGGATTCCTGCGTGGTACTTGAACTCTCGCCTTAATTCGAATCCTGGTTCTTGAACTTCAACCGCTTTTACAAGACTGGTAGTTTCCTGGTATGCGTAATGAGTGGAAGACAATCCAGCTAAGATAGTTTCCAATCGCCCTGCATTGTCGTACACGAAAGCCACTTTGCCAGATTGGTGAGGATGGATTTTGGCGAGGATTTGCCCTTCGTCGTTGTACAGAATCTCAAATGGATGCCGGTTGATCGGTGAGAAGTACTGATATTTGAAGAATCCAAGAGATGTTTGTAGAGAGAACGAGTGAATGTGTCCTCTGGGGGTGGTCAGAGATTGCAAAGCTCCAGCGTCATCATATTGTAGCAGATAATCAGATCTTCTCGGCGTGGTAACCTTCAATGGCAAACTTCCAAACATGTCCTTAAACGAGTAGACAATTGAAGAACCATCACCGTATTTGATTTCGTTGAGACGGCCTGCTCGATCAAATGTGTATTCTTCCTGAAGATCACCCCATTTCCAGGACACCAATCGGCCGAATCGATCATAATCCAAGTCAACTTCTGCGTACTCTTCGGAAAGCGGTCGGAAGGACACGGGCCTAGCGGTGCGATCATAGGTGACATTCAATAGTTCCTGTTTATCATCAACGTATACAATCACCGACGATGTCTCGCGATCGTATTCTAAAGTCAGCACGTTTTCGCCATTGACACGTAATTTTCGTCCGACTTGATTCACTGGACGCTGTTGACCTTTGTTATTTTTGTTACCCTGAACGCGTCGCATAAAATATCGCCACTCGAAGCGGTTGGCAAGTTCTCCGCCGATTTCCGTACGCTGTTTAGCTGGGACTGGATAACTTTCACCAAGCAAAGGATCGATTTCGGCTAGGATTGTATACGGAACGACTTCCATTTCAATAGAATGACCCCAAGGCAGGATACTGGTTGCTCCACCGTCAGCTTCAACGGTGGTTTTAGTTTCAGCTTGTCCATTGCGGACAACAACGCTCGATCCTTGGATCAGCATAGAGACTTCCTTCTGGGAATTCTCTGAGACGCGGATTGTAGCTCCCTTGACACTAAGATCAAATGAAAGATCGATCACTCTTCCAGTCGGCGTAACTGCCGAAGTTAACCGACCGAATTCATCGTAGTTGTACACATAGGATCGACCTGTTGAATCCAATTTGGTCTTTAGAAGTCCCGTTGGGCCGTGATATTCGAATGTGACGTTGTAGTTGTCGGGCGTGCTGAGTTCATGCAACATTTTCATTCGAGTCATTCGAAGACGACATTTCTGTCCTTTTGTGTTTTCAATGGAATTCACCTGGGAAGTGTAATCCCGCAGGAGGAACACTTTATTCTGGGCAGCATCAGTGACTGTACTCAATTTCCCGTTAGACGTGTTCACATTGTAGGTGAAAGAGTAACTCGTCTCCCCAGTCAGAATATTTCGTGTGGCAATATGTTGTCCGAATCTATTGAAAACATAAATTTCCTGAGCATCGGGAGCAAAGATTTCGTATTCACGCGACGCGCTTGCTTCAGGAATGCTGGACATCACTGATCGGATTCTGTAGTTCGCTTGATCTGCAATGTGAACGTGACCATCTGGAGTAATGGACAGCGCGGCGATTGTGTTGAATTTCGCACTTGTCGCAAGGTAGTGTTCAGCTTCGAAACAGTCACAGCCACGTTCCAGGCAATTGCATTTAGATTCTGCTCCAGCGAAAGCGACAATCTTACCATCGGTACCGATCACGCGAACTCGGTTGATACGCTGCGAATCACTTTCTGCTACGAAGAGATCACCCATTGGCCCAAAGGCAATACTTTGTGGCATCACGAGAGTTGCGTGGGTGGCCAAGTCGTTATCGTAAGCTGTAGTTGCTGTCGGACAGTGTAGTGGGCGACCGGAAATTACTCGGACACGCCCATCAGGAGTCATTCGCAGAATCATGTGATCATCAATAATGTGTAGAGTATCGTCAAGGGGATTCACCGCCAGTTCAGTGGGCCAACGAAGATGCATCTCTTCTAGCTTCAAAGTACCCTCGCACGGTACTGGTTTCCAGTGGGATTTGTGCATATGATTCCCGATTAGAGTAGTGACGATGCCATCTCTGTCGACCATTCGAATGTTCGTTCCATCGGCAAAGTAAAGTGTGTTATCGCTGGAGATTGCAATGCCCTTGGGATAAGCTAGTTTCGCATCTTTCGCCAGAGCCCCATCTCCACAGTGCGCTTCATCACCTGGAAGACATCTTTCACCGGACCCAACCACTGGCTCCCAGTTATTCTCGGGATCACTGAAGTCGTCTCTGTTGCGAATTTTGATAATTTGATGCGATTCTGGGTCGGAAATGTACAAAATTCCATCCAACGGACTGAGTGCCATGTGATAGCGATAAGAGACTCTGGTGGCGTTTAACTTGACCACTGTTCGTACAGTGCCGTCAGTCATAATTCGTCGAATGTAATTGAAATCCCCAACATACAAACTACCATCGGGAGCGGCGGCCAAAGCGACTGGAGCTAGTAATCTCTGCTTCGAGGCAATACCATCGCAGTCGTTGCATTCGAGTGGTCTCTGGTGGCCATCGCCCATTGTTGTTAGGATAACTCTTGGCTTGTGCTTTAGATAAATATTGGAGCCGTCGCCCTTCTGCAATATACCCTCATGGAAGTTGTATCTGTGGTGAATATCCAGATTCCATCCTCCAACCTCTGAAATTGTCATATCATGTCCACTTAATTTGGTTGTCTGAACATCCCAGATGATATCTCTGCAATCGCTGTACTGATAGCCAACTTTGACCAGAGCTGTTGTCACACCGTACACCCTCTGTCGGTAGATGTTCAGTCGATTCCAGGCGTATGTGAATTTTATTCCAGGATCCGCTTCGAATGTTCTATCAAACAATATTCCCTCAATTGTTATTCGCAAGTGTATCAAATGGAGAGTTGCAGGAATAATTTCGGGAGTCAACTGCAATTTGATTGTCGATAAGTAGCCAGCTGCTCGGGAACTGTGATACACAAGATTGAGTCCGGTGCCTGGTATTTGCAGAGACTCCTGCACCACCTGAGATTCAGCCAGTATAGCACTTCGGTCGGGGCAAGCACCTTGGAATCCATGTTTCCACGATGCCAGGACGACTGGCTTCATAACATCGTAGTCGTGAGAGAAACAGGTGTGTGCCATAGTTTGGGCTGCCTTATCGTCAACGGTGGACATAATAACTGTATCGATGATAACCACCTCGTTCCAGGGGACTTGAACGATCCTACTTTGTGGTCGGAATGGCTGTCGACCGAATTGTAGGGTAACGGCACCTCCGCCGTTCACCATCAGATCAAACCAGCCATCGTCACGGGTCAATGTGAATCCTTCCAAAGGAGTCGAAGTACTGACACGAACTCCTACCAATCCCATGCCTAGATTGGTGACCACACGTCCACGGATAACCGCTGACCGGCTGCATTGATTATAGGAAAAGAAAATACGAAAAAAAATCTCATATTAGTTAAAATCTTGAAAAGAAAATTCGATTTGTTCTATTTGTGAGATTTAAACTTTTTATGAAAATTCATAAAATTTTAAAATAGCGACAAAATCTAAATAAAATTCTTCTCTCGAAAATATTTTATTCAAAAAATCAATCTAATTTCATAATGAAAACAGTAAAAAAATATTCTTTATCTTCTCTTTTTTTTTGTAAAATAATAAAAAAACACATTCACAAACGACGATAAAATTCAATAATATTGTAAAAATCAAATCATAAAACATGGAAATTATATAATTTACTTTATAAAAAATTTCAACACGCCACAAAACACATAATGATTATACGAAACGCTATAACAAAGGTGGAAAGAGTTTTAAAGCTATTTCAAAAATACGTAGACAAGACTAAATTAAATATTTTCAAAATAAAGACAAAACATAAAATGGTAGATATTTGTACAAATGACAAAAATACGGAAATTAAGGTGCATGCAGATTTATTCAAAAGATGTTTTTTTTTCTTGTAATACTGTCTAATTTTCTTTTCCTTTCATTTAAAAAACTAAAAAAAATATTTTATCGTTGTTGTAATATTTGGTATTTTTTGGATTTAGATAATAAATTGGAAAAACAAATTTTCGGTTTTTGTGACGAATTCAGTGACGAATTCAAACTTTTCGACGAATTCAAACTTTTCGACGAATTCAAACTTTTCATGTTTGGTTTAGACGACGATATACACTAAAAATCGACGATATTTATCAAAAAAAAATTCTTTTAGACTATGTTGAAACTTTCCACTTATTTTAATTGTAATCGGGGGTGCAGAAAAGATCAACCCAGGCGAAATTCAAAGATTTGTTTTAATTTTGCACATTTTTATAGACCCTTTTTATAGTTATAGGCGTTCCTCGATTTATGATCTTGTAGGTTTTGCCAAATTTCGTGATTTCGCGTCGTATATCAATACCGTGGGTTTTTTGTGTCATTTGTTTTGTATTAATAGAAGTCAAAATGCTAAAAATTCTATAGTTTAAAAATTAAAAAAAAGTGTGTTTGTGGGAATTGAAAAAGTGTCCATAAAACACGTCATATTAATTTTTAACCTTTCGACCCCCTCCCACCCCTCTTTCGTGATGTTTTTCGCGATTTATTTGTGCCCCTCCCCCTTCTTTCGAAAAGTTTAACTTATTTTTTGGACCTCCTTTAAGTATGGTACACAAAACTGTTGTTGCCGCCGTATATCAATACCAAAACGTCTTAAATCGAGGAAGGCCAGTATATTTTCTACGATTTTTGCACAGAACAAACATTTAAAAAAATTAATGAAATTGAGTCAATTTTTTTTGGCCCCTAAAATCTGCTTGCCCTATAATACTAATTTTATCCGATTCTTAACCATGAAGCACTCTTTTGTTTACCAATTTTTGTGTTCGATGTCGACTTCCTACAACGGAATTCTTATACACATATTCTTGCTATAATGCGGGTTAAAAATTCCGCGAATTGTCCAACATTACGGAAGCTCAGAATAGAAGGATTGCGTTGGAAGAGAATTCACGTAATTCTTAACAACATTAGAATAAAATCGTATGTGAAAGAATCGCGTTATAGCAGGTGGGCTGTGGCTGACAACTACTAAAATTCCTTCATTATACGAGATATACACTCAGGAAAATGGAGGCTAACTCGACGACCTACATACGGCGTAATTGGCCTCGGGCAGCCGCGCGTTCGCCTGCATGTGGGCAAGTGAAACTGAGTTGACCTGTGGTCGGAGAAATTCTGAAATTAAGCCACCAGCAGGTAAAGTAGGGCATTGGGAGCTGCACGAGTTGACCTTAGATAGGTTAACTCTGACCGCTAGCTGGCTTACAGACACCTCTGTAATTTTTTCATATACAGTAGAATCCCGATAATTCGTATTTCAAGGGACCGACGTAAAAATACGAAGTATCGGGATATTCGAATTAGCGGGATTCTACTGTATCGGGATTTGTTCAAGGGACCAGCAAATTCATACGAATTAGCGGGATATACGAATTATCGGGGTACGAATTATCGGGATTCTACTGTACTTCAAATATACGCTATACGCCGTCCGAACGCTAATGCCTTCATTAATTTTATCCAAATCATCAATTACTGTAGACATTTTATGAACGAATAGATAAATTAACAAAATTTCACGAGAAAATCAAACAAATGAGAACTGAGAAGTCAGCTGAGAAGTCAGCAAAACTAATTTTGCTGCCAAGGCAGTTTTGCTGCCGCAGGGAATGCTGCTTCATTCTGATATGCGCTTAAATGCGCTTAAATCTTCAAAATCGGGTTTATGTAAATCTTTTTTCTTTTAAATTCGCTATTATGCTTGAGAATATTTCAACATATTTTCAAATTATTTTTCTTAGCTCGAGTTTATTCGAGCATGTAGAATATTGTGACGTATGCTCGAAATAACTCGAGCGAGAAATTTCTGTCGGTATTTTCCTTTTAAATTGATGCAATACTTTTAGGGTTTTAAATATGGCAATATTGGCAAAACGTTTAGTGATTAAAAAACTTTTAGTGAGTTTAGTTTTGCAATTTTGAAAGTTTTGACAGAAGTAAAAGAAAAAGTTTTTCACAAAATTATTCTGCCTTTTTGTTGTTGCTGTTGTTGTTGACTTTCGGTTGTTGTTGTTGAACTTTTAATTATCTTAACGAATATTTTTTAAAATAATTTTAAATCTAGCAAATTTTTTGGAGAGTTAACCTTTCTAACAATTTTTAAAAACTTCATTAAATTTTGGTCTAATATCTTAAAAAAATTAACGATTTTTCAATAGGAAATCACGTTAAAAAATTGTCAAACTACTCCTAAGTAGTGTTTAATAAATATGTGTATCTAATGGACCATTAAATAAATTTAAATAATAGCAAAACTTTTATCTAGGTGACTATTTTAAATGTTGTTAGCAATAAAGTGTTAGTAAAATATTATTTTTTGTTAAAAAAAACGATTAGATTTGGCTTTGACTAAAAACATTACTTTTTATGAAATACTAATGAAAAATAGAATGAAATCTAGAAAATCAATCAAGTTGAAAAAATAGACAAAAAAATGAAACAAATAAAACTTATTGAAAAAAGAGACTTTTTTTTGGAAAGATTGAAAACAAATAACAGAAAATAAAAATATTTTGGAAAAAAGGCAAAAAACGTTACTTTTGTTGCATAGCTTTTGATATAATATTATATTCAAAAAAGAAAACTTTACTTAAAAGTTATCAAGTTTATAGTAGCAAAAATAATTGAAGTAGTTTTTGCTGATTACAACCAATTTGATTTTCTTACCTTGCATTAAAGTAATTCCAAAAGACGCTGTTCATTCGAGATGGCAATTTTTATTTTAAATATTTTTTTTTTAAATATTTCGTGTTTGCGGTTATGATTTTCATTTTCAACGCGTTTTTTTTGATCATTTTTTTGTGAATTATGATTATTTGTGATTTAATTCGAATGATTTTTTAATTAATATTTTTGTGTTAGTAGTAGTAGTAATCGGTAGTAGTAGTAGTAGTGGTGTAGTTTATATACGCGAAGAGAAAAAAGAAAGAAGATAGAAAAAAAGCTTTGATTATTTCGATTGTTGCGAACTATTATTTTTTTTTCTTAATGATACTAAGAGGACTTAGGCTATTAAATTGATAAAAAAAATTTTTTTTTACTCATTTTCTAAATTAATATAATCAATAAATAATTATAATAATAAAAACAAATTGAGCTAAACCTACGGTAAAAGACAATAATTTTTCGATTATAAAGATTGAAAATGTGATGAAACACGCTCCCAAATAAAAATCGAATTCTATTTAAATTTCTTGATTGATAATAATAAATAGTTTCCCCTCATGATAAAAAAAAACAAAGCAATTGGCTGTAAAATTATTGTGAACAATTAAATTGAATATTTACATGATAACCTATACCCGATAATCTTAAAAAAAAAGAAAAATCAAAAAAGTAATTTTTGCTAATATTGGATTGCTCATATAATATTTATGCTAAAACGAAAATAAACAAGAATGCTTTACATTGAAGAATGAAAATGATATCAAAATAAAGAATATATAAAACATATACGCATCGATAAAAAACACTAAACAGATGACATTGTTATCCAAACTGGTATCTTTTATCTCATATGTTTTATTGTTTTTTTTTTTTAATTTTGGGAGTTTTTTTTTGTTGTTAGACAATTTAGGAACGGACTGGGTTATATTTGAAACGATGGAATATATCGGGATGAATATTTTCATATTTAAGACAGGGGCACAAAACTCAAAAATATTTAACAGAAAATCAACTTTCGAAAACAATAAAACAAAATAAACAGACATTTTATGTAAATAATAAAAAAAAAACAAGTCCCTGCAAATTTTTTCGTTATTCTCATTAAACAATTTATAAATATATACAAATTTTAATTAGTCAAGATTTTTTTTTTTTGAAAAACATTTCTTTTTGTTACCAATTAAATAATGAAAGTTAATTAATTTTGATATCAGTACAGACTAAGTAAATAATTAAATAAATAGCAAGCCAGAACATGAATTAACTAACCTCTCGTTAAACGTTTCCATTTTCGCGTAATTCTGTAGACTGCTCTCGTCAATCAAGAATTTCATTCGTTCGAAAAATGATGCCGTGATCGCAGGGGGCTGCTTCCGCAACAGGACATCGATAGGTTTCGGTGCTGAAACGCACAACTGCGAGGTTTTGCACACGTGACTTGAACAGCATTCGGGATCCTCGCAATCGATTAAACCATCTTGAAAATTTGAATTTTACTTACTAAAATGTCCTTTTGACAAAAAAAAAACCATCCCAGTATTTACCTTTATCGTTATCCTTATTATCCCCGCAATTCAATTCAAGTGCAATGCCACAGTCCGGTCCATCCCATCCCTCATAGCATCGGCACTCCCACTGGCCCTCACCACTCACTCGACACTGGCCATGATTGGTACATCCTGAAGGACATCCCTCAATTGTGCAGTGTTTCCCGTTCCATCCGGTGACACAGAGACAAGTTCCGTTCTTGCACTGACCATGTTCGTTACATCGAGCGTCACAGAGTTTCGTGTTACAGTACTCGCCGCCCCATCCCTCGTCACAGGTGCATGTCTCCCCTACGCATCGTCCATGCTGTCCACAGTCCAGGTCGCATAATTCCTTGGAGCAATCGTCGCCACTCCATTTCGCTTCACAGTGGCAGGTTTGCGAGTCCAAATCGAATGTCCCGTGGCCAGAGCAATCGGGAAGACATTGTAATGCATCCTGATCCATGGTTCCGCAATCGACGCCCTTCCATCCTTTCTTGCAAATGCAGGTGCCGTCGGCACAGAATCCGTGGCCAGTGCATGTTGGATGCGGACAGTCCACTAAAATTTTAATCAGTCCAGTTTAATTAATTTTGTACATAATTTCTTTTTTATGCATAATTGAATATCCTGTTGATGATTGTGTCCTTTTTGTATTAAAAAAGGAATTGAGACAAATTTTAAACAATTTTTATTGAAATTTGTCCTTTTTTTGAATATTATTTGTGAAAAATTGAGAGTTTTTTTTTGAGATGTTTCTTCTTTAATATTTATTGAGGAAAATATTTTTCCTATGGTTTTCAGGTTCTTCATAAAAGATCTTTTGATTTTTTTGCAGAAGTTTTTCTGACAGGAATTTTTTTCTCTGGATTTTTAAAAATGTTTTTCAGGCAAGCAACGATTTTCTTGCTGAGATTTTTGGCTTTGTGATATTTTTTTTTCATTATTAATTGTGGATGTTTAAAAATTTCTTAAACGCCATTTGCGACTGTACCTAGGTTAGACTACATTTAATAGATTTTATTAACAGAAGTTATAGGTGTGTGATTGACATCACAAACAAACACCTGCAATGCCGGAGCTTCTTATATGAGTTTCAAAAATACTACATTAAAAATCAAGTGCAGGAATGCGATATCTAGCAAAAGCCCCACCTGACGAAGGTCTGCCAATTATCAAATACTCATTTTCCTAGTAAAAAAAGAACAAACTCTTTTCGACTTCTTTTGTTAACCCAGGGCACCAATCATGTATTCCGACGCGTCGCTGTCTTTCGACTTCGACGCAGCTTTTGACTCTTGACTTCGCCATATCTGCAGCTTGAAATTTCGCGAAATCGTCACTATGAATCGAAAGGTGATTCTGACTCTCATTCCAGGAAATTTGAAGCTGCTGATATGGCGAAGTCAAGAGTTAAAAGCTGCGACGAAGTCGAAAGACAGAGACGCGTCGGAATACATGATTGGTGCCCAGATAGTCCTAAATTAAATGTCAGGATACGCCAGATACAGGACATCCTTCTGGAGGGATTGCAGGCCAATGGAATTTAGAGAACTATTTAAAAAATAGATTTCGCCTCCCAAAATCCTTCCAGAAGAGTTGCAGAACTATCTGTGTTAATTAATTTGGTTCACAAAATCAACCATTTTAACTAATTTTGTAAGACAAGAAAGAATTTCAACGACTCTGTACGAAACTAAACAAGGACTTAAAATAGGGTATAATTTGCATGCGACAAAAAAAAGATCAACTACGTTTTGCTTCATATCTAGAATGGTGGGTTTTTTTTTTACCTTCTTCACAGAATTTCCCCTTGTACCCTCGCACACACTGACACTTCCCACTAACACAGTGTCCGTGCCCATTGCAGTCGGGCACTTCGCATTCATCGTGTCGCAAGGAGCATTCCTTCCCCTTCCATCCCGGATTGCAAAGACATTCGCCGTTTATATATTCGCCGTGTTGTGAACAAAGAACAGGACAAACGCTTTCGCTGCAATCATCGCCACCGAATCCAGGATTACATTGGCAATGGCCCAGCAGGCATTGTCCGTTTCCAGAGCATCCGTTCGGGCAGTTCTGCGTCATATCCTCAGCGATTGCAGCGTAAAAGGTTAACTCTTGGGCATCGCCGTCGTCGTTGTAGAGGGACAGAAACCAGTGTCCGGGCTCCATATATCGAGTAACTTCACGTGTTATGGATGGCTGTTAATCATAAACATAAAGTAATGAAAATTAGAACATTAGTTAGCGAATAGCGGGGTTTGCGTTTTGGGGGATGAACAAAGTAGTCTAGAGAACTTTTTTTTCGTAATATTATCAAACTATAATTATTTTCACTATTGATTTTATATAAAAACAATGTAGCATGCAGGAATACACAAAAAACAAAGAAAAACAAATTACTACGGATGTGGTTTTTTACTTACGTGTGTTGCTCGTTGCGTGCGTGCATTGAACCCGCTTAGGACTTCTTTGAAATGGTATTGCGTATGGGTTGGCAAGGCATTCCGTCGTCCGTAGACTCCGATGGAGGCCCCTCTGGGTATGCTATAGTCGAATTTAACGTAGGCCGGTTCCGACTGATAGAACTGCATATTCCAGTAGCTGTACGGTTGGATCTCCTTGGTAAGCTTCTGCCCGAGCGCAATCTGACCGAAAGTCGTTCCGTCAGGAGGAAAGCTTCGCGCAGGGAACGTTCTCGCACCTATGGTGGAAGTGGGTGTTAATTTTGATTAGAAATTGATTATTTCTTTGGGGAAGCAAGCATTAGGCAGCGATAGGCAATTCGAGAGTGATAGTAGGTAATATTTTAAATTCAAAATGATAGACGATGAATAGTGGCAGAGGCATTTCTAGTATTGAATGAGTAATATTGTGTATTGTGGATTCTCTAAAATCGTTTTAATTTCGAATTATTTCCAATTTTTGCTTTTGATTTTAGAAAATGTGTTCAATAAAGCATGTTTTGTTAGTTTATTAGTCTTCAAAAGGCAGATAGGCGAATAGCAAAGATAGAAAATGTCTTTTATTAGAATGTTGTGGTTATTTTCGGATTATGCGGTCTCGATCGATTGTTTCCAAATCACCTTCCAGTATAAGTACAGGTGCTACATCAGGACATGCAATTAATTGTGCCGGCACTGTCAGTGGTGCCGGTGGAGGGGTTGTGCTAATTGAAGCCGGCATGATGGCTTCATCTACATCTGTTTCATCAGCTTCATCGGAATCTTGCGGTTCCTGGCGATCGTCTTGATCGGGCTGATCGTCGACGGTTTCAAATTGGGATTCTTCATCAGTTTCGAAGGAGGGACTCCCGCATTTGCAAGGACATTCCGGAATAACTGGTGGGGGTTCAGGGATGCAATTGTGATTAGGATTTTCACTAAACGACTCGGAATTGTCGTTGGTCTGCTTAAGGGGTTCATCTGAACCGAAATTCGCCGGAACGGAAACGTGCAGAGTGTACACACCGTGATTTTCTGTCCCTGATCCTGAATCCGTGGAAATTGAGACGTTCACAAGAATACGTTTTTCATTGACGAATGAGGATTCGGTTTGGGGTGGAAGTGTCGAGTCGTAGACATGGTACTGGGGGACGTTGGGTTCAAGGTAAATGTAGGGATGTTTAGGATCCTTTAGAGTTTTTATTTCGATTTCTTCTTCATTTATATTATCGGCGTTGTAGAATGTCCCATCGGAATCCACATCGGTGTCATTCTCCAGCTTAACAATTTCGATGTTCTCATCGTTGAATGGTGAATATTGAATGGAATTGGGTGAATCGTTCACCATTTCGTCATAAGCACTACTACCTATCGTTTCTACTAAACTTTCGTTGGCTTCTTCCGCGGATTCCACTATTAGGGATGGAGTAGAAATTTTATTGGTAGTTTGGGGTGCAACAAGCGTATCATTAGTCGATAATGTTACATAGTCAACTTGATCTGCTGATAAGATGTTAACGTCCGTCCCCTTCGACTCTTCGCCAGTTTCGAAATTTTCATCAGGGATTTCCGCAAAGGGAGTGACAATGTTGACGGTGGGTTTATTAGTGAATTCACCCCCATCAACGGTTACAAGACGATCTTCGTCACAGTTATCATTATCGCTATCGTCACAATCATTCATGATGATGCCAGTGCTTGTACCAAAACCCAAATCAACACCAGCCACACCATCACCACTACCTGCCAAATTACTGTTTAATGATTCGTCAGGTGACGATGGCAACGATCTCGATAAGGATAGAGAGGATTCCAAGGACGAGGGCGACTTTCTAATTGTGTCACTTGGAGGATTGCTGAGCAAAAACTTGGAAATCGGATTCATGGAAGACTTTGAGATATTCTTTGCCAACGACGACAATAATGATGATGATGATGGAATAAAAGATGGCAGTACACTTGAAGAAAAAGTAGAAGCTGGCACCGATGATGAGAAAGGATCTGGAAGGCTATCAGTGGTTTGGGTCAAGGTTAAAGTTGTTGGGGCAACATCATCAGGACTGGAAGATGGATCCGGCATGGACGTTAAGGTATTGTCAATTGGTTGAGAAATTGATGGATGATTAGAGGAAGTTGTAAAACTGTATGGATTCAAAGTTGACATTGAATTAGATCCTTGATGACCATTGTTGTTATGGTTATTGCTGGCTACATTGGAATCTAGGCTACTACTACTATGGATATTAGGATTCGGGTCGTTTGAATTTCGTTTTGATCGCTTCAAACGATGACCATCCGAAAGTTTGTTGTTGTTTTTTGTCTGTGGATAGTAGATGAAATTACCTCCAGGATTATTTGACGATATCGAGGATGACGAGAACGCCGATAAAGACGTTGATGTCGATGATGAGGAGGAAGTCGCCGCTGTCGCTGTCGATGGTTTAGGTCGTAATGATGAGTTTTGTAGTCGATTTGCTTCTGTATTCGTGCTCTTCGCTGCCGTTACTTCGGTATCGTCTCCAACTAGGACTGAACATGGGGTTGATGGTGACCAACTTATTACACCGAATCCTGGAAGAAGAAGAAATAATGAAAGTTTTATGAATTTTTCAAATTTTGACTGATTTTTCTGCAGATTATTAGTTTTGATATGATTGTTTGGATACCACAATACTTTTTAATAAATTTTTTAGAAATTTTTTGAGCCCTTTCTTATGATGAAAGCAAAAACATATTGCGAAATCTCAATTGGTGAAGCCAAAATAATGTTTTCTAGCTCGCGGCGTTTTTTTTTATGAGTTTGTACCCAAACTGCACATGTTTCAAAAATGTTCGCCCATGGCGCATTATCTTTATTGGTATTTTCACAAAATCGGTCGCATTTTTCTATACAAAAAGAAAAAGTACGAAAATTCAAGGTAATTTTCGCTTGGGGCTGTATAGCGGTAGAATTAAATCATTACTTCACGTTCTGTTAAAAACCATTCGCCTGCGGCGCATATTAATTAATTGTTTTGGCCCAAATATGACTCTTTAGTTTTCGTCCAGAGCAGTTTTGTTTTTTTAGAAGAAAACACAATTTTTGAATACCTCTGACTTTTTACCGCACGGTTCTTAATTCGTGTACAAGTCATTTATTTTTCAGTGGTGTAACGAATAAGATGAAAGTGGGGACTTGAAATGTTTGAAATTCTGTTCATAAAATTTTTTGTTTCGTCATTGTTCTGTTTCAGCCATGCGTCCGCTCCCCAGTTTTCATCTTGTCCAAAAAACAAAATAAATATGTTCACCCTATTTAACACATGGATCAATAAGTCCCGAGACTAACCCAGAGATGACGCTCGTAGTAAACCAGTAACCACGTCTTTCTAGAGTACTAACCTTTGCTTGAAACGTGTCAAAATTTTAAGTCGATCGGACCAGAAACAGCTGAGTTATCGAGGTTGGAGTAAAGTCGTTTTGTAGTTTGTTTAAAAAATGGAAAAAACCGAGTTTCGTGTTCTGATAAAACATTGTTTTTTAATGGATAAAAACACCGTGCAAGCGAAACAATGGATTGAAAAATGTTACCCGGACTCTTGTCCATCAAAAGCAACGATTTGTCGGTGGTTTGCCGAGTTTAAACGTGGTCGTACCGACACAAATGACGCGGAACGCTCGGGTAGACCTGTGGAAGCCGTTACACCAGAAAATGTGAGTGAAGTGACAAAAATTATAATGAAAGATCGTAAAGTGAAGCTCCGTGAGATTGCTGAGATAACACAGATATCATATGGAAGTGCATTTACTATCCTTCATGAAAAATTGAGCATGAAAAAGGTTTTTTCCAAGTGGGTGCCGCGATTGCTTTCGATGAAACAAAAACAGCAACGAGTCGATGATTCAGAAAGCTGTTTATCGCTATTTACTCGCAATAAAAAAGATTTCTTGCGTCGTTACGTGACCATGGACGAAACATGGATACATCACTACACTCCAGAGTCGAAGCGGCAGTCATCTGAGTGGCGCACAGCTGGCGAAAGCCGTCCGAAGCGTCCGAAAACGCAGCAGTCAGCTGGCAAAGTCATGGCGTCAGTTTTTTGGGATACGCATGGCGTGACGATTGTATCACCCTAAAAGGTGATTATATTGATGAATAAAAAAAAATTTTGCAAAAAAAATGTTGTTTTCATTGTTAGTCTCGGGACTTATTGATCCATGTGTTAGATTCCCAAAATATCTCGCATATTCAGATTACCCCCAGAGAAAAAAATAGTAAATTGAACTATTTTATAATAGGGAATCGGGACTATAACTAAAATGGTTGATTTCAAAAATTTCATTACTTAGTAGTAAAATTTACTAATTTGTGGTTAAATTGACTATTGTTGTAATTGAAATTCACTATTTTGTAATTAACTTTAACTATTTTAGTTATAGTCGCATTATAAAATAGTTAGATTAACTATATTTTTTCTCTGCGTCTAGACACAGGAACTTAGTAACCGAAAATTGTTACGGTTATACGATGGTCGCACAACGTAGGTTGCAAAATATATGGGGTTACAAATTAGTTCTTGCGACGTCACAGCAACATTTACGGTACCGTTTTTGTCAAATTTTTTGTGACTATGGTTACAAAATAAGTGTTGCGTAACCGTTTCCACCGCAGAAACTCTCTTGTGGCTTTTGTTACAAATTAATTGTAGTCTTGTGGCTTTTGTCACAAATTACAGTATCGTTATGATATAACTTTCCGACTGGTCGATTTACAACGGTTTTTTGCGACCGGTTAATAAAAACCAATTGGTAACAAGTGGCTTTGTGATTCGGTCAAAATGCAACCAATATGTAATGTTTTCTTTGGGCCAGGTCACAAAGTACCCGATATGCGACGTTTTTTTGCGACTGGTTAAAAAGTAACTAATTTTTGGTCGGTTACAAGGCAACCGTAATAGAAATTGTTTGGCAATCGCTACTTAGCGACCAGGGTCACACTGTAACCTGAGTCGCAAATGTTTGCTTGGGAAAATCTGATCTGTATTTGTATTTCCACACAGACCACTTTGGCTACGCCTGAAAATCGTACCTAAGATACTTCGACTTTATATTATTTTACAAAAAAAAAATTCCAAATATGTAAAATTTTGTAATATTTACCTGTTAAAAGTACTAGTAGAACAATCAATAATACAACAATTGATATTGCAACGATAGCAATGCATTTTGAAGAGCATCGGGCTGCCATTCCTTTTCGAAAATTCATTGGAGCTGAATAATGATGATGCGTTTGTATAGCACCCATGACACTTCTGGGTCCCATACAATTTCGATCGTATCCTTTTAAATTATCTTTGGTAGGCGTCGAGCAGGTTGAACCACTTTTATAGTCAATCGGTGATCCTTTATGGGTATCTGAAAAGAAAATATAATAAAATTAGTGAAAATATTCGAATTGTTAGAAAATTGAATATGAAATCTAATCAAATGTTGTTTAAAAAAATCTTTTTCAGATGAATAGATTGTATTAGATAATTCTGCGGATTTCCCTGTCTATACGGGTATTTGGTAGTATATGTGTATAAGTACTAACCAAGGTATCGCAAAAATAAATTAGTGTCAGTATTAAACGTCCCTTTCAATCAAGTTTTATCCCAAATGAAGTTAATTCGATTAAGTTTGGCGCATGAATGGTATCACAGACAAGTTTACTTCCATTATATGAAAAAAGGCTAAAGGAAAATGTCGGCAAGAGAGATAATGCCATACAACGGGGGATGTTAGGATTGTGTCAGGATATGTAGAGTTCTCGTATATCTATGGACATCAGCAAAGATAAAAACCAAAGGGCGGTAAGGTTATCGCGGGGAAATTTCACTCTACAATACATGATTCTTGCATTACATCAGTCCCCAAGATTGAACCAAAAACTCTGCCACCTTCAATCTTATTTTATATCCTTCTTGCCTTTACTGTTCTTCATGCTGGATACCCTCAATCAAATTCGGGGTAGAATCATCCATTGGTTGTCTCATAATAGCATAAAGTAAGTAAAGACTTGAATTGCTTCGAACAGGATAATGCGATGCTAGGTGAATGAGGCAAACCTCTGAAGGATGGATGGCTGAATGAATGGATGGGTGATGGTATCACCAATATACCTTTCACCAATTATGTCCTATATGGCGTTTTAAGCATTTTGATAGTGTTCTCAAAATAGATGCTGACGACGATGATAATAATGACAATGGTGTACAGAAAATCAAAGTTCTGAAGGAAGAAATATCCTTGGAGAGGAATGATATCCAAGATCGAGACATATATAGGGGTACAAGGAGGTTCGTCATCAGAGATAAGCGTGACGCTAAAGACATTGCACGAGGACGACAAGACAAGAAATCATCTTACTACTATCTATTTATCTATTGTTGTCATCTGGTATAGCAAATGTCCTAAGAGGAAGCATTGCGTTGTGGCGAGGTTTGCTACTGAATGCTGCTACTGCTGCTGATGATGATGTCGTTATTAGATGAAGGGGTTCAAGTGTCAATTTCCTTTCTGATCGTTTGAATGGAAAAGACAGTAAAAGTGTTTAGTAGAGCAAAAGTCCTGAGGGCTGGATAATATTTTCCTTTCAGAATGTTGTTTTTAGGGGATCTAGAAATGTGTAGAAAGCAGCAGAGACAGACAGACTTTGATTTATCTAAAGCGTTTATACTGATTGAAAATAGGTTTTTTTTTTGTAAAATATGTGAAAGGGGTTTGAATAAACCATCATTAATGATTTCCGTGTAAGGGGCTAAAACACGTGCATGTGGGTAATTTGGGAAGAAATTTGAGCAGTTAGAAAAATGTTTTTAATATTGAAAAAACTGTGTGAAAACCGTATTTAAATTTCGATTTTTTTTGTCATTTCAAGTCCGCTTAGCTGATTTTACGGAATTAAGCAGTTAAAGTCTGTTATTGTCACACGTTTAGGGGGGGTGGATCCGCTGTTGTGTGATAGCGGCCTTAAATCATATACAAAAAATGTCAGTTGTGATAAACACGAAACTTTCCTCACAAAAAGATGCATATAGGTTTCGAGAAATTTTCAAAAAACTGTATTTAACACGTTCGTGACATCGTGTACCACCGGTGGTACATGTACAGTTTTTTAAAACCGCGCGAGTAAATAGAGCGGTAGTTTTTTTGTGGAAGTAATATAAAAACACGCACCGTGTACCACCGATGGCGCACAACCGCCAGAAAACAAATCGCTAGTGTACCACGAGTGGTAACACGATGTCCAAATGTAAAAAAAGTTGAAAAAGCAAACGTCACGAACGTGTTAAAAAAATACAATATATGGGAGATACTCGTTATACGTAACGTTACTTTTCCAAAAGCTGATGGAAAACTACGACCCATTTACTAAAAATATGTCAAGTCGCTAGCTGAACGCAATCTCGAGTTATTTAAGGTACGTAAAACACCGATATCCTTATAAATTTGCCTGAAACGGAGTTCGTACTGACCATAAAATTTCTATCCGCCCCCATTCTTGAGTCGGTCTCGGTCATGAATACAACATTTCCTTTTATAGCAGAGGAAAGTAAAAAGGGAGAAGGGGTCGAAAAGCCGAAAATTTGCAAGACTCCTTAGTGATAGTAAAAAAAGAGACCATCCGTCCTGAATTGCTATCATGATATCTGCTGTTGTTGGGTTTCAAATTCTTACAAATGTTTAAGAAACTTTAGGCGTAGTAGCAGAGGAGAAAATTTGTCATGAAACCTCAATCCTGGCCCAATACTGCCTCAGAGTTTAGCACTAAACTACATCGTATGGGCGTAGACGGAGCAACTTTGGGGCATCAGGATGCCGCAACTTTACCAAATTGTCGGAAAGAAACGAGTTCGGCAAGAGGGGAAAAGTTGCCGCGACGAGATGAACCGTGTGCGGTGGCTCATAAAGACAAAAAATAGCACAACAATTACCAGCAGTAAAAATTTCTGCATTCCAAGGCTGAGACAGTTTTAACAAGGTTTAAAGAATTTAATGAACTTAAAAAAATACCATTTATCTTAATTTTAGGAAAAATTTAAATTTATTTTGGTTTCAATCGAATTGAAAATTCCTCAAAGTACAAATTTTCAATTAGTTCAGTACTTTATAGCTAACCGATGATATCCGTAACTAAATTCAAAATAGGTGTGCGAGGAAAAATTGAATTTTCAACTTCATGTGTGTTCAAATGTCTGGTATTAGGAATTCTTTCTCTTCAATTATTATCTTGAAAATTGCAATTATTTACGCATATTCAGAGTAGAAAAATATAAAAGTTAACCGAACACAGTTTTTTTGTCGCCCTTGGAACATTTTAGGAGTTTTTTTCTTACAAATGCTTTGTCTTACAGATGACTTATTAACGTTTTTCGTTCAGGTATTATGAATGCTGTAGCGGTGACTACACGCGTCTACATCTGGAAGAGGAATGTTTATCTATTAAACAATATCTCAGCTTGCATGTATCTAGTAGATACACAATTTGATTGTTCAGCCGTAAATGTACATATATGAATCTTTGCTAATGCATTAAAATTTCCTCTACATGGCATATCGAATTTTTGAAATTTGTTATGGTTTGTTACGTTGAAAGACAACGAGTAGCTGATTGAAAATCAATCTTTTTATATTGTTAGCTTGATGTGTTCTTATATAATTTATAACTCGGTATCTGTAGTTACCTGAGGTATATGAATTTTTGAGTTAGATCTTCTTACGTTAGGGGAAAAAAACATCAGTGAAATCTGTCAAGTTTGCCCTTTTCAATATTTTGTCTGATTTTTTTTATACATAAAACTATTGTATAGTTGTCTTAAAGGTTTTTCATTGTATTATCGGAGAGGATGTGAGATTTGATTATAAATAATTGGTCTATGATGAGATTTTTATGTAATCGGTAATATAATATTCTGTTTAAGATGGTAGCAAATTGATTTTGACACGAAAACGAAGTCCTGATCTATTCCGCAGACTTTGATTAATAGATAAAATGTCTACAAATTAATTAGATAGTTATAATACAACAATCAATATGTATAATGAGAATTTCCTTAAATTAGTTATATTAGACATTAGATTTTTGATGTGGTTTCAAATTAAAATGAATGCAGCATTTTCTGACCAAATTTGATTATTAAAAAATTTAAAATACTATTACGACAGATTTTCGCGTCTTTAAAATACTATTACGACAGATACTAATATACGAGTATAAAAATGAGTTGGTGTCTGTCTGTCTGTTCCTCTTTCACGCAAAAACGGCTGAACCGATTGACTTGAAATTTGGCATGAGTGTCTGTGGTAGTTCTGGTTCCAACATAGGCATACGAAAAAGTAGCGCGAGGGGTGGGGGGAGTAAGGGGAGGGGGTAAAATGATTTCGAAACTTAGTTTTTGCGCTATGTTACTCTTTCGCGGGGAAACTACTGAACCGATTGGCCTTAAATTTGGCATAGATGTTCGTCGGGGGTCCAGCCCCAACATAGACTCATTAAAAAGTAGCCCGAGGGGTGGGGGGAGTAAGGGGAGGGGGTAAAGTGATCTCGAAACTTAGCTCTTCTTCTATGTTACCATTTCGCGGGGAAAATACCGAGCCGATTGGCCTAAAGTTTAGCTCCAACATAGACCACAAAAAACATTTTTTTTTGAAAAAACTTAACCCGGCAACGACGGGTATGCAAGCTAGTTTTACATATAAAAAAGAAAGGCTTAAGACTTTTTGATTTTGAAAATCAATCTCAATATACAATACGTGAAAAATATTCCAATGAACATACATATTGTACTTAATTTGGAAATAATTTGTTGCTTGTTCCTTGAGAGAACAATTTTATCTAATTTAGAGATGAATTTGTTTTTCATCAAATATTTGTTGCGACATTAAGAATATTTGGTCTTGAATGAAAATAAAATGTATATATTTAGGGTCAAAAAATATAGCTCTACATTTGTGTTTAATTTGGAATTTCATGGGGGGTAGAAACGCCTAAAATTTTATGGACCGCTCTTAAAAGAATTTTTTGAAGGCAACGTCTTGGAAAATACATTAAAAAAATCGTAAACTTTTAACAAAAAAAAGAAAAACAAAACATTGAGTGAGAGTTCGTTCTCCTTGAGTGAAACCTTGAGTGAGAAAAAAAATTTTGTGCCAATTTTCCAATTGCCCAAAATTTCTCTAATCGTTTGGCGGTAGTATTAAATCGTTTGTAACAAATCGCAATCATGTGTAATGAAGAGGCGGGAGGGGGGAGGAGAGTCTATCCTATGGCTAGCCCTTTATTAATTTATTTTTACATTTTGAAGAAAAAAAAACAATTTTTTTACGCAAATCTTTGCGATTAAAATAAGTTTTTCATTTGCTTTTTTTCGACAAAATGTAAATTAAACAAAACGAAGCTATT
Source organism: Chrysopilus asiliformis (assembly GCA_964034945.1). Lineage (NCBI taxonomy): Eukaryota > Metazoa > Arthropoda > Insecta > Diptera > Rhagionidae > Chrysopilus > Chrysopilus asiliformis. The sequence continues at coordinate 97,747,603 of OZ035962.1, forward strand.
CTTATTTCCTGGGAAACCTTTTTATATTTTATACATGTGATCACATCCTCAGTTAAAAATCCTTTCCACGGGAAGAGAAATCGAGAGGGTGATTTTAAATTTTAGAAAAAAAAACGTCGCTATACTTGTGCGCGATATTATGCCTTACTCAGTAATAAATTAATTAACTCTGAAAGCAATTAGGCATTTATATGTCTTCACGCTTAATTTGCAACCTTAGAAACAACAGAAAGTTACTGCCTCTTTATTTCACAAAGTATGTGAAAATTTCTTAGGGAGCAGTCGACCTAAATCCGTTTAGAATTTTCTTCGGCCTAAAATAAAATTTATATCTTCAACATCATATAAAAATATGTGGGAAAAGTGAACAAGTGAAATGGGAAAATGGAAGCCTAAAAACTTTTCCAATAACTTCAAATTAACAAAAAAAAAAAAGATTCGAAAATGATTGTTAAAAAATGTCTTAGGTATCTAAGTATTAACGTTATGGAAGATAGAATAACATCAAACCCTTTTAAAAATATATTCTTGTACCAAAAATGAAAATTCCCATGGAAAAAAACCTTTGTTTTCAATCTAATTACTTTAATAAACTCTTTTATGGGAGATTTTGAATAAAACCATACTAGCAAAGATAAAAATTCAACGATTTTTCTCAAAACGAAAAAAATGTCAATGGATTAATCTATAAAAATTTCTGTCGAAATTGGAAAAAGTTCTATTGTTCGATTGAATAATGTCCCCTATAAAAAAGCAAATCTTTATCCTAATGAAAACAAATTTCTATTATGGTATTTAAGGTGGACGAGACATCGTATTTCACGATTTTGTCGTCTGATAGTATCTAAATGTCGTTAAGTTCTATCATATGAAGACTCATCAATTACTTAATATAATTACTTTAACAACTAAAGGTACAAGGTGGAAACTCAATTATTGTTTAGTTTGTAATGGATGACGATTCACCTTCTTCAGGTGGATTTTGTTTTTTTTTCCCTAATACGGTGAAAGGTAAAAATACCTTTAAAGTGTAATAATGTAGTTATGCTGGTGTGTGGTAAACAAATGAGCATAAATTATGGATGTACAACAATATGTAAAAGAAAATTTTATTAGGAAAAATGATGAGTAAAGGTAAGGGGGGTTCATTTGTATTACTATAGACTTTCCACAGGTTTTACGTAGATTCGCTTAATTGTAATTGATATTAATGACTGTTGATTTATTTTAAGGACATAATATTTAATGTCACTTGACCACCATCAGTCGAAATTAGTTGTCGTATGCGTAATATACGAATATTTCATAATTGATGATAAACTGAAATTTTTTTTTTCAATTATTTATCGAAAAATAAAATTAACATATTTAATAATGGGATCTTTTCAGTTTCAAAAAACGTTTAAACTTATTTTCTTTTGAATTATTTATTCAGGGTATTCACAGTCGTCTTTTAAATTGCGGGTAAATTTACCGCTCGGTAATTCAGTCAAATTTAACAGATTTTTACCGAGACGGTAATTTGGTTCATGTAAAAATGAATTACCGGATTCGGTAATTGTAGACATGCCTTGAGTCGTGTTTTCCGGCCCGGTTATTCAGTATCAAGAATCAACCGCGAGTGGCGCTAGTAATGTTTTTAGTTGTCAAATTTTCTCGCTGGTTATCTCATCGGACTGCATTTTTTTTCAATTTTGATAGCCGTTGCCACAATAGAAATTCAAAAGAATACATCAAACATGGATTTAAAGGTATGTGATATATTTTACAATCAAATTCGCAGTTCATGCTTTGGTCACGTATCAAATAAAAGCGCTGTTCTCAAATCTGTGCTGTGGGATGTTCACAGCAGAATATTTTCAGTTTTTTAATATTACCGAAAACACCGAATACCGAAAATTACAAGAGGACTGTGAATACCCTGATTGTAAACCATTTTATATTGGGTATTTTGATGGAAAACAGTTAAAATTGGAAAACGATGTATACTATTTTACGTCGAACCGTTCTTTTCAGTCTTTTTCTAAAAATTTATCGAGCGTTTTTTGGGGATGTGTAAGGTTTTTATTGTAAGAATCTTGAAAATGGCAAAAATGATTTCATTTATATAGTTTAAATTGTTTATCTTTGCTTATGAATCATTAGACTTTTCAGTTTTTTTCCCCCTAAAATTCTTGACAAAAAATAAATTTTTTTACATTAAACATATCTGATGTTAGCAGCACATGGTTTTCTTATACAAAATCTAGATTCCTACGCAATTTATAACACGACGAATAAAATATTTCTATATGCTGCTAACAGGCAGCAGCGGCTAGCGGCTAGCGGCTGGTAAAACAGCATCGTGTGACCGCGGCTTTAGTCTACATATTTGTAATAATGCTCGAATCGGGAAATCGACTGAGGAGTGCTCGGTGGAACAATACTTTATTATACTACGTACAAGAAAGTAAAAACAGTGATAACTTATAACAAGTCTGACTTTGAAATAAAATGAATTAGATATGAAATGAGTTTTTCTTTTATATATTTGATGAATCTGATAATACGCTCCACTTAAACCGGTAATATAATTAGAAAACAACTTTTAATCTAGATATCAAATATTAACGACAAGATCTACTTCTACATTTGAATTAAAACTTAATAAGAACTGCAAGGAGTTTCTTTATTTCAATATCCCTAAATAAGTGCTCTTCATGCTAATTAAAATACAAAAACTAATAAAGGAAGCACGCATTTTTTCCATCCACAAAGGTATAGAAATGGTTATGGATTTTTTCTCCATAATTTTTTACATAATAAACCTTTGAATCCGTTAAGAAATGAATTTGAGGAAACCAAGAGAACTGAAAAAGTTTTCAAGAAATGTTCAAGTTGTATTTTTTTTACAATGCTGTCGATGTCGTCATCAGCGATGTGTTTGTTGGGTTTCTTCCTTGTTCCATGGTCGTCCTTTGCAATCAAAGGAAATGATATGATTGTATAATAGTGAAGAGGGAAGCAAATCCTTTTAATTTAAGAAATTCAAGAGTATAAGGAGTTTGCATAGTACTTCAACGTAGATATAAAAATACATCTTAATTTCAATCACAATTAAATTCAAGTAAGTTTGAATTATAAATTGCTTATGATCGTACTATTAAATACAACCATATTTAGGAGTGTATTAGATTTAGTTTACGTATAGAACTACACACAGAGGAAAAAATTAAATGTAACTATTTTGTAATGAGAAATCGTGAGACTATTACTAAAATAGTTAACTTAAATTACAAAAATAGTCAAAATCGGATATTTTTATAAATTTACTATACTTATTAGTAAAATTTACTATTTTGTGGTTAAATTGTAGGTCATTTACTATTTTACAATTTAAATTAACTATTTTAGTAATAGTTACGATTCCCCATTATAAAATAGTTAGATTTACTATCAGGGTATTCACAGTCCTCTTTTAATTTTCGGTATTCGGTGTTTTCGGTAATATTAAAAGACTGAAAATATTCTGCTGTGAACATCCCACAGCACAGATTTGAGAACAGCGCTTTTATTGGATACGTGACCAAATCATGAACTGCGAATTTGATTGTAAAATATGTCACATACCTTTAAATCCATGTTTGATGTATTTTTTTGAATTTCTATTGTGGCAACGGCTATCAAAATTGAAAAAATTTGCAGTCCGATGAGATAACCAGCGAGAAAATTTGACAACTAAAAACATTACTAGCGGTTGATTCTTGATACCGAATAACCGGGCCGGAAAACACGACTCAAGGCATGTCTACAATTACCGAATCCGGTAATTCATTTTTACATGAACCAAGTTATCGTCTCTGTAAAAATCTGTTAAATTTGACTGAATTACCGAGCGGTAAAATTACTCGCAATTTAAAAGAGGACTGTGAATACCCTTACTATGTTTTTCTTAGCGTGTAATTGTCGGACAAAAAACGATTTATACCAAGGTGTTTACAAAAGCATTTAACTTACATTTGTCCATTATGTTCTTTTATCATTCTTACTTCACTAAAATAAAAAAAAATATGTATAAAAATTCGATTTGTAGTTAGAAAGAGGGATCACAGGTCTTGGAACAGCCAGGACGGTCCTGGATTTTTGCATGTTATGCCAGCGCACCTCGATTTTTATCCCGGATAATATTAAATTTTTGTCCGGATTATTCGATTTGGTTTTGAAACATACAAATTGTCGCTGCAGCGCAGTTTTTACAAGAATTTTTTTTGAATTCCGCGAGTTTTTTTTTGAAAATTTTACCTGCGGCGTATCTTTTAATAAATGGTTCGATTCTGAGATAATTTTCTCACAAAATTTTACGTGTTGGGCTATTTTTTAAAGAAACAAAAGTTCTTTTTTGTTGGAAAAGACTAGTTTTTGCCATTTTTTGCCTTGTTGAGTACTTTTTGATTCTTTTCAAAGCACCAACAATTTCTCCTTCCTTGCCCTCTTCCCCATTAGTCATCTTAATCGGATTTACCAAAAAAATAAAAATAAATAAATAAATTATGATTACCCTACATATAGAGTATTTGACGACTGGCCCCTAGCATTTCCTATGTTTATTCTAGCAAGATACAGAGTTTCAGCACTCCAAAATGGTGGTTTTGGTACATTGCAGTGGGCTAAAATTCACCAGGGCACCAATCATGTATTCCGACGCGTCTCTGTCTTTCGACTTCGACGCAGCTTTTAACTCTTGACTTCGCCATATCTGCAGTTTGAAGTTTCTCGGAATCGTCACTATGAATCCAAACGTGATTCTGACTGTCACTCCAGGAAATTTGAAGCTGATGATATGACGAAGTCAAGAGTTAAAAGCTGCGTCGAAGTCGAAAGACAGAGACGCGTCGGAATACATGATTGCTGCCCAGGATCTTTTGAAAATTATTATCATTACCCAGTTTTCCGCCAATATTTTCAGCCAACATAAATTTTCTGTTGTTTTGATAAAATCCTACATGGTAAAAATTTAATGATTTCTATGAATTCCTCCAAATTCTTGTTCTTCAACATTTTTCACACCAAATATATATAAATTCACATGTTTTTATCAATACTGAGTGTAAAATGTCAAAACAACAACAACAATTTTTATCACATTTTTAACAGCATTTATCAAATTTTTAACTTTGATACCAAATGTCGATAAATACATACGAGTTTGATATAAATTTGGTTTTAAAAATTTTAATGGACAAAAATTTATTTATAAAAATCGTTAATTTTTTTACCTTGTATAAAGTTTTGTGTGATTTTGGCAGAAAAATTGATAAAATTACAAGAAAGCATTTCAAATGGATATTCAACAAATTCACATAATTTAATGTTGGCTACTGAAAACCAAATTGAAAATTTATTTTTTCCAATGCATATTTTTCTCTAACACAAATAATAATTGCTGATAACATAAAATTGCCAACATTGAAATATAAAATGAACTTGGGTTCAAAAATTAAAAAAAAAAGTTTTTACTTGTTAGTAGTTTGAACTCAGCGAGGAATTTGATCAAAATTGCTGTGTAGAAGATTTGTAAATAATACAGTTCAATCAAAGGGTGATCAGTTTATCATCTCTATTTGAATTCTTTTATCCAGTTTCATTGAATTTTCTGCCTGGGTGTCCGATTTTGATAAATCAGTGCACGGTGCAATTGCTGAAGTCATAGTAGTGGAAATTTTATCACTGAATCCACAATCAAATAGATTTCAGGTGCTTTAGACGGTATGAAGTACTTGAAATCCTGGTACTTGGTAATGGCATCAAAATGTGAGGAAACATTTCTATATACAAGAGAGCATCCATATCTTTTAGGTCAGAAGTGATTTTTGTTCTTCTTTTATTTATACCATCTCCGTGATATTTTGTATCTGCACTTTCCTGTCGGCGCATTGAGAGATACATTTTCGAGTGAGGTTTTGTTGAAAAGAGCCAATAATAAAGGACCACCCGCAATGAGTTTTTCCAAAAGATAAATATCGTATGGACCTTTAAGGTTCTTTAAGGGTATTTCGAGGGTATTTTTAGAGTTTAGTATATTTTCGGTTCGCCTCATATAAAATTCATGACATTTGATAATTCTCAGCGGTAAGTGCCGGGGTCAGATCTTGCGAGATGAGATACCATTGGTATTCGCGTCGAAGGGAATATATATATATATATTGGGCACGCTTGCTTCAAAAGCTGTAGCTGGTGTTGTGCATTTCTTGACAAGCGATCTATCAAATGCTTTTGTTTGAAATTGAATCAACCGTTAAGTAATTTACTGTCAGTTGAAAGTTAAAAATACAAAAAAAACACCATTCTGTCGTTTTTTTTCTATCGTATTTACAGAGCGCTTTTTTATTTTTCTTATGCTAAGCTATGTTGCTATGTGATTATGTTGGCTTGTTAAGATGTTGAATTTCTGTTATTTTTCTTTCTGGTGCTAAGACAACACTTTAACATTATGGAATCTTAACAGAAGAAATGAATAAAGTATAAAAAACACAGAAAGATCAAACTAATCTCTTGACTTGGGACTTAAGACTTAAGGCTGCCTTTTTGGTAGAAGACTGTCGACATGCCTTTGAGGGTTATATTTCGTTTGTCGTATTCGATTCTTTTCTTTTTTTCGATTTTGTGTTTCTTTATTTCTCTATTTTAAATTGACGAAGGAAAAAAAAACTTGAGGAATTGTCGATAAGAAAACAAAAATCAATTTAAGGCGATTAGTTATTTTATTTTTGGTCGAGGGATATTGAAGTAAAACCACCGAATAGAAAAAAAAACAGAGCAGAATTGAAAAAAAAAAATAGGAGCAGTAGTTAAAACTGATGGGATCATGTGAGGGTAGAAGACTTGAAAAAGTTTGGCAATTTATTGACTTAGGCGGATTATAAACTTCAGATAAATTGACCAAAACAAGTATTATTTATTTTTTCAAAACAATTTTATCATTTAATTTTGATTAACACACAACGTTTTAACACAAGAATATTTGAAATTTTATTTGAAATGATTTTCTCGGTGGTAGAACCATCAGTGATACTTTTATTCATAAAATATATGTTCTTAGTTTTAAGAGATTCTTAAGGGACCAGGAAAAGTTGCCGTGATACTTGAAATTGAGGATTTTTTCTTGAAAATCTTCTCTAACATATAGAGGAAAATATGGATTCATCTTTTAATTTTCCTTTATGAAAATAACGGTATTTTAGTACAACACAAAAACTGTTAGAGATATCACTTTTGTGTCTTCATAGGACTAGTAGGGAATTTGACATCCATCAAAAAAATTTCATGAAAATCGGTAGCTAGGAAATGGGCTTTTCGTGGAGTTTTCCAGAATTTTTCTGTGCCGCGGAAATTTTTGTGTTAATTTCGAAAAGTTCAGACAATTTTATGGGATTTTAATGTGTATATGATGTATCTATAATAAACTTTTCGCGAGATACAATTTTTTGTAAGAAGTGAGTTCTGGGAAAATCGCCAATTGGTTTTAGTTTTTAAATCTGAAACCTATCCGCCCAATTTTATTACCAGAAAATCTTTTTGAGTTTTTGGAAAAAATTTAGCTAGAAAAATTATTTATTTCTTTTAATGCGTTCTGAGATATTGAAAAGAGAAGCACGTTTTTTTTAAATTCAGATAAAATTCAAAAAATCGCTCCGTATGGTGATATTCGTATCAAAATTCGAACAGTTGTACCAAAATTCCACTTTGAAGTCAAACTTTCCAATAAGATTTTTTAAAATTTATTCCAATCGCATTTTGATGTATGGGAGTTTTATGTAGAACCATATCCTAAATAACTTTTGTTCTTGAACTTTTTTGATAACATGCACCGTTTTTGAAATATTCATAAAAAACGTTTTCGTTCGTATGGAGGGTACCCCCCCTAATGGTCCATTTTTGCCCATTAACGAACTTAGCCTTGCAAAAACGAATCTGCGCAAAATTTCAAGTCTGTAGCTCAATAATTGTTTTTATCATTCTAAACACACTGGTGTAATTCATTTTTGTGTGTGATGACGGGATCTTGGCGTTACAAACGGTAAGGCAAAGTTAATATACCCTTTGGTTTCACCATACGGGTATAAAAATCTTAAATTGATATGAAAATGACAACTGCGTGTTTATTTATCCATTTGCGTTTTGCTATTTGTACACTCAAAAAAAGAATAAAAGTCGTCGACTTGCCAAGGGCGTAATTGTCTTCCTGGAGGAAAATTTGGTCTATGCTGGCGTGCATTCACCTGCATTAGGAAAACTAAAAATGTGTCAACCGCTGGCGGAAGAAATTCATAAATTAATCCTGCTGCAAGTGAAGTAGGGCGTAAGGGGTTCCACATGTTGACCTGAGGTGGGTACAGAGTTGACTTGTCAGAAAGTTCACTTGGATAATCTTTATTCTTTTTCTTAGTGTAAACATTTCAGAAAATATTTGGTGTAATTTCAAAGTAATCAAAATTAATTGATTTTGATCAATTGCAAATAATCACGATAAACATTTGAAAAGTTCGACAATTACAAAACAGCAGGAAGAAAATAAATTTATACAATAAAATTCATTATAATATCCCTTAGGCAATCATGGTAAATTATATACTCGTAATAACCAGAATATCTACAAAAACTCAGCGTAAAAGCAAAAGAAAACATGATACAAAATAAGTCTGACATTTTTCATTATTAATAATTTTTTTTTGGTATTCATATGCGAGAAAGTATTTAATTAAAATATAAAATAATTAAATAACGAATCCAATTAAAATGTTTGGAACATTATTGAATTTGCCCAAAAGCCATTGACTTTTATTTATTTTTTACTTTCTTATACGAAGTACGTATGTATTGTGATAATGGAAAATTTCGACCTCTTCATTTTGCATGAAAAATATTTCCCGATGCGTTACAAACAGTGTACTAAATCTATATCATACTAATATGTAAAAATGAGTTGGTGTCTGTCTGTCTGTTCCTCTTTCACGCAAAAACGGCTGAACCGATTGACTTGAAATTTGACATGAGTGTCTGTGGTAGTTCTGGTTCCAACATAGGCATACGGAAAAGTAGCGCGAGGGGTGGGGGAGTAAGGGGAGGGGGTAAAGTGATTTCGAAACTTAGTTTTCCCTCTATATTACTCTTTCGCGGGAAACTACTGAACCGATTGGCCTCCAATTTGGCATAGATGTTCGTCGGGGGTCCAGCCCCAACACAGACCCATTAAAAAGTAGCCCGATGGGTGGGGGGTAAGGGGAGGGGGTAAAGTGATTTCGAAACTTAGCTCTTCCTCTATGTTGCCCTTTCGCGGGGAAACTACCAAACCGATTGGCCTGAAGTTTAGCTCCAACATAGACCATAAAAAAAAATTTGAAAAAACCTAACCCGACAACGACGGGTATGCAAGCTAGTATCATATAAAATCTTTTGTCCTGACTGACTGACTCATCAACTGATCATGGTGTTTTAAAACATTGATTTTTGCCATGAAGTCTGAGAAATCTCACTCGGGGGTTTTCGGGGTCACTGATCACGAATCTGGTGTTAGAATTTCAATATTCTAAATGGAAGTCTGAAGCATTACCGAACCTTTTTTTTTCTTTTTGGTGTTGAAAAACTTGTATACTACTGTATAGAGTATAAAAACCTCAACACTTTTCGCCCTTATGGCCATTTCGTGTCCTACCTAAACTTTCGAAAAGTTTTTTTTTCGAATTTCCAAAACTAGTAAAGTCAAAGGATTATAATTTAACTAAAATATCTTAAATAAGATAAGGTGCAGCAAACTGAAGCGATATAAAATTTAGCAAAGGAAACAAACAAACTGTGAAGCCAATAATCACTTCCCATATGTATAAGCAAGACCTATTGATTAGAAATTATACCTAGTCTTAACAAACACCATTTTGAAATCATACTCGACATGCATTAGTTGATGATCTAAGGTTGTAATATGTGCAATACCTGTTTGCATGCATAGGTAATATTGTCTATCTTTACAATAAATGAGGTCCTGATATCGACAGCAAAAATAACAACAACAACAAAAACAAAGGCAACAACATGAGTAATATTTAACAATTGTTCAAAATTAATTGATTTCATACTAATGGTTCATATATTATACTATAATGGAAGCTTGTTTGAAAGGATGTTGAGTCCTTTTTGTCTTATTCAAATAGTTTCAATCTGTACATGAACTCTACAAATATTATTAGATTTCAGAAATTTATGTAGATATTCGTATGTAATTCTGATCTTTTTGATTTCGTTACCTGGACATGTAGGTGATTATTTTGTGTTTATCCCTTTTTGGGAGAAATTCAAGGAAACATCCTATCAGCTGAATGTCGTCAATCATATGAATATACTGTATATTATTCGTAGTTAATGGCAATCTCGAAATAAATTTGGATATTCGATTCATACTCAAATTATAGATGCGAGATAATGCAAAATACATTTATGTTTTGTGTGCATATACTATTTAATTATGACAAAGATTTAGATATGTACATTGTCTGTATAAATTTTGGCACATAATTTCGTTCTTTATGTTTATGCATACGAAGCTATTTTGTGTTGAATGCTAGATTTTACATACATAAATAGACATGATAATTGTCTGTTAATTTGATGGACATATCAAGTACTGCAGTAATTTGCATTTGTGGTTAACCACATCACCTACATAACTAGCGACATATCTCTATATATTTCTATTTGTATATTTAGTGTTAATATTAAAATTGCAGCAGTTATGCTAAATCTACATAATTGCTAATCGAAATTATCCAATTTCTAGTATAACCACAGTTATTTATTGTGTTACGTTATATACGCTTTTGGATATGAATACATATTATGTAAATTTTCTATATAAATCGATTTAAATTGTATCTGAGTAATAATCAAATCTACAAATATTAACTTAGATTTCAAAATGTCATCCTAAACACCCTATAGGGGGTGTTTTATTAAGTTAATTTTTTAGGAATAATTATGGACAAAATTAGGGGCTATTCATAAAATACGTCATGTGAACCCCCTTCTTCGTCACGCTTTTTCGCGAATTTTTGTGTAGAGTACAGTCGCGCCGCGCTATCACACAACTGCTTTTGTTTAAAAAAAAAGTCCGTTAAAAAATTGTTTCAAACATTTTTAAAAGCGTTTAAATATTGCTTTTCTGTTCTTAAGGTCATTTGATGTAAGATTGTTAAAATTGGAAACGGAACATCCTGTAAGGATTATGCAAATATCCTTTTTCCCACGAAAATTAGCATTAAATGGGTTTTGCGGTCGCTGATCATAAATCGAATTTCATTGTTCGGAAATTTTTACTCAGAGAAAATGCAATTTTCTCGTTTTCTCGCGAAAATTAGCATTAAATGGGTTTTGCGGTCGCTGATCATAAATCGAATATCATTGTTCGGAAATTTTTACTCAAAGAAAATGCAATTCTCTCAAATTTTTTTGGGTTTTTTGTGCATTTATAAAAAGTGCACAAAATATTTTTATTCGGCAACGAAGGATCCAAATTTTAGGCGTCAGAAAAGCGGTGTTTCGAACCCTGAAAAATTTTGGTTTTGAAAGAAATGTCCTAAAAAACGCCCTAAAATCTGGGCTTCGAACCCTGAAAATTTTGGTTTTAAAATATTTAATTTGTAGAAAAGTCGTTTAATTGAAGCGATTCCCTAAAAATGGGGAACTGGTGTACAATTCTGATTATTTTGCTAGACATTCCCAATTTTTTGGGAACTGCTACTATATAATTTCACCATGCCATATTTTCCTATTTTTATACGGATTGCACCCATCCAGGCAAAACGAAAATTTAAAAAAAAATAGATAAATTTCCGAGAAAACTTTTCGATTGTTAACATGTCATATTTACAACTATTAACTTCCATATTTCAAATTTAACTTCCGTTTTAGTCAAACAAAAACATTGACTTGAAATCACATACCAAATCATTTTGAATTGGTGAATAAATAATTGTGCAATATATTTTGATTTTTTTGTATGATTTACGTCCATAAACAAATAAGAAATATGTCAAAAAGATTTCAGATCGGTTTTTTTTTTGCTTTAAATTTCTTCTGTAAATCCCACACTTACGTGTATAATCGGGCACTTGCATTTATCGTATATGGGGAATAGGGATGAAAAATTTCCGGGATTCGAAAATCCAGCTACAAATCATATTAGAGTCAAAAACATTTCCCATTTTCATAGAAAATTTTCTGAAAAACTCTTACTGTCAGCATCGTCATTTGAAATAGAAGAAACGAAGAAAATCGACAAAGGGTGCAAACAAAGGAAAAAATACGGAAAATCCTTGAAAACCCCAAAAGGAATTTGTATTCTTTGAGCTAGTGAAGGGAGGAGCAGCGAAAGAAACTGGGTCACCAGGCAAGGCGGCTTGGTTAATGTTCACCATTCACATATTTGTACGTTTGTGCAATAATTTCCTCAGTTGTGAAAAATGGTTCTGTATTTGAATAGTCTATAGGGCGAGAGTGGGCGAGTTAAAGAAATGGCGCCAAATCAAAGGGAAACTCTGAAAGTGGTACAATTTTACCAAGCTTGTGTGCATTGCCGGGAATCGCGTTTCTAGTATAAACATTTCCCGTTATACAGTGGAAATAGCTTGTTTGTAGTACAAAAAGGATATGGACAAGGATATGGCAATCTGTGCATGAAAAACGAATGATTTATAACTAAAGTAGTTATGTGACGCAGTTTAACTGACATACTTATGGGGAGGACCGATTTCCCTTAAATATCCAAAAAAAAGGACATTGATAACAACAGACCACGGAAGGATCCCACCCAGCCAAAGCACAAATACTCATTCAAATCGTCTAGTGAATATGATATGATGGCAATGTATATATTTATAAGTGGTACAAAAGAGAACTTAAGTGCATGGGCTCACTACTGTTGATGCCTTTTGCTTTTCCATTTGTAAATATGTTGAAAAATGTTTTCCCTTTGCATTTTACTAATGTAAAGGGATAGTTAGAAAAGCTGTATTCATTTCGCATCTTTGCTAAACGCTTTGTATATCCGTTCCCTTTAGGGGAACGGAAATGCAATGGAGGGAAAATGGCATTACCTAAATGAGATGAAATATCGGGTTAGGTGATGTAGGAATTGTTACATAAAGAAAGATTTCCTGGAATACATACTATCGACAAATGAATAGAAATAGAAAAAAAAACTATGTGTTGTGCTTTCTTTTCATTGTCGATTTTCCTATAGATTTTTTCTCTCATTTTTTAGTTGAAAGCTTGCGAACTCAAAAGGAGAATAGATTGTACAGGCGATATGGATCAACTCTAATGGTATAAAATGGGTGGTATTGGAAAAGGGATAGGGAAATGAAAAAAAAAAATTGAGATAAATTGGAAAAATGGATTCGCCTGACAGGCCTGTTCATATCCTTTCAAGAGAGGGTGGTAGCCGATAGCACACTGAAGGGCATCGCTTGTCCTACAAAGATTTTGTTAGTAATGTTGTAAAACGAAAGCACAAAAAGAATGGAAACGGAAAACCTCGAAAGTAAAACAATCAGAAAAAACAGGCAAAAAACAGGAAATACTTGAGCGGAACTAATACAAGTAGATCTATATTTATAAATGTCTTGATATTTGAGGAGAACCAAAAGCAAGGCAATGCTACAGTAAAGAAAACCATGTTGCCAAAATAGATTCATTTTGACCAAAAATACAATTCTGTCTCTTTAGTACTTCAACGTTGTATATCTTTAAGTATATTAGATAAAATATCGATGTTTGACGAAAACAAATACATATAGTCCTGAGTTACCCTGAAATAGGAGAAATCGCTTTCTGAAGGGAAAAAAACAGAACCCCTGATTGGGACTGAGCTTAAATCCAATTTACACCGCAATTTGTGGATCATTTATTTAAATTATGAAGCTCAAATTCTTACTTTAGCAAAAAAGTTCTTTGCACTCGTTTGGGTTGGACAAACAAAAAAAAAACACTGTGAGCAACAAATAAAAAAAATGGGTTTATGGGATTGTAAAATTATTGTATTGTATTTAATATAGATATATTTCTGTATTTCTGGGGAGTTTTTTTTTATTATTAAATTTATGGTTTCAATTCAATAAAGAAAATTTCTGTAGATATTCATGAGAAGGTATCTGGCGTTTTGAATGACTCACACCGAATTTTGATAGATTTAAGTGGTTTGACTTTAAAAGTGAATTGAAATTTAAATTGACAGCTTCAGTTATTGCAAAGAGGGTAAGCTGAAAACTGAAATTTGTAGATCCCCTGTCCCCCGCACTAGCAAATCGTGGTATATGGCACGTATCTAATAAAAAATAAGGTATCTTTTAGTTGCAGATACGTGCCATATACGAAAAATTTTGCATTTAGTTTTGATCAAGAAAACAAGTCTGCAAGTAGCGTTTTCGAAAAACTTGAGAAAAATTAAAGAATATTAGAAAACCTTGATGAATTCCGACTTAAGGACAATAAATGAGGGTAAAGGCATATTGTTTCTTAACACATCGACGATTATTGACGGAATTGGTCTCTAAGAACTTACTCTTGACACTTATTTAGATACCATAGAAAAAATTCTTTTAGTACAATCCAAAGTTCAAAGAATTCGATTTTATTCTAGCGATTTTGTATAAAAAATCCGAATTCAGAAATAAATTTCTGGAATTTTGTGTCGTTTTGTAATGGTTCGTCCAGTAAAGTTTCTGATGTAAACGATCCATAAATTTTTTTTTTAATATTCAGGGTCATTTTTATCATGGGAAAAAAAAACCCATATTTTTATGTTTATTCTTCGATGCTAGGGGCTGTCCATAAAATACGTCACACATTTAGGTGGCGGGGGGTAGTGTCAAGGCAGTATTAAAATCCACACAAAAAGTTCGTGACAAAATGCGGTGAAGAGGGGGGATTCGCTAAAAAATACATTTATATGTTGAAATTCTGTTTAATTTTTCGTAAATTTACAGCAAATGAATCTAAGGCCGTTTCAAAGACCTTACCAAAAGGGTTATTTCGGAAAATGAATTTATATCTAAACGTCAAATTTACTGCTACAGTATAGCAAATGAAAAAATAACAATCTCCAACGAGGGTAGCACTTTTCTGCCAAAAGTAACACAGTTAGGTAATTATGAAAGCTTATTTGTTTTTAAATTAATCGTTATTATCCTAAAAATACATTAAGGCTATTCACTCTTTATCGTAGTTGATCGTAAACTCGTAGAATCGTAGAATCGTGAATAAAGTCGTAGTTTTTTGACAGTTCTCCATACAAATTTTTTTACGACGAAAACTACAATCTACCACACCCGAAGGTATGGTAAAATTGTGGTTTTTGTCGTACTTCTAAAGGAGGATCTCCATTACCATGACTTCTGTAACTGCAAAAAAATGCAGAAAACTAGAGCAAGATAGACTTATGTAGATCTAAAAAGGAATGACTGAATACAAGTTAAACGCTATCCCTTCCAGTTTTACAATTTTATAGCAATCATATCAAACCTTATGCTATGAATATAATGTTCAAATTGGCATGGTAACAAAGCTTTTGACTATGCATGCGAAGGAGAAAAATGACATCACGCTATAATAACAGTTTGAATGTGTCCGTGCTTACTATTCACTTACAGGGACAATGTGTGATTGTAGTAGAAATCGCCATAAAAAAACAGGGGAAATTATTCTTGCAGTTGCCGACAAATTTTTGCAATTGATTCTTATCTCCCTTTCTCGTCAACGTATCTTCACATAAATGTGTCTCTATTTTTTTGCAGTTGCCGAAGTCATGGTAATGGAGGGCCAACTTAAGGCATGTTTTGTGACATGTCAACTTGGTGCCAACTCTAAACTGGACATTGGAAAAGCAAGTAAATTATAGTATTTATATGATTTAGTATAAATTAAGAGTTAAAAAAGGCTTTAAACAATTTAGGTAAAGAAAACAAATAAAAGAGTCAAAAATTTACGACAAAACCAACAACCTCTAGTAAAGAGCTGCTCACGCTTCGTTGTACTTTTCCATCGTAGATGTACAGTACAATCTACGATTTTACTATCTAAGATCAAGGGTGAATTGCCCTATTGTATTTAAAATCAAATAATTTTTCAGTATGAAATTTAAAATACTTTTTGCTCGAATTAAATCGTACTTAGAAAATAGGTCATGATAGAACTTTTCTTAGAATCCTTATGATATTTATTTTTATCCGGAAAAGTCTTTTATTTACTACTCATCCATAGAAATTGAATGCGAGTATTTTACCGTTTTTTTGCATGTGGATATAGCAAGCTTTTTTATCTAATATATCCTGTGAATATTTAGTTAGATTTGGAATGACTCGTTATACCGAGGGGAAGGAAAAATATCAGGTTTCTGTCAATTATATAAAGCCACTTCTAGGTGAACTCCCGGAAGCGTCATGCTTCGATTGACATCTGAAACTTAGTGTCCTAACTCCTCTCGGTATTCCGAGCGAGAACGTTTCAAACGACAGTCGACCTCCTCCGAGAGCTACCCTACCACCACTAAGGTGGCTGGCGCAGTAGTTAGTATCCTCAATTAGTTTTCATGCTTACAGTTCGGCCTTCCTGCGACATCACTGTCCCAGTGATCCCGAGTTGGGCCTTCTACTTAACACCTATTCTACTCAACTTATGCTACTTATGATTACGACTAAGCACTGGCGCACCAAATTCCAGATTGAATTTAGAACCCAGATACTCGTCCATGCTATTAGTGGTTAGTTTTTTTTTCCAGTTGGATCCAAATACAGAAGCGCCAGCTTCTCAAAGCACACAGCTTTCCAAAGCACACAGCTTTGCAACTTATTTCGAACTCGAGTTCCGTCTTGACTCACTAATCCATTAGTGGAGTTAACAATAATTACCATTAGGGTGTACAGCGCCAGGACCCACAACAGGAACATCATCATTGAGTTGGGCGGAGAGGTAGGAGGTCAGTGTTTACCTAGCTTGCCAGTAATTCAGCCGATGATTATTATGATATTTAAAAAAGAGTTTTTTTTTTTTTATTTTTTTTTTTTTATTTTTTTTTTATTTTTTTTTTATTTTTTTTTTTTTTATTTTTTTTTTTTTCTTTTCCAAAATAATTCAAGTAATTGAAATCAATTAATTAACATAAGAATAATTCAAGTAATTCAAGTAATTTTAATCAATTAATTCACATAAGAATAATTCAAGTAACTCAAGTAATTCAAATCATCTAATTCACATAAATAGGTTAGGAAATAAAACGGAAACAAATTCAAAATTTCTCATCTAATAACTACATGATCTCGATTCATCGTTCAGTTTTGATCATTATCTTCGTCATTATTCACATCTAACTCGTCAAATTGGCACCACGGCTTAAGACGATCGGCGGCCCAAACAGAGGAAAACGATCGGCCGGAAATTTTAATCCCGGGAGGGTCCGTGATAAGGTACCGATCCTTTCCAAGGACTTTAGAAACCATGTAAGGTCCCTTAAATTTTGGCAAATGTTTTCGCGGAGCCCCCGTCGCCGCTGGTTCGGATTTTAGTAGCACAAAATCTCCTTCTGCATAAATTCGTGGCGGAACATGTCTTGCATTAACCCTTTCAGCCTGACGCTTGCGTTCGGTCAGAATTCTGTCCGCAGCTCGGTTACGTAATTCACTCAAGGGTATTAATTCTTCGTGGTCAGTGTTCCTCATAGCGAGGTCACTATGTAGATTCGCCGTTAAAGTATTCTGCAATAGGCCCTTTGGATTATACCCTAACAGTAATTGCTGTGGTGTCTGGCGGGTTACTTTGTGCGGTAAACAATTCAGGCCCCATTGAATTTCCTGTAGGTGAGCGTCCCAATCACGACCATCAGCCCGCTCTGTGGTAGTTGCTATGGCCGTTCCCACGGTACGGAAATATCTCTCAATCTGCCCATTCGCACGGGGAGTCTGAACTGCCGTTTTGATATGCCGAATACCGTTATCTTCACAAAATTGTTGAAACTCGCGGGACGTGAAGGCCGTCCCTCGATCGCTCACGATGACCGTCGGTATACCGAAAAATTGAGACAGATCTTTAAGCGTTTTGATCACATAATTCGTCCGCGTACTTCGAACAGGTCGGAGAATCACAAACTTTGTGAACGAATCAATCACCCCTACGAGATGTTCATTTTGCTGACTGCTTTTGGGGTAAGGCCCGAGGTGATCAATATGGATAGTGTGAAAAGGAATGGCCTCTGTCGGAAAAGTATTTAATTGGTAATTCGTTTCATCTTTTCCCCTCTTGTTATAAGCGCATTGCATGCAATTATCCAAAAACTTTTTGGCGAATACCCTCATATTTGGAAACCAATAGGTTTTCTGTGCATGCAGTAACGTCCGATCTAATCCCGGGTGCCCTAAACCATCATGCGATGTCCGCAAGATTTGCCACCGAATGCTTTTAGGGACGACGAATTTATTGCCATCCTTGGTTTTCTTAAATAACCTCCCGTCTTTGAGGATGTACTCGCGGGCTGTTGTAGTATGCTTTTTATTGTTCTCGTCTTCCAGAATTGTTGTTATTTCAACTAGGTCACGGTCTTTCTTTTGAAGAAGACTCACCCAATCCTTCTCTTGAAGCGTTACAACCTGGATGTTATTGGGGTTTGCCGCGCTATTAAGGTTCGTTGTCCTATCTTTGTTCACATCGAGTCCTCCCGCTTCCATTGAAACTTCATCTCCTGCCTCGAGAGGTTCCACCCCTTTGTGGCAAGTGGCTCTACTTAAGGCATCCACGTGCCCCATTTTCGTTCCGGGTCGATATTCCAACTCAAAATCGTATTGCTGAATCTTCAGCCACCATCTAGCGATGCGGGGTATTAGATCTATTTGTTTTTTTGTAGCACGAAGAGAAGCACAGTCGGTCACTATTTTAAAATGTTTCCCCATGAGATAAAACTTGAATCTTTCCAAGCTTTCTACTACTGCTAGAGCTTCCAGCTCGAAACTGTGGTATTTCTGCTCGCAAGGGGTTGTAGCCCGACTAAAGTAAGAGACTGGACGTCGAATATTTTCCTCCGTAATTTGTAATAGAATTCCGGCGAGGCCTTTGGAACTTGCGTCCGTGTGTAGCTCATGATTTGCATGTGGTTCATACAATGCAAGAACAGGCCGCTCAGACAATTGTTTAGTAAGTTCCCTGAAAGATTTTTCCTGTTCATCGCCCCACTGGAATTCGATCCCCTTTTTCAACAATGACGTCAACGGCAACGCAATTCGAGCATAGTTTTTAATAAACCGGCGGAAATAGCTACTTAGGCCTAGGAACTGCCTAATCTGCGAAACGTTTTCAGGAACTGGATAATTCCGGATTTCATCTGTTTTTCCCAGACCGGGACGTACTGATCCAAAACTTACTTCGTGGCCTAGGAAATTTACCGAGGAATTAAAGAAAGAACATTTTTTTAAATTCAATGTAACATTGGCCTCCCGGAGCACTTCAAGCAGCTTTTGCAGTACCTCTATGGTCTCCTCCACCGTTTTGCAAGCTATTAATATATCGTCCATATAATCAATCAACCTGGCGTCATTTACGCGCTGCGCGATTCGTTTCATCAACCGTTTAAAATTTGCGGGCGCGTTGGTCAATCCAAACGGGACCGTAAGGTATTGATAATGGCCTTCGGCGGTGACGAAAGCGGTCAAGTGTCGACTTTCTGGGTGGAGCGGAATCTGGTGGTAACCGCTCATAAAGTCTAAGCTTGTATAGACTTTTGCGCTTGATAATGAATTTAAAGACTCCTCAATATTTTTGGTTGGGAATCTTTCCTTTCGCGTGACATCATTAAGGAGGCGATAATCCACACATAAGCGGAAACTACCGTCTTTCTTTTTCGTTAACAAAACCGGGCTCGCAAACTCAGATGTGGACTCCTCTATTAGGTTGTTTCTCAAAAGATCCTCAATAATTTCTCTCAATGGTGCTCGGTGGTGAAAGGCCACTCGATTTGGCCGAACATGAATAGGCGTCTCATCTGTTAAGTTTATTCTCATCTCTGCCCAGTTGGTTTTCCCAAGTTCCGACGTTTTCATGGCAAAACAGTCGCGATAATTATTAATTAACTCTGTCAATTGCTTTATGCTGTCCGTCTGAGTAAGGTCTCCGAACACGATGTCATTCTCCGTGATTTGCGTAACTTGCATTTGTCGAGACTGTGAAGGGTTAGGTAAAGGATTGGTTATCAAATTCTGACTATCCGGGATAGAATCCCTTAAAACCCGTAGTTCCCCCCAACGTTTAATGACT
This sequence comes from Chrysopilus asiliformis, assembly GCA_964034945.1. Classification (NCBI taxonomy): domain Eukaryota; kingdom Metazoa; phylum Arthropoda; class Insecta; order Diptera; family Rhagionidae; genus Chrysopilus; species Chrysopilus asiliformis. The sequence continues at coordinate 97,767,925 of OZ035962.1, forward strand.
TGAACTCCGGGTTGGTTGGTAAACGTTTGGCCTATCATGACTGGGGTTTCCTGAGCGGAATCTGGAACGACGAGAATATCGGTTGGCGCAGACACATCGCCTATGGTGATTACTTTACATATTTTACCCACAGCCTCACAAGTTCCACCGCCGAATCCACTCAGAATTCGCTTAGAATCGTGACTAATTTGCCATCCCTGGGCCCGACAGTCTGATTGTCTGATTGTACACACCTCACTGCCCAGATCGATAAAGGCCTCTATGGGTCTTTCATCTATCAAAACCACCTGATGCAATTCACTTTTCGTGGCTCCCGTTACTAACCGTATTTTCGACGTGGCTTGTGTAGGAGACTGGTTTTTTGAGGGGCATTTGGCAGCCATGTGTCCGGGTTGTTTACAATGATAACACGACCCCTTAAAGATTCTGGTATTACCCGCGGCATCACTGCGAAATTGATTTTGGACTCCCTGAGGCTGATTGGGGAACGAATGATTTTGACGATTATGAAACGAATGATGTTGGCGATTGGGACCCGAATGAACTAATGGTGACGATAGATTTCTTGCCGTTTCTGTTAATTGGCCCCTCGTATACGAATGGGAAGGAATGCTAATTCCACGACTATGACTCGGCTTATTGAGGCTTTCGTAGTATTTAATTCTGGCCAGTAACTGTATGGGATCTGTAAACGTGCTTGCCATTAGTACCGTTTTTAGATTTGGGTCCGTAATTCCCGAAATTATATACTTAATCGTGGTTTCGTCATTCAATTTTATTGACTTGGCCATTGCTGAGATTTCATAGACGAAACTTTCAATCGGTTCTTCGCGTTTTCTTTTTCGATTCCTCAATTTCTCATGAACGGACGCCTCATCTATCGCGCATGGGAAACTCCGTATCAAATCCGTCTTAAAAGTTTCCCAGTCTAGGAAAACTCCTTCTCGCGTTTGTAACCAGAATTGTGCCGCCTCACGCAATCTAATTGTGGCGTATAGTAAGGTCGCCCGGTCGTCCCATAAATAGGCCGATTTGAGTCGTTCAATATGTTGGACCCATCGTTTCGCGTCCAAACTTGTCGGATTTCCCGGCCGAAATTCCGGTATTAACCCACGAATTTCTTCCATGCCCAACTTCATGGTAATATTGCCCAACGACGACACGCACTGATCCTGCATCGGCTGAGAAATTGAACTCGATACGCCCGGCGACGACTGAATCATCGATTGCGCCTCTGCGTCTTTTCCTGATCGCTTTCCTTCCACGACCCGACGAGTCGCCGTGCCCCGACCCCGTCTACTTGACCCCGACATGGCAATTGATCAATAACTAACACCGGTCTATTTATGTAAATTTTACACTTGGTTCTATCAAATTAATTTTCCAAAATTCATAAAAGTTTATAATAAAATTGTCTTAGCTTTTGGATGGGTTACCACAACCACCCGTTTCTTCCCTCGATGGGTAAACCTGCCTCTTCCTCCAATTTTCTCGCCCGAACTCGTGCACGATCCTGCTTGATTTTTCTAACAATGTCACTGCACTGAGAAAACCTACAATGGCATAAATTTTTCCACTTTTGTTTTTACTTTAACTTCAATCATTCAAATCAATTCAAATCATAAGATTTCTATTGTTTTTCCTAGGACTACTACAATTCGCATCTATCTCCGATCATGATCACTTGTCGAATAATATTTTCTAATAATTTCATCACACGACGAAAACCGGTTATCTTGCTCGGCTAGGCTAACAGCGATCGAATACAAACAACGATCAACTCTGGCGGCTGAGTATCCGCATGTATGTGTGGGTTTACGAGCCTTAGCACCGGCAACACAACAAAGCGACTGCATGGCAGTTACATAAATGTGTGTGCCTTTGTTGCCAATTCTCGTCCAACACCATACGGTATAGTCTCATACCCCGCACTCCGAGCTGCTGTTCGTCTTCCACCGGTGACTCATCGCTGCATTTTTGTGACACTGAACTTTTATCTTCGATGAATGATCTTCCCTTGCCGTTTCCAGGATTTGCACTTTTAACTTTTTACTGTGAGCTGATAATTCCACTTCTGATTTATAAAGCCACTTCTAGGTGAACTCCCGGAAGCGTCATGCTTCGATTGACATCTGAAACTTAGTGTCCTAACTCCTCTCGGTATTCCGAGCGAGAACGTTTCAAACGACAGTCGACCTCCTCCGAGAGCTACCCTACCACCACTAAGGTGGCTGGCGCAGTAGTTAGTATCCTCAATTAGTTTTCATGCTTACAATTATGAAATCTCGCTATATTCCGGGGCTTCTCAATTTCCCTCCATTTGCTAATGGAGGAACGTAATTTAGATGGCTACCGTTTTTTATACGCCGGACATTTAGATGAAAATGTAGAAAAACTTGATGCTTGTAAGGATTCTGCTTCAAGGAAATTGTAAAAAAATTGTTGAATAACTCTGAGGCACTGAGGCATGAAATATCCCAAATCATTAAAAAAAAGAACGAGGGTATCGAGATTAATAAACCAAATACAGTAGAATCCCGATAATTCGTATTTCAAGGGACCAGCAAATTCATAAGAATTAACGGGATATACGAATTATCGGGGTACGAATTATCGGGGTACGAATTATCGGGATTTTTTTTCAAGGGACCAGCAAATTCATACGAATTAGCGAGATATACGAATTATCGGGGTACGAATTATCGGGATTCTACTGTATTTTCAACGTTTTTTTAGTAAATAATTCTTTACTGGAGATGAAAATATTGGTGCATATAAGTTTTATCAACTGACATAACATTTTTTTATAATCCTGACGTAGTGTTTGAGACAAAAAACACTTAATTTCTTCAATGTCCTCTTGATGTCGGCTTACAAGTTTCTACTTATGAAAATAATATTTATTCAAATCATGTAAAATGGCTGATTGGTATAAAAAAAATCAGTTAGCAATTAATTTAAATAAATTGATTATTCATTAAAGCTATTTTTGAAGCAGGGTTCGGCTTATACAGGTTTCACTGTAGTGGTCGAGTTAATTCGGGCGTGCATATTTATTTTCAGCACATCCTGCGGTTGAGGTTACACTAAAAATACTATTTTTCTAAATTTATTTTTATCTCCTGACTATTAAAATTCATGGATAAAAATCTTTTTTTTTTGTTTAAAAAAAGAAAAAAGAATTATTAAAAGTAATTTTTCATCTTTTTAAAGGTAGTTTTATTAATTGAAACCAATAAAAAAATTATAGATTGTTATTTTTTTTACTAAAATGTGACAGTGGTGTGCTAAAAAATTTGGAGAAATCCAATTACTTTTACTGCAGTTGAAAAAAAAATAACAAAAAAAGGCCAAGTCTGCCCTGTCCAATCTAATAATAAAACTGAACGGTGTAATTTATGAGTTGGTAAAAGGTGGTAATCACTTTCAGTAACTAGGTATGCAATAAATTTTAATTTTACTACAAAAAACATTAAAGCAACCGGCCTAACAAACCCAGAAACTTAACCAATTTAACCTTAAAAGGCCATTCTTACTTCGCACAACATAACCAATAAAAATCTTCCGACGAGTTTTTAGACAATCTAAAAATTTTATTTGCCCTTGTTGAGCTTGTTTTTAGTATTGTACGATGGCGGTGGAGATGCGGAATTGAGATGAGTCTCTTTTGTAACCGTTCAGTATACCTAGAATCCACCCCTCCTCCGCCCTCACAAAGTTTGTCCGTCCCGGCGGATAATTTTCCAACAAACGAAAAACAAATGTCTCATATTTTATAACGGCACTTCTGGCAAATTGTTATCCCAAATTACCTACTAACCCACTAAACTTTAAATGCCATCATACCATATAGTATACTTATTTGTACCTAACCTAAACGAAAACCTAAACCATCTCATTCCCTGTAATATCCGGAATATCTAGCAGAGAACTCCCATTATAATACGCTGCTACTAGCTCCCAACGTTTCACTGATCCAGCGGGGCTATTTGGTGGATAGATGTACAAGATTACGCATAGAAATACATAATATTTTGTAAGGTCGAATAACAAGAAGAAGAACATGCTGAGTATAAACGATGGCTAAGCATAGAGGCGCATAGTTATGATTATATGTCGTATGAGCTGTTGTTTATGCCATAATACATAATTCTTATACATCAGCAGTCAAATAAAAAAAATAATGAAAACATACGAAAAAAAACCTCGAATGAAACAAGAACAGCACAAAATTTATCGTCCATCACAGGTCAACAGTCTCGCCTCTATCTTTTATGCCATTAATGTATAGGGGGCAGTAAGGCATAAAACATGGGCATAGAATAACAGCCCATAAAATCATAAAAACCCGTGCTACACTAATTGCGACAAATTTATAGAGCGCAAGCAATAGACATCGTGTTAGTGGGTATAAGTGGAACGTGGTTATACTCGTGTGGATAAATGGATTGAGAGATAAATAGGGTTGGTAGAAAGAAGAGTGGAGAGGTGGTAAACTGGGGTATGCTTAAGGGTTTCGACACCCTTCGTTTTGAAATGGTACTAAAAACGCTAATAGGATCCTATTGAACAGGTTTTAAAGGCCGAACGAACCACAACCGGTATCCGTCCTTTTCCCCCTATCCCACGCACAAACAGAATAAATAAATAAAGAGATAACATTAAAAAGAATTATTTCCCTTGCAATAAAATCAACAAATTTGTATCGATATGCTTTTTTATGATTAATGAAAAGCTTGGCTGCTTGTTTATTTTTTTTAAGCTTTCTCTGCCATTGGATTGTTTGAAACTTTTTTTTTATTATTGTTGTTTTTGTTTTTATTTGATGATATCGGAATATGAGCAATCGATCCTGGCTGGGAATATTTACTCGCTACCACCATGAGATTTGTTACATGGCAAACCTTGTATATAAGCCTCATACAAGGCCAGCCATGTAGAATGTTGAGTTTATGTGGGACGTTAAATCAAAAAATATTTCAGTATCGTCCTAGAAATTGAATGAGATCAACGAAATTAGATTTTAACTTAATTAAAGCAGAATATTAAAGTTACCTAACAAAAAAATATTGAATGAAATTTTCGTGGGGTGATTTACACGTGTTCTTGTACAGAAAAACTTCAGTATTTCTGTTGAGTTTCTTTAATGTACAGCTTTATTTATGTATTTATATTTTTCGATATCAGGAATTTTTTAAGAAGAAAACAGCTAACGGAAAAATCCATGAAATTCGTCTAAAAATACCGGGATATGATTTAATGGGTACTGTGATGGACATTTGATTATTTTGCTTTTGCACATAACAGGCCGAAGCGAGGATACACAGGCAGGCAGGTAGAAAAGTGGGAAGTGTCATTGAAGCTGAATAAATTGACTAGCGGATAGACAGACATAGAAGCACACAGAAGGGTTAAAATAAACTCAACCGGTAAGATCGATAGAAAGATAGACAGAAAGACAGACAGAAAAACAGACAGAAAGACAGACAGAAAGACAGACAGAAAGACAGACAGAAAGACAGACAGAAAGTCAGACAGAAAGACAGACAGAAAGACAGACAGAAAGACAGACAGAAAGACAGACAGACTGACAGACAGACATACAGACATACAGACAGACAGACAGACAAACAGAAAGACAGACAGAAAGACAGACAGAAAGTCAGACAGAAAGACAGACACAAAAATAGATCCTAGATAAATACTAAACATAGCTTATTATCTTAATTTGCTCCATTAATCGATATTCGATTTTTTCTGCAAAAATTAGGCAAACAAAATTTTGCAATTATTGAATATGGAAACATTCCATTTATATGGAAGTTATTATGAATTCAATTTTAAATTAGTTTATTTTCTCTGCGTGTTATTCACCTTTTTTTGTTTGTTCCTTGTATAATTTTAGTGAAAATATTTTTATAGACACGCTATGCCCGATGTTGATGATCCTTATTTGTTGCTCAACATCAATCGTAGCTGCTTGAACAAGTTTTGTGGGGACAGGAAGGAAGAAAATAGGGGATTTTTTGTTTTGTTTTACCATTAGTTTCCAATGGTAGTAAGCATATAAATGGGTATGATACAAATTTTATATTTTTTTACAGAGTAGAAAATGTTGGGTGCAATGGAAATGTTTTAACATTCGTAATGGGAATTGATTCGATTACGATACAATTCGATTTGATTAAAAAATATAAAAAAATAAAGGAAAAAGGCAGAAATATTCTATAGGAAAAAAAACCCGATAGAGCGTTGGAAGGATCTACCATGAGGTCCAGTTTCAAATCCGTTTTGGTTGCATGCCACAATGAAGAATGAACCGAACCGACATGCATGGGGAAAAAGTGTGGCAACAACCTATAAGAGGATTTCATGGCATTGGGGGTGAATGAACACCCTTTTTTGTTTCTCTTTTCAGCAAGGATCCAAAAAGGACTTTTCCGATTCCCTTTGGTTTTCGTCTTTTTCCGCTGTCGCGGTGATGTACTGTGGATTTTGTGGTATTGTGAATATTGTGTGTGACACACTGCCAAGTTATATTTACGTCAGTGAATGAATCAAATCCATCTCATTTTTATTCTGTTTTTGCTCGGCACACCTCAACGGATTTTCAGGTGCAAAGAGACGAGTTTTAGTTCATCGAATTAATCAAAAGCTTTTGACACCCAAGTGAACATTGCTTTTAATGGAATTCTTTTCATTGGTTTCGTTCACTGTTCAATAGTGTGCTTTGCAGTCTCTGCAATTTCTCGGGTGAATTGAATTCAACATAAGTAATACTATGCATTTTCTATAGTTTTATTTACTCTATTGGATTTTGTACTCTAGTGAATTGTTCTTAGATTATGTCATATAAAAAGGTTTGACTTTCTGTTAAATTGTATTTCACAAAAACCCATATATTTCTACAACAAGTACGCACTTATTTCTCGTATGAGTTTGACTAAGCAAAAGTCTATAGGTAAAAAAGAAAAAAAAAATATTTTCAAATTTTCGAAGTTTTTTCCCCCGAAGGTGGTTTTTAATAAAACCGAAACGTTGGGAACGAAAAATTAGAACAAAAGTTTTATATTCACACCAAAAAAAAAATTCTTTTTTGACCGAGAAGCCTGTAAACTAACCAGAGTTACGCATTTATTAATGGACGAAGTTTATTTATTCAAGATTTGTGCATAGCATCAAACTTAAGTGAAAAATCAATTTGTTAACTAAAAAAACTTGCGGAAAACATGCATTAAATTAAATTGTGTGAAAAAAAATAGAAAAGCCTTCAAACGATAATATCCTTTATTACATTTTTTAAGGCTTATAAATATCCCTAAAATGGTAATGAAGAATATAAATGTTTAAAATTCATAGGAATTTTTCACTTCAAAGATATACACAAATATAATGAATTTGATCTCCTCACTTGAAATCGTTAAAAGCGCGGTTATCATCCACCCACTCGGCTTCACCCTTCGCATAACTTGACATTGCACTGATAAGTCATAAATATTGCACGAATAATTAAACATTTGATAAACGATTTTCGATTGTGTTTGTTTGTAAGTGTGTACTCATTTTATGTTTGTATATATTAAAAACTTTGTAGATACTAGGCTATGCTAACAAATTTATGCCACATGCTTCTGCACAGCAGATGCGTAAAAATATGCTAACATGGAATAATGTTTGTTCAAGTCCTTTCAAACAGGACGCAAAATTCATCTTTCTGTCAATGAATTTTCATGTGTGCTAAAAAAATGTCCTTGTTGAAATACACGAGTATTTGTGTTGTGAACGCGAAATTGCTTTGTGTACAGACGGATTTCAATGATGTTTGGTGTTGTATTGAAGAATAAAAAATTATGCATATATGCGTATGTGGTATATGCTGTGGACATGCGCTCCTCATGGGAATCATTTCAGAATTTCTTTAGCGTAGTACAAGATTTTCCGTCAAGGAATATACAAAAAATGCGTACGATCAAATACACGTTTCTGTTGTGAAGAAAAGGATATTCGCCATCAATACATTGCTTTTTCCATCCATAACACTTGACTATCTGATATTTATGAGTATCTAGACAGATTTACTGAATACGAAGTTGCTAAAGAATCAAAGAATATTTGTGTTGGGATTTTAGCGAAGGAGGTGAAGGACTTTAGGCTCTGTGGGGAAGTTATTATAAAATTCATTTGATAAACAAACATATTAGAAGTTCCTTTTTAATATCATGGGTTCTTCTTGTATAACACTTTTACTTTTATTACTTTTTGGGAAGAGATTACACTGAGAGAAATTTTGGACGTAAAATCAATAAAATCTCACAATAGATTTCGCGATGTTGTTATTTTCATTAAATTAATGTAAATTTTTTTCGTATTATAATTCATAAATTACAAAAACCCTAATTTAAGGGAATTGTAATGAAATCATTTAATCTATGGCCTGGTATAAACATTGTACAAACATTTACCGCATAAAAGAGAGATTTCGGCCCTCTAAACACGTTCAATAGAAAAATCCAAAAACAGGTCGACTTTAGAAATAGAAACTATGCCTGGACACAAAATTTCAGAAAAATCGGAGCTACCATTTGAGGGCTATAGGGTAAAATAACCAATTTGGTGGCGGGGTGAAAAATTGGGGTGAGGGGAATTTTTTTTTGCTAGATGTGAATTCTTTTCTTAATTTATATCTCGCTGTTAAATTTCAGATCCATACCTTGACTCTTTCTATGATTTTTTGCACAGAATCGAAAAACGGAGATTTCAACTGTCCAAATTATCCCCTAAATATGGAAATAAGCCGGCAAAAAACATGTGTGGTTTATTTTTCGACCCTTATAACATATCTGGAATTCATTTAAATTGGGGAAGGACACCTACAATTTCCAAGGGCCAATCGTCAAATACTCTCATATAGAGACAGACAAAATTTTTATTTAAAGAGTTCCATATGTGCTAAAGAGAAGGGAAAGAATGATCCGCGTTTGATGTATGCACTCAGAAAAATGTCCAGGTCAACTTTTTGTCAGGTTAACTCTGACCTTACAGAGGTGTCTGTAAGCCAGCTAGCGGTCAGAGTTAACCTATCTAAGGTCAACTCGTGCAGCTCCCAATGCCCTACTTCACCTGCTGGTGGCTTAATTTCAGAATTTCTCCGACCACAGGTCAACTCAGTTTTACTTGCCCACATGCAGGCGAACGCGCGCCTGCCCGAGGCCAATTACGCCGTATGTAGGTCGTCGAGTTAGCCTCCATTTTTCTGAGTGTATGCTTGTCATTATAAATCTTAGTATAAATCTAAGGTGATGGTGTTTTTTGTCAACGTAGATGTTCTTCGACGACAAAATGAATGCGCTGCATCTTATTTTCAGGAACACTCATTAAGGTCTTGTAAGGATGTCGGAAATACCCGTTTTCTCCTTATTCTCAGGAAAGATATCAATAAGGGGTTTTAGTGGTCATTTAGGTGATCAAATCTCTTTTGTCGAAGTTATTTGATGTCAAATAAATCTGATTGTCTAAATACAAGAGTGGTATTCCGTAACTTGATTCAAACGTTTGTTTCGAGTTAGAAGAAAAAGTTGTATGTGCTATCTCGGTTTCTCTCTGTCATTTATTTCGGTCAAAACAGAGACAGCGAATACTTCTTGTTCTTCTAACTCGAAACAAACGCTAGAAACAAGTTACGGAATATCACTCCAGTTGGGATCATCCAATTTACTTGACGAAACTGTGTTAAAGATAATTGACAAATAACTTTGATCATTTAAATGATCAAGGGGCATTAGACATCGCTGATCACGAATCTAATGACACAATTTTGAAGTTTTACCCGTAGATTTAATAAGGATATCGCTATTTTCTCTAAAGTGATTAGAAAAGTAATTTCTTAATTTTTCCCAGAATTTTTAAAACATTTACAAAATACATTAACCCAGCAACGCGTTAACTTTATTTAAATAAATAAATAAATGAATTAGACTTTTTTACAATATTCTTCGCATTTTGATTTTTACGAATTTATCTACCCTTTGAAAAATGGGTTGGGTGTAACTAAAATACCCGGTAATTTTTTGCTCTTTTATTTCCTTGTAAAAAATTCCGCAAATTTCAACATTATTTGATAATAACAAAACTACAGATCTACAAAAAAAAACTATTGCTTTGGATATGCATAGTTACCTGAAAAAGTTCAAGGTAACCGAAAATATAAAATATCGTTCCATACGATTTAAAACGGGGTCGACCTTACCGTGTACCACATTTTACGTGTCCTCAGTTAAAGCACATAAAGCACAGCTTTCTGAATATTGTCATATATATTCTGGCGCTTCGTAAATCTGCCCCATTTTTGGTGAAAATTCAGGTTGATTTCATCCCCCTTTTTGGCTTGCAAGCAATGAGTTTTCCTCCGCTAACGGACAGAATTATGCTGAACTATGGGATTTATAAGTACTACAGTTTTATCATTTTGGTATTCGCGCATTAATCGTAAGGCAAACATAATTTGTTGTGATTATAAACTTTGTATAAAATTGCAAAATCAAATGACTTGAAAATATTTATCTCAATCTGGGAGGATTTCTCGTTTTCGGACGTATATCTGTGATGTTTTGCGAGTTTTGCGAGTTATATTCGACGTTATACGCGCCTATTCTATGTTGAGATGTATAGTGAAAGGATATTTATAGTGTTTTAGATAGAATTCTATCGAGCAAGTAGAAATATAGGGAAGTCAGAGACAGTGCGACTGTGAGCTGGCAGTGTTGCCATACAATGAATAGCTAGTCTTGTGTTCACGTCGAGTGTATCCAAAATAGCGTTTTGTAGTTGTATAAGTATGCGGTTATCGATTTACCAAAAATTCCAGGCTATAATCATGCCAGAATGTATGGCGAAAAGCTTTAAAGTGGATAGAATGCTCCTTTATTTGTATACATAGAGTAACTAACTTATATATATACAGATAGTAGATACATATTTTTAGTATACTATTGATGTTATAAATACTTGTATATATATATATTTCTGCTGTTTTATACAGTCTATTTTCACACACTTATTTCAAATTATTTCGCTTATATTTATATATGACATTCTTTATATACAACTTTATGGAATAAAATACCGTATATTTTTATATGAATGTATGCACATGTGATAAGGATGTTGCCCATATTTATGCTCGTTGAATATATTTGGACTATGAAATCAAGTTGAATATAGGATTTTTTTTTCGACTAGACGTCGTCAGATGGGAGGGTTTAAAAACACTGGGAAAATTGTGGGAATCTCCTGAAATTGGTGGGCTGTGGTGTTTCAGAACCGGGTCGTTGGTGTTCAAGTAGTTTTTGAGTATTGGCCAAAAAAGATAGGGGGCATCGCCGGTCAACAATAATGGCAACTACAACAACAGAAAATAGTGGTAACGTTCACTACAAAAGTCGTCATTGGTAATTTGGTTGCAGCTTTTTTTAGAAATTGCCCTTCGCTGGTAATTTCGGTGCAGCTAAGCTGAGCGAAACGAAATTAAGCCGAGCTAAACTAAACACAGCTTTCCATATATGTATATGCAGGGCATATGTAGGCATTTTTGTACTGGTATTTAGTATTCAGTATTTTAAAGCTTATATAAATTGTTGATTTTTAGATATGCTTCGTGTTTTCGCTGTACGATACGATAAAATTATCCAGGGATTTATTTTGTTTGTGTGTACTGATGGATATATAAAAATTAGAATATGACTATATTAGTTTAGTGCATAAAAAAAGTTATAGGCTTTCGTCTTGTACACTTTCCACTATTTTTCACACATATACCAAAATCCAAAGTGGTGGCATCAGCTTGTAGCGGATGTATTGATATTTTGCTGTTGATGCAACACACAATTTTGAAACTTCCCATTATTATTCAGTTTACTGGGTTTTCAGAACATTAGAGGATAATTCATTCTCCAGCTCCTGGTAAACCAATTTCATATGCGCGGTTTATCGCCCTTGGCAGCACAACAATTTTCGGGCAATAATCGTAGCTAAATTACAATATAAACTGTGAACTTTAAAGTTTTCTTTGCCAACTGTATGAAATTTCTTTTTAGTTACGCTATTTAAAATGTAAAATTCAGGAAATTGTACACCACGACCGAATGTAGGTCAATTAAGGATTTCAAATGCTAATGTAGTCATTTGAACTAAATGTATGGAGAGATAAAATTGCTGCGCTTAAGGGAAATTTATAATCAAGGAATAATTTAGAAATTTTGTTACTGTAAAGCGGAAAATTTTTTCAAATTTTTTTTTTTTCCTTTGCATTATGGTTCAACATTTGTGCGGGGAAGTATCGGGTCTTTCAACAAGGACATAACAATTTTGTATTTAAATAAAACACAGAATAATTGAGATATCGGGCTGAAATTTATTCCAGGTGTAGTGGACATGTTACATTTAAGTATGAAATTCGATGTCGTTCATATGGCCACCGCGAGCACGTTTGCTGATTGATTCCTTGGAGCCAATTTTCCACCACTCCTCCACACATATCGGCCGGAACGTTGGCAATTTCGCGTTCGATATTGTTCCTGAGCTCCTCTAACGTTGTTGGCTTGTTGGCATAAACCAACGACTTAACATAACCCCATAAGAAGAAATCCAACGGCGTTAAATCGCATGAGCGAGGTGGCCATTCGACCGGACCATCATTTCATTCATAATTTCATCATTTTCATTAACATTTCATCGGACTCAGAATTTCGGTAGTAAGTTTTAATAATTTCCAAACGTTGCTCGTTCGTGAACTTCAACATGAAAAAAATGTAAACCTTGACTGACATTTTAGCATTGCCAGACCATAAAAAAAGTTTTAGGGTGCGTTTTTATTAAAATACTAATATTTAAAATTGTTATGTCTTTATTGTTTTTATTAAAATTGTTATGTCCTTATTGAAAGACCCTTTATTTGTGAAATTTTATTGAATTTATAAAACATGAGCTAAACTTTATTGGATAAATATAGAACAGAATTGGAAGGTTTGCACTTCGGTTCGGTTAATATAAACTGGGAGCATAAACTCTTTTTCTATGTTAGAAGTATGCATTCAACAAATCGTTTTTAAAGGTTTTTTTTTTGATTTTTTCACCGCGTAAAAAAAATAATTGGATTTGAACTTATAAAAGTTTTTGATCTAACATAGAGATGGTATTCTGATTGGAAAATAGTTGTTATTCAACGATTTTGTGGTGTAAAAATTTGCCAAAAAGTCGAAAAAAGTGTCCTAGACAAAGTTTAACTTTTCTAAAAAAAGCAAAAAATCAAAAAAAAAAAAAATTCTCGAAATTTTAAAAAAACATGTTTACTTACTTATATTTCCACTAGGAATGTAAACGTTGCCAGATGGCGTTCTCACTAAACACGATGGCTCAAAATCTACTCCCAAGTCATTGGGATTACCAGTTACACGTCCATTAACACGATTCATTGTTGGATTCCTTGGTGGAACATCCGGTGGGGCGGATGGCGGAACTCCGTCAAGGAGACAGCCTGGAAATTAAAGAAATGATCGGTAATTAAAAAAAAAATCCAATAATATACAAGGTTTGTGTGTCTGTCTGTTCGTTTATTGGACTGATTTGCATGAAATTTTATGGAGCGCTTCTTAATATGTATTATCTAGGTGTGACCCAAAATCCCTACCCAAATAACACAAAATATGGTTATTTTTTTCACTTTGTAGTTGCAGCGAGGAATTTGTGATTAATGTGGGCTATATGCTAATCAAAAGGTGCCGCTCCACATGAGAGTAAATACGCGAGTAACTCTCAAAAACTCTCGAGAGTTACTCGCAGGAGGTTGTCCATTTGAGAGTTAATTTCGGCGATTTTTCTCTTTTCAATACCAATATCTTGATTTTTTTGACATCTTGCTTTGGCGAGTTCTCGAGAGCTACTGGCGGAATTCAAACGCCGTTCATATCTAGCGAGCAACTCCACGAGAGTTCAGTGGGTGCGTGTCGACTAGAGAGTAGAATCACTTTTGACAACTCGCAGAAACTAGCTCGCGAGTTTTTCCGAGTTTCTGCGAGCAACTCTCAGAGACGTGTCCATTTGCGAGTAGCTGCTATCGAGAGGTTCTCGCCGGCATTTACTCTCATGTGGAGCGGCACCTTAAGGGGGGCTATGTGCAAATCCAAGGGTTTTGTTTACACTAGGAACTTCCTGCCAGTAATATATATTTTGTATAAGAAAGTCATGTGCTATTCAACTCAAATATTTTTTTTTTGTTAGAAAAAGCTATTTTTACAGTATACTTAAACCAGCAATTTCTATTTCCTAATAGCCTAAGACTACATGAAAACCAATATCTTTCCCTAATAATTGTCTCAATTCTTAAGTATTTCTTTTGTTTTGCCAGCCACAAACTTAGAATGTAACATAATCCATTAGCATTTAAAACAGGCTGATAATTTTACAGTTCATGCCCTTAAATTTGCCAGGAATGCGATTAAGTCGAACAGTGAGAAGTTGAGTTGCTTGCATGAAATTCAATGTAAATCCAGAAGCCCCAAAAGTGTTTTAACAATGAGTGTGGTTAATCCTTCTTGAGGGCATGTGTTAAGTAATATCCAGGAACTTGGCTAGTTGTTTCACAGGCAACAATTGTTATAAACAAAGGGATAAAATGCTCATATTTCAAGGGCTAAGAAAGGCGTTTGGTTTTGAACTTTAAATCAATTTTTAAAATATTCTATAGAATTCAGTTCGGGGGATTAGCTTGTGTGCAAATATGGTTTGTAATTTTCAATAATTATCGATGGGGGTGATTATAAATTATGGGGTAATACACATGCAGCCTAATTTTTTGGGATTGATATTTGAATACTGCAAAAGAATGTATGAAGAAACTAGAAATTTGGCCTACAAAAAAATTTAAAGTGGGTTTGTTTACCCGAAAAAAAAGTCAATGGGATTGGTTTTATTGCCAATATATTTTAGAAACAATGACATACTAAATGTGAATTTATTATTCAAATTTAATAGAAAAAATGGGAGTTCCGTTTTTTTTTGTAAATTTTTCGGGACTTTTTAAAGTGATTTTTCCGTTGATTTTTAATTTTAATTTTTCGGTTGCAGATTTTATTTATGAGTTCATAAATTATTACCAGACAATAAAGAATTAAGAGAACACGATATTGAAATGAGTTCTGAAGAAGCCACTGAATACCTTTTTATGATCTGTTGATTAGTTGATTAGATTTCAAAAAAAAAACTCTTCAATTTAATTAGATTTCCTACAACTTACCACCGAGTTCAAGTTCAGTGTTTCGATTTTGTATAAATAGCCCATAAAATGGGCAAAAAACCCACTACACTATTGTGAAAAAATATGTGAGATGAGATGCTTGCATGTCACATAAACACTATCAACATGTCTAAACATTGTACTAAAAACATAAACTCATTAGTGTCCTCTACATTTGAGGAAGAAAAAAAAACACATGTCTTAAATAAATGTTGAGAAGAAAGCATCCGAGATGTTGTAGTGAAGTGAGTTTCTTCATGCATAAATGAACTAATCCGGATACCAAGAGAGATTCCAAAATTCAAATACCCAAAATTGTAAAGCCTTACAAAAGTGGATTGAGGAAGTCTCACTGTGAACAAATAAAAAAAAAACAAAATAAAATAAAGGTTCCAAATAACAAGCCACATGTCATTCATTTACATATGAGGTTTCAGAATGAAAGCATCTCAACTCTGTCGGAGATGGTTTAAAATTTTTAATTTAATAGAAGAAATCCAATATGAAAAACAAATATCCAAAAAAAAAAGTTGAAGAATTAAGAAAACTTAAGAAATAAGAACAAGATCAAGAGGAATGCTATGTTGGGTATTTTAGAATTTTTTTTTTCGTTAAACAACATATTTTTTTCTCAAACAAAACTAATTTGGCTGAAATGATGCTGGGTTTCGGTTATGTTTCGGTTTTTAATTCAAATTCTGTTACTGTTTTCACTGTTGCTGTTGTTTTGTTTCTCGAAACAAACGATTATGGGTAATCATGGCATGTTTAGGACCCCTTTAAAATAAGACAAGGATGAATGGATCACCATTGGACTCATTAGAATATTTGCCTCTTTAATTAAGAATTGTCAATGTGATTAGATTCAGATCTCTTTTATTTTCAACATATCTTTGTGATTTCAGTCTTTTGCCCTGTGAAATCTTTGACTGCTTACTTTTTTTCAGATAAATTTTAACCGGATTATGATTTGACGACGGTTGGATTTTATTTAACAAGTTATCATTGTCATTTTTATGGGACATATGCATAATAATGGATGATGTCGAAGGTATTATGATGTTTTCTTTAAGGCTGCGAAGCGGTTTTAATTATGTTAAAATGTTAAAAGTGTAATTAAAAGACAACAGATATGTTAATGAATCATCAAACGGAATATTTCCGAATAATTGCAACAAAACCAGTCTAGAAAAATGGCTAAATGTTGATCAAGTAAATAGAAATATTCAAAAAATTCAAATTGCAAATGACGCCTCATGCGGTTTTTCGTATAATTTTGATTAAGAAGCTTGTTTGAGGTGAAGCTTAGTAATATGGAAAAGTCAATTTCTATAACAACAGAGGAAATACCTTTGTTTCCAATTTTCGAAATATGGTTTTTTTTTCTTTCCTGTGTTTTGTTTCTTAGATACATACATTAAACCGAGTAAAAATAATACTTGAGATAAAAAGGTGGGATCCTTTTTTATGCCATCTCAAGGCGAACAGGCATAATACGAAATGAGTTTCTATGCTAAAATGTTGGTAAAAGAGATTACCACGGAGAGCATCGGATACGACAAAGCGTATCATAGAACATTCAAGCATATATTTGATTTGTATGTAAGTGTATATGTTATAAGTAAGGATAAACGACGATGAATTTATCAGGGTACGTTTATATCTCAGGGATTGTTCTTTGGATTGGGGACTTCATGGAGAGATAACACGCGTTTTATCCGTATACATTGTCAACTATGTAACATCCAATTAAATGCTCCACAGAATGTGACGTTAAAACAAAGGAAAACACCAAGTCTCATACTTTTTAAACACTTGTATTTACAAATGAAAGCAATACTCTATAGGGATAAAAACGATAGGCCCAAATATGGATTGTGTAGATTCCGCGGGAAATTGTATATGCGTGCATTCGTATGATCAAGGAAAACACAAAAACAGTGGGGGGAAATAAACAAACAAGAAAAAATGCTACAAGAAAGAAGAAGAAAAAAAACATCAAAAAGACATAATTATCGTAATGAAGTTAAAAGAAACAAAAAGTGTAAAGGACCGCGACGAAAATGAAAGAAAAGGCCAAGCAAAATAGAATAAGAAGCTAAATTTACTTTGGTCTCTTGGTTACTTATAACACAAGATGCACAAAAACAATCTACATAAACACTCGTAGATATGCATGTAAAAAAAACATAATGGACTAACGAAACAGAATGGGGAAAAAATTCTCAAAAACAATTTACGACAAACTGACCGAAAAAAAAATCAGATGGAACGTACAAAACGCGGAACGAAAAAATTAAATTAACGAAATGATATAAGGAAAAAAAATCGTATTGACGCCCACTTGCCGGTATAAAAAATGAGATCTGTATCGTATTTTACAGGTATACAATCTATAGACTTATTTAAGAACCGCGATATATACTGTGTTGACAATACACTCTCATTTTTGTTTTTCTGTCGATATAGTTTAACCAAAATTACGAATTTGTTATTGATTTAACCAGACATTTCATTTAAAGACAGGAATAATGTCAATTATATGCTTGTAGAACGTGCTCTCGAATTAATTCGAGAGGATGGTATCGAGCAGAAATGTCTTGACTTCATCAAAGCTGGTCTAAATTTTTGCGCAGTAAATCTATCTTATACTGGGGAATCGGACCATTTTATAATTTCAATTGCAGAAATAGTCAAAATCGACTATTTTTATAAAAAAACTAGAATTTGGACCCGGCTTCGCCCGGATAAAAGCGTGAACAGAAAAAAACTTAGGAAAACTAAATTCATTTGGTTAAAAATTAGGTAGCCTGCATGCTGTTCGTTAGTTTTTTCTCTTCGGAAAATGATTAACCCATTCGGTATTTTGATGCCATATGGCAACGCAGTTAAAAATTTGAATTGACTTATTAGTTATTTATTTTCAACACTCTATTCTCATTTAGTGCACCTTTAAGTGCATTTGTCACCCAATTTTGATTTTTTGAGTAAAAAGCTGGACTACAGTGGACGTAAATTGCAAAAAATAAAAAATTTTAATTTTTTTTTGGTTTTTTTCTTTTTTTTTTGTTTTAAATGAATACTGATAGCGTAAACATCATTAATTTGTATAGAGAGTATTTTTAACCCCCATAGAAAAAAACATCTACCGAACGGGTTAACAAACTAACAAAAAATTCCAGCACTTGCATTCGGTATTACTTTACCCCCCTCCGCTTACTCTCCCACCTATCGGGCTACTTTTTAATGGGTCTATGTTGGGGCTGGATCCCCGAGGAACATCTATGCGAAATTTCAGGCCAGTCGGTTCAGTACTTTCCCCGCGAAAGAGTAACATAGCGCAAAAACTAAGTTTCGAAATCACTTTACCCCCTCCCCTTGCTCCCCCCACTCCTCGCGCTACTTTTCCGTATGCCTATGTTGGAACCAGAACTACCACAGACACTCATGCCAAATTTCAAGTCAATCGGTTCAGCCGTTTTTGCGTGAAAGAGGAACAGACAGACAGACAGACAGACAGACAGACAGACACCAACTCATTTTTATATATTAGTATGAAGTATGATAGAACTCGGCTTCGCCCGGCTAAAAGCGTGAGGTTTTCAAAAATTAACAAAAATACAATAAATTCGAGCATTTAGAATCGGATTACCTTCACCCCCACTCCTTACTGCCCAACCACTTGGACACTTTTAATATGTTAAGGATTAAGCCCAAAGAACATCTGTGCCGAATTTCGGGCGAATCGGTTCGATGGTTTTCCCGTGAAACAATAACATAGAGGAAAAACCAAGCTTCGGAATCACTTTACCCCCACCCTTACTCGCCCACTTCTCAGGCGTGCATCTATGCCGAATTTCAGGTCAATCGGTTAAGCCATTTTCTCGTGAAAGAGGAACAGACATATGGTCATAAACAACTCATTATTATATAGTATTAGTATGATTTAACCACTTATTAGTAAAATTGGCTCTTTAATGGTTAAATTGTCTATTCTTGTAATGGAAATTAACTATTTTAGTTGTATTCGCGATTCCCTATTATGAAATAGTTAAATTTACTATTTTTTTCTTTGCGTGTTGTTTTACGTATTAACTCGAGCAGCTATTTTACTGATTATGTTTTTAATTTTTCTAAGTCTCCTTAAATTTCAATGACTTTTAGAAATTTTTTTTTGGGTTTTTATCTCAGTATTTTTGCAATCAAGCAAATAGTTACATAAGAAAGTACAAAATGTTTTTTTTGTCAGTGTATCTACCTAAGAATAATGAAAAGGAATTCATTGTTTTGAACTTTGGAAATTGTTACCAAGATGACTGAAAATAGTAAGACAATCCCAAAAACATCTTGTGGATAGTGTGCGGAATCATTTTTATACGGTTTAACCAAAACTATATATTACACTCGTATATATTGGTGTTGTGAAATGATCTTAGAATGAAACGGCAAAATTCTTGGGGGTCTTTAACTTAACAATCAAATTATCGGTTTTGTAGAGCATAAAGGGAGTGGTCGTTTTAGAGCGTTGCACAACATTTGGTGCAGTTCTTTGATGCATGATAAACAGAATCAAATTTGAAATCCGAGACGAAACGATGAAAAACTAACAGTTGAATAATTCGAAAAGTACAGCCTGAGATGGAAATATAGCATTTAATTGTGTTTTTCATTCGGGGGTTTTCCCAAAAGACAGAAATAGAAGTTTTGGAACCTTAGATAATTAGATGTTTTGGGTATACATATTTAGCTAAATAGCATGAAGATGCGTGTAGTTCCGCAAGGATGATAACATGTCACCTGCACTATTTTGGTATACCGAAACCAAACTGTCACGGATGGTTAGGTAAATATTGACGGATATTTATTCAGATGTGTGTAATTTGTTTGAAGTGTTTTAAAGTTTCAAAATATTACTTTGGGATAGGCAAATTTTTATGTTATCAAATGTTGTAATGTTTAAGGAATATTTATAAAATACTTGGTGAAAAAAGGGAGTTTGTTTAATTCAATTAAGTTAAACATATTATACAGTTACATTTAGGGTGACTATATGTCCCGAAATGGCCGGGTCAGTCCCGGAAGGCATGTTGTCCTGGAAACTAAACTATTGTCCTGCAATTATGCAATCATGACCTGGAAACCCAATGTCTGCGACACAGTGTTTTTAGACACTACTGCTTCTAGCGAGTTTTTCTTTAAATAAATTTGCCTGCGGCGCATTTAATTGAATAATCATACTAATATATAAAAATGAGTTGGTGTCTGTCTGTCTGTCTGTCTGTCTGTCTGTCTGTCTGTCTATCTGTCTGTCTGTCTATCTGTCCGTTCCTCTTTCACGCAAAAACGGCTGAACCGATTGACTTGAAATTTGGCATAGATGTTCATTATAGACCCAGTAAAAAGTAGCCCGAGAGGTGGGGGGGGGGGAGTAAGGAGAGGGGGTAAAGTGATCTCGAAACGTAGTTTTCCCTCTATGTCACCCTTTAGCGGGGAAACTACCGAGCCGATTGGCCTGAAGTTTAACTCCAACATAGACCAACAAAAAGTTGAAAAAACTTAACCCGGCAAAGACGGGTATGCAAGCTAGTTTTTAATAGTGAAATGTTTGATTTTAAAAATCGTGGCGTAATTTTTTTAGCACATTTAAAAAACACGAAAATCCATAACATTTTTAATGTAATCACGACAACAAAAAATTGAAACAAATCCTCTACTCTCTCTAAAAACTTTAGGCTTTCAAAACTTTAGGCTTTCAAAACTTTTACGATTGATTCTGAAGAATTAAAAATTGCCCTACATTTCGTCACCCCGCTCCCTTCCCACTTCAACTGGTAATCTGTTCCGGATTTACACAAGGGAGACTATGTTATATTTAATGTGGACTGGTTTAAATATTAAGAAATCCTCCCTTCCCTCATTTTTTGTATTTTTTACGAGATGTACAATTCTAGCGCAATGTTTTGTTTCATTTACTGCTTAATTTACTATTTACAGGTTTTCATTATTTTTATAATGTCTTACTTTCCGCATTTTTTTACAAAAAAAAGTATCATTTACTTACACTTAATCCCTGGAGAACATACGAAAAAAAAACCTTTAGATATATGTATCTATAGTTAGAATAATTAAAGATTATAGTAAAAATACTTAACTAAACGACGTTAATACACTTTAATGTGTTTGGAAGCCCTCCCAAAAAGTTTCATTTCCAGTATTCAAGCAACATTTAAGCCGAGTATAACTTTTTAAAGAAAGGAAGAGATAAACATTAGGACCACTTAAAAAGCGAAATACCTAATTTTAAGATTTTATCGCGAAACTCTTCTTTATTATTATCATCTCTTGTCCAATAAACAAAAGTTCAAAGCTCTCATCTAATCTGAACGATAATGTTCAACGTATATACAAGTATCGAGGTTTTAACTATATGAACCTATTAAGAGCAATAATAGCACAGTTTCTTTCTATAAACATATCTAAGTTGAGTATAGTATATATTTTTTTTATTGCATATAAGTATATGTTTTCGTAGATTTTTTTCCTGTTGTCAAAGTTCCGACTCCCAACAGATCGAAAAGTCGTCACAATCTGTCCATAGACGTTTTACTCCCAAATATATTATAGCCGATTCGTTCGACCACCAAAAGTATGCTATACGATACGATTTGATACTGTACTATAACGACTTATACTGTGCTATGTTATTGTCGAGTTATAAACATTTTCCTGTCAAACAGATAGCATATAATCAAATCTTTAAGGCTCGATTTACTATCGCCAGCCAGACATAATAAAATAAAAGCATTGTTCACTATTAACTTCTTCCACTTTGTTGTACACACATTTTAGTTAACTTGGGAAATCCGAATCTATGGTGAACTAGAGACTCTATGACCATGAAGCTCTAAACTGACTTTTTATAGCTAACAATAAAAATGATAGGAACTCCTTCGTACTCTTGGACGAAAGATCTTTGAGCATCTTGTGGAACAAACTTAAGAAGCGATTCCAAGTCTTATACTAAATATTTGCGACATTTGGAACTTGGAAGAAAAATAGTACTCGTCGTATCTACAGTATCGTTCGGATGAGTTCATTTTTGTCATAACCTATGACCAACCAAAGCCAATGTACACAAAATACAAGAATAAAATAAAAAAAAAAAAACATATTGATATTGTTGGACTTTCAATAGATTTTTCTTCGATATTCCTTGTGTACGAGTTTTCTATAATTGCAAAATCGAAATCAAAATGATTCCACTCGATTCGATACAAATAATAAACGAATATTTCTCTGATAAAGGATAAAAGATTATTTTCCTTATGCTCTACAGAACATGAATTCAATGGAGGAATTTCTTGGCAACCGCTAACCTAACAATGTCAAATCCAAAGTCCAAGAAAATTGGATAGATAAAGAATTTCAAGTAAATAGTCGAATAAAAAAAAGGATTATCGTCAATCTGAATCAAATCAAATTCGTAAAGTTTAGATTTTCATCTTTCTATCGATTGAGACATAAATCATAAAACATAAATGAGAATCTATTTAAAACATTCGAATTTTCTCTTTATGATAATTCCATTTTTATTTCATTACCAGAATCAAAATTATATGTTGTGATAAAATATGGGAAAGATGGTCTCATAAAGTATAGATCTTTTCCTGATTTGCTAAACCGAATTCAGCCGTGATAAATATTTGGCAGTGTTTTTTCCGGAGGTTTTTTTTGTGGCTCATTCAGGACAGCTTTTGTCCATCAGAGAAACTGCTTTAATAACAAAATATCATATTTTGTATGATTTTTTTTTGGTGAGTGTTTTTTGTTTTTATTATTGGTCACCATAAAACTTAATTGGCTCAGATTATATCTATTAGTTGACTTATACGAGTACACCACAAGCACAAAACAACACGGAAGCACTTATAAGGAAACTCCTTCCCTGCCTGTTCCTACTATAGCGATTCATTTCCTTTTGTATTATGTTGTGGGTTATATTCATGTTGGTCTTATGTTGCGTTATGTTATACATAATACCAGTCGTTGGCCAGGGGTAATTGAGAAGAGAATTTCACGACAGCAGCGCGTATAAAAACGTTTCATATTTTTATTACTCTATTCGCATGTATGAAATGGCACACAGTTAAGGATTATGTTGTGGCTATTCTCAGCCGCAATCCAATCATACACGTATATATAGAGGTGGGTAAATGGATAAATATTATAACCACATGTACATGGACTTCTTTTCACTATAATAAGTATAACCAATTTTTAGATATCATTTGGGCAATATATACAGATTTGTGTGTAGGTATATCGATGTATCCTGTAAGAATTTGCACAAGAGACTTATGAGCCCATGAAAATTTTTCTATAAAACGAGATTCCGGAATGGTGGGTGTGGGATTTCAGTTCTTGCGCCAGCAACTTGGGGATTCCTTGCAACCTTATTTCTCTGGACAGGAAAGAAAACTCCACACGTCCTTCGATGTTAAGTCTGAGGACCGCCTAAAATCACTAAAAGCCGTAAAAAAGGGTCAGAAGAATAAATTCTCTTCGTGTTCTGCTTGGTTTCGGTTTCAGGCTTTGGTTTAGTTTAGTGTCGGAGAGGGTTTTTTCGCCTGTTTCTTGTAAGTGGCTAGAAAACAGGAGGACTTTAATGACAGGAGCAGGACTCCGGCGTGGACGCACGTTCGATTTTCTTCTTCCTCGATGTCGTCGTCGTCCTCGTAGTCTTACTGGGAGTTTGGCGATGGAAGTTTTTGTACTAGAAAAATACGAGAATGTTTTCTTTATGAGAGCGTTGGGAATAGAATCAGGACATAAGGTTTCATGCGTTTTTTCTTCTGTGCTGTTCGCCTTCTTCGCTGATTTGGCTTACAAACTACTACATCTTTCACACATATGAGAAAATATAGACGATTTGATGCCATACCATTCTATTCTTATTCTATTCGATTCAATTCCATTCCATTCATTGGCTTTCACAAACACTCGGTTTTCTTGTAGCTCTGAAGGGCCAAAAACGCTGCAAATTTATTAGAAGATTTCTCCAGAGTGCCGATTCGAATTGATTTTTCTCAAACCCGCCACCATGGCTATCTAGACACCTAAGGGTGGATGTACTCGCCTTATAAAGCCGATATTAGAATCGAATGTCGAATAAAAGTATATTCGGGTAATGCTTCAATAGCATTCAATTGGTAATGAGTTTCGATTAGCATGACGGATTTAGGGATTTCTTGCATTCAGTCTTATTCTGTTATTTAGATATTGAAGTCTTAGTTTTAGGTTACGGGTATTTTTATTGATAGTTGACGCTTGTTATAAAAATCTGCAAGATTTTTTTTTTTTTGGAAATCATACCCAAAAACGGTATATTTTTAGGAAAACTCCGTAGAAATTCATTCACAAAAATGGTAAAACTATTCTATAGATGAATAAATACACATTTTCTGTGTATTCAGTTGACTGCATTCAGTTTTCTTCATCATAAAGAAAATAAAAAGGGCTTCCCTTATAAATTAAACTCATAAAAGCCAAAAAATTTAAATTCTTTGCCACTTGCATCAATAATTGCATTGTTTGAAGGTTCAGCTGGTCAAAAGCTGGAGAAATCTTTACTGATTGAGAAAACAGTTACAATCAAAGGTTTGAACCTCGAAAATGTTTGGTCTCAGGTTGGGTTCAAAGCCCTGGAACTAATGCGAAGCTCCCAATAATAGATGGAGCTATTTTAAGGGATATAAAGCTTATTTTCAATAAAATGAATCCGATAGAAGTAAAAAAAATTTAAAATAAGAAAATACGAAATGATAATTTTATAAAACGTTTTGTTTTTCCAATGTTGTGGAAACTATACTACGCTTCGAAAATGACTAAGAGCATTATATTAGATTTATTCTAAACGAAGTTTGTTTTCGCTTTATGTTGATTTTAATTTAAATGTTTTTGGATATGAAAATATCTGCGGCAAGCTTTTTTTTTCAAAATCACCCACTAGTGATTTTGTGCGCATTTATTGTACAAGCAATCAAGTAAATTAATTACCCCACTATATCAGAAAAAATTGTTAAAATTCAACACCAACTTCTTGATAAATATTTGACCCTTCTGTAGAACAGCCATTCCCCATATATTTATATACTGATAAATACCACAACACAGTGTATTTTTATACACTCGTAGCAATCAAAAGAACTGATGGAAGGGAAAAAATGGAAGTCCAGAAAAAAAGGTCAGTCGTCGACTAACAATTAGAAAATCCCGGCAAAATTCTTATCTTAACTGCCAGAAATTTCCGCAATAGCGAGTATTTCAGTGGAAAATCGAGCCCAAGTGGGCATGCATAATCGTATTGTACGGATGTTGCCTGCATTGCATATTTCGTCTTATCAGATAGAAAATATTTGAATGTGACTGGCAACCATCTCTAAACGTCCGTCTTTTCCCCGGTACTTCAGCATATATACGTCTTTCCCATGGTACCATGGTAGTCTTTGGCTTAGCATTCGATTGACCAATGCGAAATTTGGCCCTTGTTCTGTGAACTTTAAACAAATTTTACAATAACAATGGAAACATTGGTAATCGACGAACGAAGGGCCTCTACACGATGGGATTTTGTGATTTTATTGTTTTGGTATAAATTTACTTAAAAATAAACTCATCATTCGTCAAGCGAACTAAATCCAAAAACACACAGCGAAAGATTTTCGACTGGATAATATTGGCGTAAGACGCAAGGGATGAGAATTTTAAATATTCAGAATATCAGTCAAAGATCGGATTACGAATTTTAAAATTGTGTATTTTTACATACATTACATGATATCTGCATATCTTTTCATCATTTTGTTTTCGAGATGGATTTTCCATGTCTTTTACTGAACTTTTCTTGCTTTTTTGTTTGTTCTTCTATTTCAAAGAACAGATAAGAAGATTCCGAATGTTTACTAATTCAACATCGTTCGAGATTATTTTAGTTTTTCAAAACTTCAGAAAAAAATCGTCGATATTTAATATCAGCATTGCAACAATTCTGCAGTATTAAAAAAATGTTTGAAAGATGTCATTTGTATAGCAGAAATTACAAAGACATTTTACTGAATAAATATCTTCTTCTAATAGGGGTTGCAAATTCAATGCAAATGCATACGGATGTAGATAACAAAATACAGCAAAAAAAATCACATTTTATTGTTGGGATATTTCCGAGAAAATTTTTTATCTTACTGTTGTGTAATTGTTTGCAGTATTTCATTGATATTGTTATACTAGCGAAAAATAAATACCGGAAACAAGAATGAAATACTGAAATTTATACTGGCGGTACCAGTATTATTTGAGTTCCTTTGATGTCGGAAATCAGATTTTCTGAAATGATTTCAGATCAAATATTTTATAAAAATGTTAATCAAATTCCTTTGAAGAAAATCCCTTAGATACATTGCAAATCTTTTAATTAATCATTAACGTAGAATTTTGTGTTAAAATATTGTAATATTAAAAAAAATTGAACTGGTAGAATTACTGCGATATAAAGTTTTTTCATTAAAAGCAAAATAACTATTATTTTTGAAAATATCCGCTAAATTGCAAGAATAATCACAAATATTCATCTCCAGTGGACGTTGGATTCGTTATCTAAATCAATTAAGGGTACTCACAAATTAAGTCATATGCTTTATATTCTAGACTCTAGAACAGCGCTCTGAAGCCATGTGCACCAAGGGCATTTTCGCAGCTCAAATTGCCCTCTTATCCATCGACTCTTCATGCTACCCGTTTCATTCTGGCTTGTACGAAAACTGCATACATACGCATATGAAAGAAATAATCTGTTTCACTTTGCATATAACCCGTTCTGCTTCCACTTGCGCATTTTGCATATCATGGAGCTTTGCTGAGTTCTAAGGAAGGCCATTTATGCGAGAGATTTTTATTAGCTCAGTTGTCATTAGGACATCGACTGAAGCGGTGGTGTATTTCGCATTGCGAAACGTAGCGAAAAAATTAACACTGCTAAAAATCATAAAGCGTATTGTGTCAAAAGACGACACGAGTTTTGGACATGAGTGTTTCTTTTTTCGGTTTGATAAAACAATGCAATGTTTAATATGATTTCAGGGAATTAAAACAACAAAAAATACGATTTAAATAGGCGTTTTAGTAACTCCATAAAATATCAATTGATCAAATGAATGTTTTTGATTTTAATAATTTCATTTTTATTTTCCGATTGTGATTCGGAAATTTATCATAAAATTTTTTCTTTGTCAAACCTATTTGTAACGTAAAGTAAAACAATTAACAGTGTGTCAAAACCAAAAATAACGAAAAAGAGCTTTCAACAAAGTTTGAACTAGGCTCGGAGAGCAAGCCATATAAACAATCGCTTGTCAGTGGTAGTGGATGCCCGAGAACTTTCAAAGCTTTCCTGGCCCTGCTCTAGAATCTAGACCTCTAGAATCTAGAGGAAAGTTTATTGCAGAGGAAATATCATAAACATGTAATTAATTTATGGTGTCACTAAAAATCTCCGATTAAAATTTGTTAAGTTTCACTTATGAATTAATAGGAAATAATTCAACAGTTTTTGGAGGTGCGTAAGTGAATTTATGACGATTAACACAATTGAAATTAAATTAATTACCCGAGAATTTTTTTTTCAAATACGTAAAAATTCAAATAATAATTTGAAAATATATTTCCTTGCCATAATTGAAATATTTCCTCAATAAATTTTGTTGGTTGAAGGTACTAAAAATTATTCATGATTCGATGATAGGTGAAATAAAACTTGGCCAAATTTTTACCTAGTGAAATATTCTTAGCAGGTATTCAACTATTATTACAATGCAACATAAATTGCAATAACAATAGACCGCTGAAAACTGAAAAAATACATGAATCCCAAAAGACAGAAGATAAATTTTTTTTGGTAAGTAAATAAAATTGCAGAAGGCCATGATAATCCAAGCGGAACCTAATATTTTTTTCGGTTCAAGTATATATGGTATTTTTTTTTTCGTTAAATATTTTTAGTTTGAATGGTAAAGATGATGCTGAGGTTATACTAATGTACCGTTTATGTATAAGAAGAATTTTTTAGAGGTCACCATCCCGTTTCGTTTGGTTTCGTTCAGTTCTTTTTAGTTGGTTGTAACGCTGTATAAATACAAATCATTTTGGTTGAAAAGAGGCGAAAATATCAAGAAAACGAAAACGTTCGTAAAGATCCATTAATCATCATTATGTTGAATTTTTGCCTATCTCCATCGATCAGAGATCAGAGAAGAGTGTCTTCTTCTTCTTGTATTTATAATTCGTTAACTGAATAATAGAATATCTACATACTTATGTGATATATTTGTATCTATCTGAATCTAAATGTGAATAAAATCGTATATCTGTCCATTTTGTTCATTTCGTTCTCTATCTGTTTATCCATATCTATCTATCTGCTTGCCACTGCCACACACAATCTATCGAAAATATATATTTTTTATATAGTCGGATATATTGTAGATACAAAACGAGGCAACCACAGAAAATCACTCGATTAACACACAGCCAAAGAAGAATCTCAACTCATCTTCATCAATCCTAGGAATATCCATTTATCCATCCGTCCATCATCGTCGCCTTGGAAAGATGTTTTCAAAGCCATCACAACACCATCAGATGGGATGAAGATGACTTCAATCGGCCAGTTTTTGATGTTTCTCTTGATTGAGGCTAACCCGAATACTCCAGAGTCCATAAGCAGAATCCCCATAGGCCCATCATGGACTTTAATACCGAAACTTATGCTGTTTAGACTTTTCCCAATTGATCGAGGAAGTTAATTTTATAAAATGTATTATAATGGAAACTGCACTCAAAAAAATTATTAAAAAAACCTTGCTCCTTTCGTTAAATCTCAATAAATTTATTTTGTTAAATTGATAAAGAAATTGTTTGCAAAACAAAAAGTTTGTAAATATAATAATATTTCGGCATTTCGACAAATTAGGTATTATTAATTTCACAATTGCTTTATTGATTTAACAAAACATCATTTGTAAGTTTTTTTTTTGTTGAAATAATAATTTTTTTGTTGAACAAAGATTTCCCTGGAAAAATATTGGTTCCAATAGACAATTTTTTTGTGGTTTTAATATATCCGTATGACCAATTTTCCATTAACCCTGGAATCCACTACTGGTATAAACAATTCCGCAAAGAACTTTATTAAACCATTGATTCAGGCGATAAGAATTTCCCGGAGCGTTTTTCAATTAACACACGAAAACACCCCTTTGAAGCTATCCTTGGTAAAATTCACAAAGTTATTGGCCTGATAGAGATTCAAAAAATAGTCTTAAAGAAAGTATAGATAGAAGTTCTATCAAGACAGCTCTATTGGAGATTTTCATGCCTCATAGTCGTTTCAAAGCAATTTTGAAGAATCGAATAATCGTATATGCTTCATAGATTCGTATCAGGTGATTGAATTATAGTAATTACAAACTTCACGTCTGTTTTAAATACACTGCCAAGTACGAGACTGAGGATCGTGAGGTGATAAGACAAGAACTATTGGATCCACGTTGTGCAAAACGGGTTAGCCGGCCATCCAACCTAACTAACCATCCATATATCCATTCATCTAGAAGTACCAGCATACGGTTTGTATAGAAGATGGAGGTGCTCCGCTCTTAGGCGCCTTCTTGCCGATCCAACAGCAAAAACTCTGAAGAAACCTGCGGCGAAACAACAACTATGAAAGAGAAAAAAATTGTTCGATTGGAGCCCATACGACACCGCTACACAAGAGTTAGTAGTACGTGTTCAAATCGCTCGACGTGTTAAAGAATTTAAAGTCATTAACGGCCCAAGATCAAGAAATATACAGAAAATCAAATTAAAATCCCAAAACGATCATCGATTTCCCCTTCAACTTTTAATTACGTGACTCGCCTACGCATAAAATTATGTCTGCTGCATAGCTGGGTATTTTCTCCCGCTGGAATCTACTGTTTGAAAACGCTATGAGAGCCTCGAGTATGCAATAAGATTTAGGTTTTCTTGGGTTTTGTCTTTTTTATAGCCTCATTAGCCGCTTTATAACAAGCTAAATGTGATCGCCTCTTAATCGCATCTACTTTTCTACCATATACTCGTAGATGGCATCAGCGATAAGTAGGTGTCATGAGAAGAATTTGTAACGATCGATGCTTCCAGAATCTATAGCTAAAATACCGATAGAAATTCGATTCATTCCATGGCATTGTTTGGCGATTTTTTCCAGTAACTTCTATTCAGTTGTTACTAAGCTTAAAAGATTATTACTTCCATATTTTAGATGAGATGAAAGTATTGTCCTTGGAATTTGAGGAATAGCGCACGAACTCAACTAACCTAGAATGTCTTGCACAAATTACATTTCGCGTACTTTAATTATGACCTTTTTGTATTAACCTAAAATTTCAAAATACAAATTGAACGATTTTTCTAAGAAAGTATAGCGATTCAATCATTGAAAATCACTTGCCTTTGTTTTTTTTTTTTTGGTGTGAATATCCTTCTTATAGTCTAGTATAAGGAAATCGCAAGATGACCTTATTAAAATCCCTAGCAACAGCAGGATATTCCGTTTGACCGTTTGTTTAAACTTAGTTTGCAATTTTCAGTTGAAACAATGGCATTCAAGATTCATTGTTCAAAGGAATAACAGAAATACGAAATTCAAATCTTTTTCCTTTGATAGTTCTTTAGTTCTCTCCCAAACGTTTTCGTAGGCGGTAGGCGCGCGTCGCTGAACCTGATATAATTTTATATCAAATTTTAACGCGAGAAGTAACGGAAAAGGATATTTTTTGTTGTGTAGACTATTTTACTTATTATTGAATAATTTAAATCTAGTTTCACTAACCTAAAATCGAATTATTAAAATGATAAAAACCCACGTTACAGAAGACTAAAAACACGCGTCCCGGAAAAGGATATATAAATAACAGAAAACTATGAGAAAGTGATTAAAATAAATTAACATAAAAATAACTTGCAAATAAGACTGTGAATTAGTGTTAAAATAAATCAAAAGGTGTAAAATACAACAAAAAAGGATAAAACTATTTCAAACATCACTGCAGAACAACAAGACGCAGATCAAGCATACTTTACACAATCACCAATCATTCATAATCATCACATTCTGTAAGTCATTCAAACATAATTTCATCTAAAAACACACACGCACACATACACACAACACATACATGCACACAACAACACACCTTGGGAGAGGACTCATCACACATCAATTAAGATTTCATAAGATTTCGCATGCAAATCATTCACTGACGTCACTGGATCATGCAAAGCGAATTACACGTCACAATCATATCATTGCATGCACCTATTCATATCAAATACACTCATTCAAACACACACACGTTTTAACACACATACACACATAAATCACGCATGCATTTCCTCGATCGACGCAGAAGGCTCATGCAGGACGAAATCAATATCACCCATACAACACTGCAATCAACATCACACATACACACACACACACAACATTGCATGCACAAATTTTATAAAAACAATCATATTCATTCAAACATTTAATTTATTAATATATAAATATACTTCATTAAATACTAACATGAAAACATATTACATAAGACATGTTATTTAAGATATTTTTTTGAATTGTACGTATTTATAATCATTTCTTAAAAGTAGGAGTGGCCACCTTTAAGTTTTGTCATATTTTTTTGAATTTAATATTTAGATTTTTAGTTGAGTCAAAATTTCCTTTTCTTTTTTTTTGTTTGCGCTCATTTTTTTCCCTTATTAAAATTGGTGATTCTTAAAGAAGATTTGGTTTCATTTTCACAAATTTTTTTTGATTTGGGACGGAATTGATTACCCTTTTAATATAGGTTCGCTGACCAATATCAGCACCGAAGTTTAAACCATGGTTTCGGCAAATGATCGTTTGTTACGTTAATGTTTAATATGTATTGCTAAGGTAATAGACGAGAGGAGAATGTCCTGAAGGAAGACGAACGAAGGCTATCGCGAAGATCACGATGTACTACGAATTTTTTTCGGTTGTGTTCCCCCTTCCCCTTTTCCCCTTCCTATGTGATCCTGATCCTTTTTGATTTTGTTGTGTCGTGGCTACCTAAACTGCTAGGGGTGCGATGACCCCCATCTCAGGGCAGTTTGCCAGTTTACCCTTTAAATGTGCATACCCCCTTTGTGTATTGGTGACAGGATGAGTAACCCCGACCCACTGCTGAGCTAGCCCCCCTTTTGGGTATGCCCTCATCCACCGTTCACCATCCCACGCCTGTGAAATGACGATTGCTGAGGCAGCGGCATTCATAGGGTCATTTCGGGGTGTTGTCCTTACAAATTTTCTGTTTTCCAGAATTTTTTTTTGTTGTTTTATTTTATATTTTTATTCCTAAAACGCCATCAACAATCACCAATAAAACGATCAACATGCAACAAGATCGAGAAAATCACTGGAGATCACTAAAGATCGCTGGGAATGCATCCATTATTTGTTTTGCGATCATTATTATCAGTCAAGATACATTTATCTGAGATTTTAATTTTGTCATTTTGGTTTGGTTATGTTCAAAATATATTTGATTATCTGAAGATTTATCGTAGAAAAAAATTTTCCCACTCCAGTGTGATTTTTTCCTGTTAACGTTTTTCGTTCTTTCGGGGTATGGAATGTGCTAAGGGAAAATTATCGTAAGTTTCACCGGGAAAATTGGGATCTGTAAAGCTGACTGATGGTTGCTAATAGTGAGAAATTCTGTTTCGTGAATTATACAAAATTGTTTTGATCTACTCACGAAAGAAGATGTTCCTATTCAGTTTTAAGTTGCCTTCATCTTAATATTTAAATGCAATAAACGGATTTGGAAAGCGGAACTCAAATTGATCAATTTGGATATTTAGGTTTCACTCGATGGTAATGGAGTGCGAGATACTTCTTATTTCTAGTCCAAGTGATGTGCTAATAATAACCGGAGATTTAATAACAACTCGGATGATACGTGCCTGACAGCCAATCAACATCTATTTTGTGTCTATTTGTGGAGAAAATTTAAATAATAGCCCGAAAAAAATTCCACCAAAATTAACATCGTTTTGTTTCAAATTTGCCATAACCTGATAATGTAGTACTAAGTAGAGATTTTTTTTTTGACTGATTTTTAACAGATTTATCTCAGGGCGATTATTGATTAAATTACAGATTTTTTGTAATTAGAAAATTCTATTCAAATGACAGCTTTTCATATGGGAAATATTAAAATTTTCCAACTAATATTACAGGTAAAAATTTAATGAATTGCATTCGGTGTTAATTAGTACGACATAATAAATTTTTAATACAATAAAAAAAAGTGATAGTTTTTACAGAAATAAATCGAAATAGTGACAATTCCGTGAAAATTGAATTTATTTGAATTTACATAGATATGAATTGTGTGTCGTGTAATCGTTCAACGAGGTGGGAACTCCAAAAATCGTTTAGATGGAAGCTACAAAATTGATAATATTTGGAAATTCAATTCAATTCAATGAGTGGAGGTAACCCATGGATAATCTAAAATTTGAATTGATTTAATTTCCGGCATTACGGATTTGGCAAACCATATAAAGTAATAAAATGCTTGAAATTAAATTTTTAATTGATATTTGATGCAGTTTCTAGCACTGGCATGTCGAAATTATGCCTAATAATGGATAAAACTCAATTTTCTATTTGTGTCGCATTGAAATTTGAAATATTCAATTGAGGCAACATTTTATAATTATCTCAAATCTGATAAAAATACAATTATGTAAATGGATGTAAAGAGGAAAAGAATGTTAAATTAATTGAAGTTTGAATTATGCAATGTTAAACAGAAATCCACACTCAGAAAAATGTTCAGGTCAACTTTTTGTCAGGTTAACTCTGAGCTTACAGAGGTTTCTGTAAGCCAGCTAGCGGTCAGAGTTAACCTATCTAAGGTCAACTCGTGCAGCTCCCAATGCCCTACTTCACCTGCTGGTGGCTTAATTTCAGAATTTCTCCGACAACAGGTCAACTCAGTTTTACTTGCCCACATGTAGGCGAACGCGCGCCTGCCCGAGGCCAATTACGCCGTATGTAGGTCGTCGAGTTAGCCTCCATTTTTCTGAGTGCATACGGCAATTTTTATACAAGATAATAATTTAGAAAAAAAAAATCATTTCAGAACTAAAAATATCATTGATTTGTCGTTTTATTAGAATTGTTGAGTTTGAAATGAGAGCTTGCTCGACATAAGTAGGGCCGGTTCAGTCAGTATTGTCCGCTCGAATAAATTCGAGTGTGTACATCGCGCTCTCTATATATTCGCTCCTATTTGAGAGTACACATTTCTTTAAGTATTGTTTGTAGCTCTTGTCTGATTCGTGACCCAACTTCGTCTTCCGGACTCACGTTTTCCGCCACCTGCGATTTCCGATTTTACCCCACCTTCAGCTACGTTCTAAAACAACAAAAGTTAGTGGGGAGGGGGCTAGGATGGAGGTGTTAATTTGTTAGCCAATCTGGCAATTATTGAAAACCCGTATGGTGATATTCGTATTAAAATTCGAATAGTTGTACTAAATTCCACTTTGAAGTCAAACTTTTTAATAAGATTTTTTAAAATTTATTCCAATCGCATTTTGATGTATGGAAGTTTCATGTAGAACCATATTCTAAATAACTTTTGTTCTTGGACTTTTTTGATAAGATGCGCCGTTTTTGAGATATTCGCAAAAACGTTTTCGTTCGTATGGGGGTACCCCCCATAATGGTCCATTTTTGCCCATTAACGAACTTAGCCTTGCATTTTACGAAAAACGAATCTGCGTAAAATTTCAAGTCTCTAGCTCAATCCGTGCGCCCGCAATCCGCGCCACAGACGGACGGACGGACAGACGGACGGACGGACATGCTAAATTCAACTTTTTTTTTATCATTTTAAACACATTGGTGTAATTCATTTTTGTGTGTGATGACGGGATCTTGGCGTTACAAACGGTAAGGCAAAGTTAGTATACCCTTTGGTTTCACCATATGGGTAAAAAAAAAGAAATATTGAGGCAGTGAAATTTTTTGGTAATGACTCCCAAACAAAAGGGAATCCTTGCCATAAAATAGGAAATTTTCCCAAAATTATAGGAATAAATCCTAATTTTTAGGGAATCATTGCAGAACAGTTCCTTTGTCTCGTGTATTCCTATTTGAATTTGTCTCCGTGATATATTGTTGTTTAGGACATCAAATTTTCATACGTAATTTTTAGTCGAAATACTAAAAATGATTTTAAATTTCGCCGCATATAATTCGAAAGTACACTTTCAAATATGTGCTTGAATTTCCAACTCAAGAAGATACGTTTTCGCTATCATTAATCACACGAATTTAATCACAGAATTGGCGGTTATTTTTTTTTTCTAGAAAACATTAAAAACCCAGCACGTGCAATTATATGTAGGCAGAAAACATGATTTCCATATGAAAAGCATAAATTAATTAAACCATATTTTTTTTGTTTATGCTTAATACTACTAATTACCGCCCAAAAGAAAATAATTAAAAATCTTCATGCCGTAATAATTTTAAGTGAAATACCATTTTTACTTGGATGATATCCTTCTCTGTGCCGAGAAACGTTCGGTGTGGTGCGGTGTTTTGAAGACGACTTAGTCCTTCGTTTCTCTGAAGCGAAAAATTCCATTAATGCCCTTGACCAAAAATGAAAAATTTCACGAATCCCATTGTCCTTATTAAGCCATTAAGGTCTTATCATAATCCTCCTTATTAAGACGAAAATAGCCAAAAATCCATAAGAAAAATTCTCTGCTGCCTAATATTATACACTGAAAGTACTCTTGACGGTTTCTCACATCAGTCCTGTTTCGTGTTTCGTGTTTCGCCCTCCCGCGAGGCAAGTATCTTCGTTAACTGGTACTGAAGGCAGTTAGCCGAAAGACGAAGAAAAAATATATTTTTTTTAAGGCAATATGAAAATAACTTAGAGAAAAGTAAAATTCTTAAAAGCCGTCCTATGTCCAAGGTAAGCGAATCCATGATCCTCTTCATCATCGGCTTTAGACGACTAATGACAATGATGACGGCGTAAGAAGTATCCTTCTAAAATCTGCTCATCGTCCTGTTAGCTCATCTTATTTTCAAACTTGTTTTTGGTACCTACTTCTTGGCTAAAGTCGTCCATACCATATCCCCGCACCCACACACTCTTCCCGAAAAACTCCCGACTAACTTTCCGCCCCATTTTGGGCAGAAGTCGGCTGCTGTTGCTGTTAGTGCTGCGCTCCTCTGCAAGGCACAACCAAATTTGATTAATGAATTTAATTTAGGAAATTTAAATAATTTCATAGAAGGATGAGCTGTCGAGCATGTCTACATTTTTTTATATCTCTCAACTGATTCTCAGTCGTATTACTACCACGAATTTTACGTCTTGCAGGGCGCTTACAGTATTACCCTCCCAGTCTGATGTTAGCGTTCATCCGAATAATTCATCTTAAAGGGAAAAAAGATTTCTTTTCATCCGTTACAATGACTCTGATGAGCTCGGGTATAATTTAAAAATTGGCCCTCACATCCCTCTCCGCATTATCATACGAAATTTTAGAAGAATCGGGAAAAATTCCAAGTGAAACTTTTCAACCGAGGGATGATGGAGTGGGAAATTTCCTTAAAACGACCATTTATTGGATCTCCTTTTCACTTGACTCAATTCGTCGTTTATTGGGAAGCCGATCAAAACGAGTGGAATACGATTTCAGTATATTATTATTCAATACTTTTTTCAAAGAAATTCTAATTTCTTATAAAAGATTACAGGAAAACCAGGAAGAATGGGCATTTATATTATTTATAACTTTCGAAATAAAAGGAACAATTTTTTTTAGATTATTCCAAGTGTTAGCAACCTTGCTATGCCCAGAGATTTTAGGGACCCCAAATATTCTTCCTCTTAAAAAAATCTATAAATTTTCGGTCGGTGGTCAAACAAGAAAGAACAAGGGTTTTGATGTTCTGGAGCCCATAAGAATCGTTCAAGGTAGGGGAGGAGTTGGAAAATATTTAGTTGCGGTTCGAAAATCTCGCTAGGTTTTGAATCGAAAAACTTTAATTAATAATTCTAACGGTTTTCACGTACTGGAACCACTTTGATACTGAAGGAGAGGCAGGGGGAACGAAGTCAAGAGTGCGATTTTTTTTGAAAACGTTTAGAAGTTCCCAAAATATTTGTTTGTGACTTCAAACATACAATATCTTATGAGAACACGATATGGTTTTCTTAAATCATATTTAAAATTTCGGAAGAACATGTAATAAAAATATGTAAAATATCTCTAGAATCGTTTGAGGGACTTAAAAACTGTCAGAGTAAAAAATATAAGAAATTTTGTTTCCTTTGGATTTCATAATATGGTTTTTTTTCAACAAGGAATAGTTTTGGAGAAATTTTCAAGAAAGCGTGTTTTCAAAAAAAAAAATCTGTTGGATTCGTTCTTAAATTATTTTCGAGGCATAAGATCTCTAAAGACTGTTCAAATATTTAGACCAAAAATTGTTGCTATAAAATCTTTACCATTTATAAACAACAGTTTTTCTTAAATAATCTATCGGATTAACTCCAGTTCTACTGTAAGATAAACTACAACCAAAGATTGAGTTTGAGGGATAAAATGGGTGGCCAGCGATACCATAAAGTCGAACATTTACAAGAAGTTTGTTGATTTGAATAATTTTATTCGCTTCGCCAAGATGATGACGGAATCCAATTTAATAGCCTCCATATCCCCCTTCGAATTACCACCCGAATTAAACTTCATTGCCCCACTGGCATTTCTATATAGTTATAAAACTCTAATTTTATACATATATATTTTGTAATAAAAAAAAAGTAAAGTATGTGTTTTTTTTTGTCTTTTCTTTAAGTTCTTCTTTATTTCCGTCTTTCATCGATAGATTTATTGTTGGTAATTTAGCTATGTCACCCATTTTGATGAAATCGACCTGATAGCGTTCTGAATAACTACTTTGCGCGTTCGGCTACAAGACTTTATACCCTTAGGCGCCCAGCCCAATCCTGTCTTGTTTTGGACCCTCAATGGCTGCCTGGTATTCTATATTATATAACAGATTGCCTCTCAAGAACTTCAATAGGTTCCTACTTTTAGATCCTCCATCGTATTTCAAATAGTCAAAAGTTCATTCAACACCAGCAGCAGTAGTCTTTTCTAACGTTTCCAAAGAAGTTTCTTTATTTTTGTTCTAAGAAATGCCTCTCGACCAGCGATTTCCACCCGCTGCTACCCTAGAGATGGAAGCTGAGATTCAGTTCGATTTTTTCTATCCATTCAGGCTGCTCAAATTCAAGTAAACTGTATAGATATTAGTCGTAAGGAAAGGCACGGATCGACAGGGCAGGACAAAAAGGGAGGGACAGTAAGACAAATGTGTAATTGCCTTTCCACATCTCATTTTCATCAAAGGCTGACTGACTTTTCTTATCTTCCATCTTAATGATGGCCATGTTTTCTCAAAGCCAGAATAAATTCTGTCATTTTACAGCCAAAGAGTAGACTCAAAGATTTGCTACCGTATTCACGTCTTCAGCGCACAATATCGTAGGATTTCTCGGCCAAATCTTACCCGAAATCAGATTTCTGTATAAAATCATTTGAATTCGAGTATCCTTCTGTTTCTTCATTTGGGGGAGCTGTGCATTATTTTAGAGTTTTTTGCTCAAAACGGGAAAGATTCACTTAACATGCCGCCGTAATTAAGTCGGACGATATTCAACTTTGAAGACTATGCACCAAACTTGGTACCTTACGTGTGCTGGCGACGACATTGCTATTCTCCAATGTCAGAACAAGCAGATTGCGTGAATTAATTACTCCACGGCATCTCAGAAATTGCCTTCCATGTGTCTTGAAGTACTGAAACACAGTCTAAGGTGCCTCTGAAGTTAAATGCCATCCCAATGAAATACTGTCGAAGTAACGTATAAAAAATTAAATGAAAATTTGTCACAGAAAAAAAAACTGACCCAAACGACCGACCAACCGACAACGCACGGTAGCAATAAAATGAACGTGTTTTCATTTAAAAAAAATAACATTTTTGTTTAATTTTAATGTTAATTTTTTGTTTATAAATATTCGCCCTTTGTCGCACTGATATGACAGCTTTTTTTTATAATCTCAATAATTCCCAGTAAACACGACGTGTAAATTAGTATAAAAAACTGAGTACATGGCGATGTTCTAGTAGAGCAACCATAAAAGTTAATATTGCCTGGATATGTGAGTTGAGGTGATGTAAAAGTTTTATCATTGAGAATTTCTTCTATTTCATCACCAATTTTATGCTGCCGTTGAGCACAATTACAATCAGTCTTGTGTTGTGATAAATTACGCGATGATTTGGATTAATTGTGATCGTATTTTTAACTGACTTTGAACATAGTCATTTGACGGTCATTTACTTTCCATGGAATTTCTGTTAAATAGTGCGTTATAATGATAAAATTGTGATTTTTTTTATATCAGAATTTTGGGGAGCTAAGGCTGTTATTGGACAAAGTGTGATACTTAGCAACTTCTGAATTTTTTTTTTTTTTGTGCATGCATGCGAAGCTAGACTTACGAAAAGTGATGAAATTTATTCTTTGTCGACAGAGATTGAGCGATTTTTTTAAAATGATAAATAAGGCTTTTATGTTTTTGTCAATGACGGATAGACAATAAAATCGTTTGAGTGACTTGAGCACACTTGAAAAAAGACCTTAAGGTCATTGGTCAAAATTCCCAGTAGTTTAAAGAAAATGAATAAAAATTAAAGGAAAAGAAATGTTTTGGTTTTTTGCACCTTCAAGTTGAATGGTGTTGCTCATTAATAATGAGCAGCCGAGCATGCATTTTAATGACAGAGAAAAATCTTTTTTTAATCAATTTAATTTAATTGTCCGTATGCTTGTTGGAGATATTGTGGTCTATCAGACATTCTAGGAACAAGTTGGTGCAAAAAATGGTTTTTTTTTAAATTTGCTTAGTATCTACCCAATAAAACAAAAATAAAAAGAAGAAAATTAAGAAAAAAAAACAAAAAAAAAAAGAAAATGTAGAAGTATTTTAAATTAGTTTGCAAAAAGCTTGCTATGAAAGTTCCTTGAAATTTGATTAAAAAAAACAAAGCTTGTTTTTTGATTCCTTTCCTACCACAGAACTATATAACATAGAACAACTGTCACCATACAAAGCTCTGCTGAAAAATGGTCCCAAAAGTATTTCCCTCTTTATCGTACTTGAACGCATCCACTGAACTGTATAAAGGCCTGTGTCCACATGGAAGTTTATTTGCAGAAGTCGCTTCCAGAAGAGATTTCTGGTGTCACAACTTCTGGAAGTTCACTTGCAGTTAGTGTTTCCACGGGAAAAACTTCCAGAAGTCTCTGCTAGAAGCGACTTCTGCAAATAAACTTCCATGTGGACACAGGCCTTAAGGTCGCGAGATTCAAATTTAGTTTGCCGCGAAATTCAAATTTCACAAGTTTGAGACTAACTTTAGGCGCAAACAAATAACTTTAGGCGCCAACACCATTCCGAAAGTCTATTTTCCTTTGACAGCTCACGGTTTAAAAGAGAGGACTATATTTATTTTCATACTGTTATCTTGCTCTTACTTGACTCGTTTTGATTCACTGAACTGTATTCAAATAGGACCATTTGAGAGAGCAAATCGAGCGATCTAGTATATCTATGTTTCATACATAATCAAACTTCATGTAATAAATAAAAAGTCAATTTTTTGCGGTATTGAGTTATCATAACTACGTGAACGAGTTGCCTTTTCTTTTTTTTTTTTGCCGAAAATCTCAAAGCCCTTGGATGTCATCCAGTGATGTAATCCTTTTTTTTTTATTTTGGAACTAAGTCCAAAATTACATACATTTATCATAGATTAGAGAGTTACTATAGATGAGAAGAAAACGCATTTTCCCATATACTTACGTAGAGTAAATAGCTGCGCTAGTGGAATATTTTCTGATGACATCGGTATTCCTTTTCACTCCTTCACGTTCAATTGGAATGCACAATTGACACAAACACAAACATATCCGGGGCCAGCGCTTTGTTTACATTCGTCGATGGGAATCATTCGTAGGCGCACAGGTTTTCCATTTTACTATTATTAACGTTTTTATAGCACGCAAAATGTCCGCGAAAAACTATGTGCAGTGTATTGTTAGGCAATGCTCGGCGGACAGCAAAAAAAATCCCAAAATAAAGTTTTTTACACCATTTCTCACACAAAAGTAATTCGTGTCTTTACGAAGCAAATGAAACAGATGCAAAGTACTCTTCTTCAGGAAAAAATTTCTTCCTCGTTTCTTATCTATAGTAACTCTCTAATCTATGCATTTATTGCAACCTTAAAATGTTCAAACACGATTTTGTCGAAACCAACATTATGGACTAGTGTGTTTTGCCTGTATATTGACGATATAATGTTGAAAGTTTTTCATAAAAAATTTTTCAAAACTCAAGAATTAATTGAAGAGGAAAGTTGAAATTTGCCATAGAGCAGGTGAATTGAGCCATTCAGGAGCCAAAAGGGTGACGTCCTTATTTTTATCAAATTTTTAGTTTTCAAAAAAAATTTTATTTTTATGTTTGTGTGTGGTTTTAGGATCGAAAATATGATATTCTCGGAACTAGTTGGCGTTGAAAAAAGTTAGGGAATTTACACCTTGATGTAGGACCTTAATGTGCCGGTCCACGTGAGAGTAAATAAGCGAGTAACTCTCAAAAACTCTCGAGAGTTACTCGCAGGAGGTTGTCCATTTGAGAGTAAATTTCCGCGATTTTTCTCCTCCGGTGACCAATATATTCTCGAGAGCGACTCGCAAATTTCAAACGCCGTTCGTATCTGGCGAGTTACTCTCCGAAAGTTCAGTGGAGGCGTGTCCACTAGAGAGTAGAATCACTTTTGACAGCTCGCAGAAACTAGCTCGCGAGTTTTTGCGAGGTTCTGCGAGCGACTCTTAGAGACGTGTCCATTTGCGAGTAGCTGCTATCGAGAGGTTCTCGCCGGCATTTACTCTCATGTGGACCGGCACCTTTAATCGCTTTGGCGTCTGAACGACTATATTCCGATTCCGATATAATCCGATTTTTTTTCCAGTTTCGGTGGACATTTTATGATGTAAAAATGCGAAAATGAGTTCTAGTACAATCTTTCCGCCAAGTAATTTAAAAAAAAATTATTGGCATAAATGTTTATTTGCTGGCAAACCTAACAAATGTTGAAATTTTACCCCAGAGGGAGCAATCGATTCAAAATTCCAGATACAGCATAGAAGAAGACAATCGTTTTGGAACTTTTATTTGAAGAGGCGCAATTGCGTGTTGATAAGTAGTGCCTTGAAGAAGATTTACAAAGCATTTCAATTATAAATATTTCTTTTACACTAAGCAAGAATTTCAGCAAAAATTTTCCACGAACCAATAATTACGTCGATGTGACCAATCATCGTTTTTTTCCGAACATCAAAAAATTATTCAAATTGACATTGACCCAATAAAACAAGTGAATTTTTATCCCGACCTTGATTAGATTGATTTGGATTATATTACACCAGATGAATAATTAATATTGGCTTGGAGCAATGACTTAATAATTGACACAGATGAAATATTCGGTGTTTATTTATAGCTGCTGATTACAAACATATACTTTGGAGCATCTTCTTATGAAATCTTTCGAATCTCTGGCAACATGTCTACGAGAAAAATAATGTGTTAGGAATAGTGAAACCACCCGGTCGAATTCATTTCGCTAGCCAGCAATTTAAAATTTGAAATTAATCCACAGCAGCAAAAAAAAAAGAAATAATAAAATTGGAAAGAATAATCGCTTTGTATATCTGTGACCTATTTGTGTAAATTAAGAACAACATAAGTTCACATTTATCAGCATATTAAAAAAGAACTAAGTTTCAGTCACTGAGAAATCAAATAAAAAAGTTCTGGTTATGGTTCTGGGTCTCTTGCCAAATAAATAGTAAGACGACATTATTTTGTAGACGCTCCATGTTGGCGGTCGACGCTGCTGCTGGTGCTAGTGCCGGTGATGATGTCGGTCGGCAACA
This sequence comes from Chrysopilus asiliformis, assembly GCA_964034945.1. Taxonomy (NCBI): domain Eukaryota; kingdom Metazoa; phylum Arthropoda; class Insecta; order Diptera; family Rhagionidae; genus Chrysopilus; species Chrysopilus asiliformis. The sequence goes on from OZ035962.1 coordinate 97,811,461, forward strand.
TCACTTAAGGTTTTGTCATTAAAGTAGTTGCGTAAATAGAGCTTGTTTTGACATTTTTCTGGCCGTGGTCCAATAGTAGCCAACGAAAAGTTCGCATATTTAGAAATCTTCTTGTTGCCGGATATAAAATGAATTATAGTTAAGGTGACCATACGTATCCGGATGGATTCAGGCATCTTGTCCCGACGTCCCAGAAACTAAACTTTTGTCCCGGATTTGAATAATCGTATTATATTTATCAAACTCACGAAAAAAAATTATCACTAATTATGCAAAAATTACTATATTTCAGCTCGAGGCTTCCGTAAATTACGCCTGCGGCGCATTTCTTCAACGATTTTCCACAAAGCATCTTAAAATAAGTGGTCTACGGCACATTTCTGTTTTTTTTTGTGTTTTTACAATTTCCATTGCGATTATTCATGGAACATTAAGAGCGCGAAAAATTAAGTGCATTTACGCAAATCATTGCGCCGCATTCTGTTAAAAAAATTCTGCAGAGCACATTTCTTAATTCTTTTCAATATTTTTTATCAAAATCAAATTTTTTTTTAATATAAACTAATTGTTTATTTGGTGCTCCCTTTCAGTCACATCCCCCTGTAACCTCCCCCTGTAACCTCATTTTGTCCCGAAATGACCCAAAAAAATATAGTCACCCTAATTATAATAGACGCCACTATATATACAAAATAACGAAATGTCTTTGAACTATCGTAATTGATGGTGAGCGTCCATTAAGCTGCAGTTATCCGAAATTTGATGTTCCCGAAAATTTTAAAATCTCTAAAATAGTCAACAATACAAAGTCACACACGACCGCATATATGCGAATATGAGGGAATTACGTTGACAATGATAGAAAAACAGTTGTTGACTATATCAAGTTGAAAATTAACTGTCACAATGAAACGAAGTCAATTTATCCCTGGCTAAATGTACTCCTGCTCGAAGTAATAGGGGGTGATTTCTAATACTCTAAGGATATCCTTTGCACTCCTTTATTTGTTCGACTTATGCTGTATGCTGTCTTGCTGCATATATGGTCCAGTATTATGTGACACTGCCAACTATGCAAAAATATCGAACAAGACCGCATCGTATAAGGAATATTTGGGCGAATAATTTGAAAATATCAACCTAGGACACCCTCATACTGTAGGGAGAATGGATTTGGGTGGTAAACGAAGCAAAGCGAAAGGAAACCCAAGGGACCACTCAGCCAAGTTGTTATATGATTTTCACGGATGACTGAATGTGTCACATGAAATGATCGAGCATAAGCCATCAGCAGTGGAATAAGTGTCTCAGGTTCTAATCTATTTTCCTATATAGAAATCCACATATACACTTGTATTTATATGTACTATGGGGGATGCTTTTGTTCTTTGGCTGCCTTCGATGTTGGATTTGTTGGCTGCCTAATGTCGCCTAGATTGCCCTGGGGCCTTTGACTTCTTGCGGCATAGCATATTACGCTCACATACGAACATAACATATCGTGGATCTGGGATTCCATGCATGCAGCCAGTCATTAGTTTGGAAAATGTCAATTCCGGTCGAGTGTACAATGGCGGGATTGCTTTTTCTGACTTAACCCAGAAAACCGAGGGTGACGGTTCTGATGGCCAACGGGGAACATCATAGGTCCCGCGATAGTTTTTCCATTTGGATGGAAACGATACCAACTGCTCCATGCAGCTGGAATAGATGTGGGACATGTTGGAAAGAATTGATTTCTTCAATGTTATCCATCATGTCTGTCCGTTTCGTTATTGCGGTTCCAATATGATTAAGAATTATGTGAATGTGTGACTAGCAATTTGAGGAGGCCGCGGTCTATCCACACCAGGAAGAAGATGCATCTTGTCATGTTTGGGGGCTGGCGATACTCTGGATATTCATGTAATTTTTTTTAGGATATTTCTTCCAGCTATATTGACAAAACGTCTTTTCTTACCTATCGTATCGTTGCGAGGGTTCAAATTCTTTGATGGAGTCTATTTTTGTCAACATTGCCGACCCATGTCTCTTCGCGTTTCGTCTTAATACGGATTACAGGCTCGGTTACAAAAGATCAAGATGATTTAGTGTCAAATTTTCATGTTTTTCATGGTTGCTTTTTTTCTTATTTTTTCCGCTTTTGTATTGTCTTCAGACATTATGGTGACAGATTTTGACGGCAACCGATAGACGTGATTAGGAGGATTGAAATGGTTATTAGTTGAAGGGAATGGCTCTCAACCTCATATCAATTACTCTTTTTTCCGTTAATTTATTTTATCGACGGTATTTTTCATAATTTTTTCCCCTCAGCGATACTCAAAAGTGGAAATTACGGATGATTTATATTAGAGAGGTGAAGTCTTGTATTAATTTCTATAGAAAATTGATATTTAAGTGGGGAGTAAAATTAAATATTTATTATCGTGAGTGTGTAGGATCTTTTTTTATTTGGTGCTATCAATTTCATGTGTTAGGTTTTTGAAATTTTTTTGGAAATCTCCATATCTCCGTATAAATACATTCTTACTTTCTAAGTTAGAAGTATGCCTTCGTAAATTCAGTTTTATAAGAATTATGCTACGTTTACACGAATGACAAATTTGTCATTTTTTTCTTGTCATTATGTTAATTCCCGTGTAAATGGCATAATTTTTGTAATTTTTTCTGTCAGAAAATGTCAATCTCTCATAAAAGAATGAACTTGTCCATTCTTTTATGCCAGATTGTCATTCGCACTATTAGTTATGACAAAAGTTGAATACTAAAGTTGTCATAACTAATATTGCGTTTGCACGAATGACAATCTGGCATAAAAGAATGGACAAGTTCATTCTTTTATGAGAGATTGACATTTTCTGACAGAAAAAATTACAAAAATTATGCCATTTACACGGGAATTAACATAATGACAAGAAAAAAATGACAAATTTGTCATTCGTGTAAATGTAGCATTACGTTCGCAATTGCCGCACATTGAAGTAAAACATTTGTAAGGTGTTTTTATCCATCAACACACTCAGAAAAATGTACAGGTCAACTTTTTGTCAGGTTAACTCTGACCCTACAGAGGTGTCTGTAAGCCAGCTAGCGGTCAGAATTAACCTATCTAAGGTCCACTCGTGCAGCTCCCAATGCCCTACTTCACCTGCTGGTGGCTTAATTTCAGAATTTCTCCGACCACAGGTCAACTCAGTTTTACTTGCCTACATGCAGGCGAACGCGCGCCTGCCCGAGGCCAATTACGCCGTATGTAGGTCGTCGAGTTAGCCTCCATTTTTCTGAGTGCAGTTGAGCGGGTGGAACCCGTTTAAACCGGGATGATTGTGTTCAGGATGTGTTCAGGTGTTCAGGATATATATCGCCCACTATATGAGATACAGTTCTAGGGATAGATATTTACTAATTTGTTATTTTTCTAGAAAATGTTATTTGTACAACCAATCACAAGAAATCAAATTCGGGCCAAAACAATGAATAAATAGGTATGAGCCGCAGGCGAAATCTATTAAAACAGACGACGCAATGATTTAAATCAAAAGCTATACAATTTCGAGTGAAAAAACTCTGGTTTTCAAATTTTTTACAATTCAATTCAAATTGTGGAAATACTAATAAAAAAATGTGCCGCAGGCGAAATTTTTCGAGATATGTTTCTATTAGGGGAGCATTTAAAGTTTTATTAGATTTATTGAGTGATAAATATATGATTCTCACCGCCAGAAAAGAAAACTTTTTTCTCTAAAATTCTGTTTTTTAAGGGACTTTTTAATTCCTTTTTCGCTGGTTTTTTTTTGTCAAAGTGAAAGCAATTTTTTCCATGTAAGAAATCGTTTAACTCTGTCTAAACAGATTATTTGCTCTTATATCACGTAAGATTTTATTATTTCATATGATAAGAAAGTTTTTTCGAATTCTCTCAAGAATATAGTAATAAAATGCCTTCGGGTGTTAACCAAATGTAATAAGATGACCCCGTCCTATCCATGATATGCCACAAATCAAAATAACCCGTCACTTTTATCAAGTGACATAAGAGAACGTTTCTCTTATTCTCAACTTCTTAAGTTTCTTTTTCTTACTAACAACTAGTTTCAGCCTGAAAAATTCCACAGTACGCACCTAGAACAACAATAATAACAACAACAGCAGCGGCATACATACACGTATGTTGGAAAAAAACTAGCAATTCCCGGAAAACTCAAATGCTAAAAAAATGTTACTTAAAGGGCCTCAAATCGATATGGAAAGCAGGCCCGTAACGCCAACGATATGGAAAAGGCTTTTCCAGTACAAGGAACCTATCTAAAATCAATTCATCACAGTCAGTCAGCCAGTCAGGGGCCTCCCATGGTGATTTCTTGTACGTCAGGGTAGCCTTTAGGAGTATTAAACGCCCTTTCTCTATGAAGCCTACAAGCTCAAAATTCTGTACAGCAAATGTCCTAAAGTATGTGATTTCTGGCGTGTGCAGCATTTCTGTAGGTTCAAATATCCGAAATACTCCGTTTTCATATCATATGTTGTCAAAAAACTGAGCATACAACAAAATACAGAAACCAATGGGGAAGGAGAAACAAATCACGGAAATATGTGTGTATACTAAAAAATATTTCTTTCCATTTGTTTCATTTCTGATGTTTCTTATCTTAAATATATTCAAATGTGTTCTACATGCCTCGCTCTAGATCCTGCCTGTGATATCCTTTTGCTCAATGATCCTCGGGCAATGGCCTTTTGCGAAATATACTATGTCTCGTATAGCCAATGTTGCTACTAGTGTGGCATTTGATTTTAGGTACTGAATACGAATGTGGCGTCAGGATACGTCAACGAAGCATATCTCATGCGCAAATTGCGCTCGGCTCTGGCTTCGAGGCATGAACACCATTTCACTATTACTTCAATCTTGTATCTAGAAAGACAAGATATTGGCGTGACAAATGGACCAGCAGACGGCAGGCAACTTCCAAAGATTCAGTCTCTTATGACATTGTGACAGATTATGGATGAGGAAAACTAGAAATGAAAGAAAGAAAGAAAAATAATCTAAAGGGAAAAAAAAGTAGAAAAGGGTTGTACACGTGATTTGGTCACCACGATGGATGGAAGAGAGCTGAGAGTTAATGGAGTTTTGTGGTACACCTTTATTAGGATAGTGGGTATAGAGGTTTTTTAATACTGATGCCTATTATTTTGAACCTATATTTCCAGGTTTTATGTAAGAAATCTTTTAACGCTAAACTAGGGGAATTTTTTTCATGTGTGAAAACATGCATAAATACCTGAGTCGATTCCGAGCACAAATTTCTTCATTTCTTTTTAATAAAATAAAAAATCACAAAATTTTAAATCAGAGGGTGTGAAGAAAAATGGAGGCTAACTCGACGACCTACATACGGCGTAATTGGCCTCGGGCAGGCGCGCATTCGCCTGCATGTGGGCAAGTAAAACTGAGTTGACCTGTGGTCGGAGAAATTCTGAAATTAAGCCACCAGCAGGTGAAGTAGGGCATTGGGAGCTGCACGAGTTGACCTTAGATAGGTTAACTCTGACCGCTAGCTGGCTTACTGTAAGGTCAGAGTTAACCTGACAAAAAGTTGACCTGGACATTTTTCTGAGTGTGACTGGCTCCGCTTTTGCCGGTTTTAAAGTATACGTTTTAGAAATACTAAAAAAAAACTCCTGAGAGTCTATCGTGATTCTTACAGGACCTTAACGAATTTTTTTCGAAAATAAGACCTAGCGCTATTGGTTTTTCATCTCCGAAAAGCATTTTGGAAATAATTGATAAGAATTTAGAAAATTTTCGGGCTCGCTTTTAAATGATCGGGTATCTTTGTGTGATATACAGGTATTAATTACAAGTTCTCTACTCTTTACCTACTACCTATGGGGATGAATTTTATGTGATTTCGTTTATTAATGTTGGTACCTAATCCACCTCGACCCTCTGAAAGGAAATAAATAGCATACGGAAATGAAAATTGAGACTTTTAAGATTTTTATGCAAATCTACATATTGGTGGATTTTGATTAAAAAAAAATAGGAGGTTTATCCTAAAAATTTTGGGAGAATTTCCTATTTATTGGTATAAATTTCTTTTTTTTATTACAAGGAGTCATTAAAAAAATCACACTGTGTCGTATATGTATGTATTACACAATCGTTCCTATTTATGTCTCTCCATATACAAATGAAAAAGTTTTTGGAAGTTTTCTCGAAAACGGTGAGTTGTACCGAAAAAAAATATTAAGACAAAATGTATTTAGAATATATTCTACACAACTCTTCCATATATCAAAATTCAATCGGGCCTCTCCTTCTCTCCGCCACCATACAAATGTGTATTTTGAAAATAAAAACCTCATATAGAGTATTTGACGATTCGCCCATGGCAATTGTAGCTTTTCTTATGTTTTATTTTTAACCAGAAATATTCTTTATTATCTTAAGTAAAACTTTTGCGGAGTGAAACCTTTTGCAATTCCAATATTGATTTACTGTTCCGAATCAATTACTTTCAGTAATTCTGCATTCTTGAACACATTAGATGGCTTTTAGGGGCGAATTCGCTGCACTTTGAAAACATTATTGTCTTTAGTCGTTTTGCACAACCCCAGAATTTCCTCGGATGGAGCATCATTCATTGTGGTGGAAGATTCTAGCATTTGAGACGATCACCCCTCTTTAGCTGTCAATATGAATTATTGATGTTGACGCGCAGTGTTTATTAGTAGCAAAGTAATATTATTAATAAAAATTCCAGTCTTGGATTTATAACTGTCACCCCTCTTGTTGTCAGTCTTATTCTTATGCGATTCCGTTCAATAACCCCACATGCCTTGTAGAAGAACATCCCTCTTAGAAAAACAAGCGCTAGTAACGCGATTTGACGTTTCCTCCCCTGATTTAATTCACACTATTCAAAACTTCAGCGCACTTTCATTGTACACGCAAAAAAGAAACATTTATAAGACAGACAACATGATTTGTTTATGGCAATCAAATTTCATTTCAGGGAAATAATTTATATTTTAATCGCTGAAACATTTTTGATTCAAACATTACTCGTTTCTATTAGACACAATTTCGTTGGGCCAAAAATATTATTCTTTTATCTCAAATAAAATAATTTTTCATCCTAGCAAGAATTCTTTATCGTGAGAATGTTTTATGATTTAAATAAACCAATTATGTTTGAGCAAAAACAACACCGGCCGACAGAAAATTTGGTGTACACGATAATAAAGCCTTTTTTGGATAATTTGGTATCACTAAATCCGAATCCGGTAATGGTTTAGCCACAGGAGCTATACTTTTTTTTTGAAATATTGAGTGTTAGCCATTAATCAGCCACCCTGCATATCTCAAAAACTAGAGCTACTCCAGCGAAACCACAGCCAGATTCAAACTCTAATATCAAGTGCACAAAAACAGAAATCCTGTGGTGTCGGCCAGTGTAATCGATAAAATATAGAGAATGTTTGTAGCAAACAAAATTTGTTTGCTGCGAATATATTATTATTTTTCTCGGTGTATGTATCGATTGATTTTGATAAATTCTCTATAGATTCTTCCCGTTCTAAGGAAAGTATCGAAGATATGTCTGCTCATTGTTTTCATTTCCAAGATCTGTGCCATAGATTTTTTCCACGGGTACACATCGAGATTTCCCTTCTTAAGACTTTTCCTAGATTTATGTGTGTATCTTTGTGGTGGTTGATGTAGAACAAATGCCCAATTCGATGTGATTGTCATGTCACATGAAGAAAATTGATGGCCCACCCTGAACCAGATAGCCTCATTCTGATTTCGATGGGACTCCGTGTTCACTAAAGTTGTCCTCCGTAGCGTTGCTTTTTTCAAAATTATGGAAGGATAAATTTTTAGACTATATATATTTCCTACTTTATCGTTTATATAAACAACATTCGGTTGAGCAAGTTTTTTGAAAGTTTGTTTGTTACCCGCTTGCCCTTCATTTTCACCCTCTCATCAGTCCTGAATTGTTTTTCTTGGAGTATATGTGTTGGGTCGATGTTGGTCGTATCTTGTATGCTTCTAAGCGTGATAATGAACAGTGACAGTTTAGTTAAGTTAAGTCTTTGGATATGGTCAATCAGAGATTTTCTTACTTTCTTTTCATATCTTTTCGATTTCGTCTCTATTTCCATCGGCGATCTTTTTTATCGTGATGCCACAAACTTTTCCAACATCCCAATAGTTTATTGTTTCTCTTCTTGTATTTGAAATGTTGACTAAATAAAATACATAGAATATTTTTGTTTATACTTGGTGATTTTTTATATTATTTTTATATTTATAGATCGGCCTGTCAGTTTTGTGGGATATAACCTACAAATGAATCCAAACTGCGATTAACTTGTTTACTGTCAATGTAATTCTATTGTACATCGGTTCAATTCACGATAATCCTTTCAAAGAGTTAATATTGTTTAATGAAAAGATTTAATTTATTTGACACAGTTGAAAATAAGTTTAAAAAGGTGTTGCTTGAGAATGTATTCTTTTGAAGCATTTCTTATTTTTGAAAAAAAAAACAATCTTGCAGTCAATTCTTTTTGTGAAACAATACGATCAACCAAAAACACATAAATACGTTGCCAGTTGCCTAGGTATCCATACAGATTGGCGAAAAGCAACGAATAACGACGTATTGATGTGTATAATTAATTAACAAATCTAAATTTTTGTAAAGAAATTGTGGTGTGGATTTAAATCATGAGAAAATGTTCTTAAAAGACGAGATTTTGAAGAAAATTGTTGACGAAAATCTGTTTTTCAAGAGATTAAGTTTTTATTTGTCTTTTTATACCCGTATGGTGAAACCAAAGGGTATATTAACTTTGCCTTACCGTTTGTAAACGCCAAGATCCCGTCATCACACATAAAAATGAATTACACCAGTGTGTTTAGAATGATAAAAATAATTAATTTCTGCATGTCCGTCTGTCTGTCTGACCGTCTGTCTGTCTGTCTGTGGCGCGGATTGCGGGCGCACGGATTGAGGTAGAGACTTGAAATTTTGCGCAGATCCGTTTTTCGTAAAAGGCCAGGCTAAGTTCGTTAATGGGCAAAAATGGACCATTAGGGGGGGGTACCCCCCATACGAACGAAAACGGGTTTTGTGAATATCTCAAAAACGGTGCATCTTATCAAAAAAGTGCAAGAACAGAAGTCATGTAGGGTATGATTCTACATAAGACTCCCATACATCAAAATCCGATTGGAATAAATTTTAAAAAATCTGTTTGGAAAGTTTGACTTCAAAGTGGAATTTTGGTACAACTGTTCGAATTTTGATACGAATATCACCATACGGGTCTCCAATGATTGCCAGATTGGCAATTATGGCTTTTGTTATGTTTTCATTTATTATCATTTGTTCGATATTATTCGAGTATTTAGATTGTACATCAACCTGAGTTGTTTGGAATTGAAAACTTGCTCTTTGCCACTGAAAATCTTGGCTCATTAAAATAAAATTGGGAGATCCTCGAGTAAATTCAAGGGTTCGCAAATAGTACCGATTGCTCGAGTTAATTCGAGTGTGGCTGGTAAGGATTATTAATTTTCGCCTTGAATTTTCCACGGCAATTGGGTGCCGTTTACACCAACGAAACTTAGCAACTTAAGTTCAACGTAAATTATTTAAGTACCAGAATTTCTATGCCAAGCCATAGTTATTTTTTAAAGAATAGTTAGTGCCTGAAATACATAAATAAATTTTAACATCCAAATAATAAAAGGGCAATATATGTAAATAAATTTTAATTTAAACCAGATGAAAATTGGCGCTATTAACCTTAATTTATGAAACCCACAATGAGGTTAAGTGCTGTCTATTTCGAGGAGGTTGAAAAATAAACTAGAACAATAAGAGAATTTTTTAAGCCAACCAACATTTCTTCATTAGCCTTCCCTGCAGTTAACTTTTACTCTTTGCCCAAAGTCCATTGTCGATTGGTACCATTATTCAGTACTTGAACTTTAAAAAAGTTCAACCTAAATTTTTAGGGTTTGAAAATTTTACGAAATTAAGAACGAGAGTTTGACTATTTTAACATAGTTTGAGGCGTTACTAATTGGAAAATAGTTGAGGTGGCGCAATGAACCAAAAAAGATGACATTAAAAAATAATCAAAATCTCACACGATCAAGCATATATGCACTGCACTCTTCCCAATCCTACTGCTTTCGGGGTGGAAAAACTACGCTCCGCTTAACGAACGATCTATAGTCCTGACGTACTACCACTAACCTAGAAACGTGTGTACAATATTTAAGGAAAAATATTATCCATCTGACTGAGGAAAACTGCTTTTTCTTCACTTCTTCAGCAATGAATACCACGAAACGGAGCAAAATTCCGTGTGCACACGAAGGAGTCAATAGGTACGAGTAGTATGTGTCTAACTGATATTTCGTACGTGTGGATAACTTGTTCAGTGGTGTATAAAGCACCGAAATGCTTGTCGTATATATATATTTATAACCTTGGATATTATAATTTCCCTGTATTCCGCAATGTGTGCCAAAAGAAACATGAAATAGTGGCAGCAACGTGTACAATTTATAATACGCCCTTTTCGTCCCCAAAAATTTTCCACCTCAACGCTCGTCGTCTCCTACCGATCGGATCCGTTTTAGAGCCTAACAAGCAACGAACTGAGCAGAGCGTTGGATGACTTGAACGGCACGAAAATACATTTCTTGGTATCCTTACTCGTAGGATCCACACGTTTCTATAAATATCTTGTTAGAATTTCCGCGAAGTACTGGCCCATTTGATGGAAGTAGGTGACTCCTAATGGCTTCTTTTGCTCCTTTTTTGTGCATCGAGTGTCGTGTGTTGATACGGAAGACGACGCCCGCTCGACATATGTATTGTCTGGCAACGCGGTGCCGTGGCGTCTGTGCATGTGTAGTTTTTGAAAAGAAAGAAAGCCAACTAATGAATAATACAAAGGGATGAAATGAATGCCAGGGTAACAAAGTTGAAAGAATGCTCCCCAAAGCAATCCACCACCTCCTCAACATAAGTGAAAAGCGAAATGGGGCGCAAATACTGAGCACGGGAAAGAATTTTTTTGGAGCTCGTTCTTTCGGTTCCTCAAAAAAAAAAGAAAAATCTCACTACCCAAAGTTGTAGTGGTAGTGATGGCTGTTCATTATAATTTTTGGTTTGTTCTTGCCGGTTTTTTTGCTTTTTGTTTTTGTATTTTTTTCATTTTTCATTCCACGACTTGACTAACCGCCCTCCGCCCCTGCCTTTCGACCTCATCCGCACCCGTCTCCTAAACGCACACTCGGTTACTTTTTCAATTTTATGTCCTTTCTTAGTTTTTTCTACAGCTTTGAAATGGTTGCCTTACCACTCTGGCTTTTTCTTGCTCCTTTCTTTATTATTTTTTCCCTTTTCTTTTTTTTTTTTTTGTAATTTATGTCGAAATGGGTTCCTTGGGTAATTGGATTTTTTGTCTTTAGATTTTTTTCAACCCCCATTTTCTTTCGTCTTTAGGTCGAACTTAGTTGTTTTTTTGTTTTGTTTTAATACATTGTTCTGTATGTATGTTGGTTTGTGTGCAACTAAATATGTGCTAAGCTGGGTTACTCCTGTGTGTTATTCTTACTCAGACTATTTCGCTTTCGTCTTATCCGTTCCCAATTTTCGGTTCGAATGTTTTTTCTGTTTAAGAAAAAGTGTGCAACGATGTCCATTGGGTTGATTGTGTATTGCTAACATTTCAAATGTGCGGTCACCAGTTTCGGTTGGACATTGATAATCGGGGATAGAAAAAAAATCTTAAACTGAAAATGTACTACGTGTAAAACCTAAAAGGTCAAATTTCCCCGTTAAGATAGAACAGGAGCAAAAAGAAGGAATATAAAAAACAAACAGGATTTCTCGATCCTGAACACAGTTCCTTAAGAATTTCTGCAGAGATATTTTTTTTTTGGGAGAGTCAAGTTAATTTCTTTTGTGGTATGTACATATCAAAATAAAGGATTTTGTCATAGACAACAAAGTTAGGGTTAAGAGAATTTTGTAATAAAAGAATTTATAGTATTCTTTAAATATAATGTCAAAGTCGAGTTCTGTGCGGAAAATTCCCTATATAAATGAAAAATGTTTGAAGTTAAATTTATTTTAATATTTTTTTTAATTTAAATTTTTTTAAGTAAAATCCTTTGGGCTCGATGATTTAAACATGATACCTATTTCGATAAAGTTTTGTTCTGATTCATTTTTTTTTCAGGATTTTTAGTTCTTCTGTTCAAGATTCTCCTGTACAACGGACATAGGCATATAATAATCTGCGGCCCACGACGTTCACAGAGACAACCGTTAAAGGAAAAGCTGTAGAAAATTTTGTTTTAAGTAGCAGTGACTGAAAATTATATGAAAAAATATAAAAATTTAGATTTTTTTTCATTTTTCACAATGAATATTTTACACAGTCGTTGCAAATATGATTTTGTTTTGAATTTATTCTGTTTTACATCCACCATATTATATTGTAATAAATTGTAATAGGTGTTTATTAAAAATTTCTGAAAAATTACAACGAAAAAATGCGCCGCAGACGAAAATATTTAGAACATGTTTTCCATAGTGTAAAAAAAATCGCGGTATACAGAAAAATATGATTTTCAGTAACAAAGAAATCAGAGTTGACTCCAAAATTTTAAAATCAGTGGTCGGTACTTTTTTGGGGCCATTGCATCGAATCCATACTTTGAAACACGGTTGCCAGATAGCAAACTTTTTTGTAAATTGAATCACGCTTTAAATTCCAGTTAATAATATTGTGCATATTTTATATGTTTCTTATTTTATGTATATCGTCAACTGTGATTCTAATGTCGGTTTTCAAGAAATTTTAAATGTCCGCTAATTCGATTTAGCGGCCGCTAAAAGTTTCGTGAAACCTGCAATAAGATCGATAAAAGGAATCAAAAAGTGCCCAAGCTGACCACCATAACTTTGACTCGCTGGCATTAGGCGAGAGTGTAGAGCCGACATTAGGTTAAAATATAGTAGTTTTACTAGAGCCACACCCAAAAACTCGAAGATCCACAGTGTCGATTTTGATATTATTGCAAATTTTACAGTCGATAAAACGAAAATACCTTGCAAATCCAATAACGTTTATGTAGTTTTAATTGTTGTTTTGAATTTATATCCTTAATGCGTTGATAAGAAAACCAAGATACATACCTGAAAAATAGAAGAAAAAATTAAATTAAAATAATTTATTTTTATATCGTTATATTTATATAAAAATAGAGGCATTTTTGATTTTCGATGCCTTTTGGCGGATCGAATTGCGCCATTTTCCGCGATATATCAGAACGTCGTATATTGAAACGTTGTATTGTATTTTTACTCTCATTTTTTACATTTTAATAGTATGCATGGTAAAATTTGTAATAAAATAAAAGTTCCATAATTTGAAAATTGAAAAAACAATTTGTCTCAAGAATTGGAGTGTTGAACATCAAATTTTTATAGTACAAAACATCGGGCGTTGTAATACTATACAAAACATCGGGCGTTGTATGTGAAAACGTCTTATATCGAGACATCTTAAATCGAGGGATGCTGCCTGGAGTTAAATATTTCGAAGACAAGTGATAAAAATAAAATAACAAAATTAATGGACCATTCAACAAAAAAAGAATTTCTTATAAAATTGATCTACCAGCATTATTAATATCATTACGACCCCTTGAATTCTCTCAAAAGTTCTCTATTCAGTATACCTATGTCATAATAATCTTTCACCAGAATCCAATAATAAAATAGATCTCAATCCGAATTCGACCAGTTGCTATTTCACATCTTCATTATGTGCCACGATACTTAATGGTCTGGAAGTTTTCAAATTAGCCCAACATAGTCTATTGTCCATATGGATTAAAGGGGGTTGCGAGGTCACCTAATCTATCATACCACCAAAGGAAACAATATCCCACTTTTTTTCAATGATTTCATTCCTTTTGCTGCTACTAGAATTTGGTGTGACAAGTCCCTTTTTTTTTTGAAAAATTCGACCCCTATCACTTGGTATAGCCAAAAATTCATACAATTGAAAAACTCCCTTATAAATAGTATAGGGCAGTGAGAAAAAGTAAAAACGATGAAGATGATGAAGATTGAACACTCGACTGGGATGAGGTGAGAAAGAATGTGAGTTTTCTATCAAAACGTGAGTTTAAAAAAAAAGAAGAAAAGTTGCTTTAGGTTGCCTTGGGGGTTGGTGATTTAAAGTCGTCGTGGAAAACGTCCATCCCCATATACCCAGAGACCGGTGGCATCTTTTCACTTTCATCTATATCCATTTACCCATTTTCGTACAATTTATCCAATTTATCCATTCGTTCGTTGTCGTCATCATCATCTTCCATATATTCAGTCAAGACAAGTCAAACGAAACCGCGAACTTTCATAAGCGAAATGAGGGGTTCGGTTGATAGACAGAGGGTGAATGAGAGCCAAAATAGGGATTAGATGTGGAAATTCCTTCTTACTAAACGACAATAGGATCTGGTCTGCAGCAAAAGTAGCAGCGGCGAAGGGATAGAGATCAGTTTGGGTTAGGTACCATCAGGATGAATATCGTATCTGTATCTGAATTTATAAATATGCTATACGTTCTGTATGTTTATAGATACATAATGCGTATATATATATGAAAAGATATAAGTATAAGAAGATGGGATCATTTAAACAAATCGATAATAGCTGTTAATGACATCGCTCATAAATCATTTTGGAAGACATTTCGGGTTGCCGTTGATGGTTGTACTCCTCAAATGGCAGCAAGAATAGTCAGTGGAGAGTATTATAGGAAGAGGAATGCTTTCCCAAAAAATCTCCCCTTCCCTTACAAACACTTTTAGTAGCTCGGTTTGATGCTTTTATGTTGCCTCAACATGGAACTGATGATAGTCATCATGTACTTGTATTCATCTTTGGAACTTGCCCTTCATCTGAAATGTTTCACCCCTTACTCTATAACAGCCCGGCACATTCAAAGTGAATAAAAATATACGAGTTATTAATATATACATATTGTCGAAATTTTCTTTTTTACTGATAGTCCCTTGAAATATTCACACAAACATTTCCCCTAAATATACTGTAACCGATTGTACTACAACATCGTTTTATGTATATTTTGGCCCTATTTTCATCATCAGTTTTTTTGCGCTAGTTTTTTTTTATTCGTTTTTCGAAATGAATTGTAACAACCCTACACATGTGGAAATCTATATCGCATACTATGGGCTGTAACCTCATATGTTACAAATGTGCAATGGGTGTTCTATACGAACATCGCTTTGCCACTGCACCGGGAACAATAATAATTGCAGAGAAAAAGTGATCAATCAAATGAAATACAATGAAAATGACGTACACGCAAAGAAAAACTTAGGTGAAAATAACCAAAATCCTGGTATAGTTTACCCAAGATCTTGGTTTATTTCCAGCCTACCAAGATTTTTGGTGTTTTACCCAAAATTCTTTGGTATAAAATGAGATTTGGCAAAATAACCAAGGGTTTTGTAATTTAACCCATAAAACAAATCTCTCTTGTTGATATGGAATCTCTTTCTGTTTCTTGCTTAGTGTGTGTTCATAGAATTTAATATATGTAACTAATGAGCGGAAATTGTTTTAGTGTGATGACTTTAAAAATTAAGAGATGCGTGTTTGTTTCTGATAGTTTCTATATTGAATATTCGTATGGAGGAAATGTTTTATGACGACCAATATGATGCGAAATGAAAATAATTTATTTTGAATTATTTTTCTTACAAAAACTTCAAACGAATGAATTCTCTCGACGAATGTTGTTGTGTTACCTCGAAAAAATACTATTCGCGTTTAGTATTTTTCGAAAATGGGAAAAAATTATCGAAATCTTTTTTTCAGGGCATAAAAAATATTTCAAAAAACCATTTCAACTAATGTCTAAACTAAGAAATGCTTTCCCAAAACTGATTTTTTGCATCAGTTTTATGAAAAATTATTGGAATCGCTTTAAAATCGAGTTTTTAGAACTGACGAATCGACTAACAAAATCGTCGCCATTTTTTCGTCATGCACAAGTGTGGCGCAGTTCTACTAGTAGTCTAATTACCTGCTGCAGGCATCCAAACATAATTTACCTAAGGCACTGTTCATTATAACCCTGGCCTTGGGTAAATTTTGGGAAATAGTTTGCACAAAATCTTGGATGAATCTACCAATGTTTTTTAGTTATTTTACCAAATTTTTTACGCAGGTATTTCAACCAATTTTTTCGATAATTTAACCAAAAAAAATTAGATAACCAAAATTTCATACAAAACTCATTTACCAAAGACGCCTTGGGTAATATCCCTATGTATATTTTTTTCCGTGTACATAAAGGATATTATAGCTACATATGGGGTCTGAGTAACTTACGAATATAAATCTATTCGCTCCTGTATAATATAATATCCATTCATATACAAATGTAGAGGCTAATTTACATGCTATCATATATCATAAATGCATGCGGTCTATGCGATGAATCAACGACGACGACCCAAAATATGCGAACATTTCAAAATACTCGTAGGGCCGGATTGCAATTGTCAAATGCATTTGTGTTGACCGCCATCAACTTTCCCGTCAACTAAATGGGCTAACAGTTGAATTTAACTGCGAAAGTCAACCAAGTCTTCCCTATTCGAAAGGAAATACAAGTAGTTTTGAGATAATACTAAATTCAAGGGCATGAACTAAGAGTTACAGAAAAGTTCGGATAAGAACACATAGGCAAAGTGATTTTTAATGTAATTATCCTTTTGAACGTCTTCCATAACTTTGAACCGGTTTTTGTTTTTTCCGGTTTTCTCGAAAATGGTGCGTTATATGGAAAAAATTATAAGAACCAAAAATGTTTAAAATATGATATTACATAGCTTTTCTACTTCTGAAAATTCAATTGAATCCCCCACTCTCTTCCTGACTCTCTCTCTCTCTTCCTCTCTCTCTCTCTCTCGCTCTCTCTCTCTTTCTCTTCCTCGCTGTCTCTCTTTTTCTCTTCCTCACTCTCTCTCGCTTCCTCACTCTCTCTCTCTCTTCCTCACTCTCTCTCTCTCTTCCTCACTCTCTCTCTCTCTCTCTCTTCCTCACTCTCTGTCTCTCTCTCTCTTCCTCACTCTCTCTCTCTCTCTCTCTTCCTCACTCTCTCTCTCTCTCTCTCGCTCTTTGACCAGTTCGTAACTTTTGACCAGTTCGACCAAATATTAAGCGCTTCTCTGTGTTGGATAAACGATCTCGAAAACTAGCATTTGCACTTAACCCCTCACCTACTATCTTTTAGATCAATGAAGGGATTTTAATTAGGTTTTCATAATTGATTTCATCGTGTCTTAAGCAAGTTTTCTACCAACTTTAATATACCCGCCCGTTCCCTATAACCACTCTCAATTTATCTTCTGAATTATCAAAAGCGATTTTCATCAGATTTTTACCTAAGTTACAAACCGTATCTTGGGAAAGGGTTGAAGCGCGAAGTGGTTAGACGTAGCAAACAATATTTTAAGGCGATTTTCATTGCATAGGGATCAACCCGAATTCCACCTAATGGCGAAATTTACATAAAAGTCCATTCGGTGGTTTATAAGATAACGTAACTGAAAGGTATGAAAAGATATGCAACTATTAAGAAATCGTGAAAACTTTCTTTTAGATGTGTGAACTAGATGTGTGAATACATTTTACAACGCGGAAAACAATCGCTGTGATTTAGTGCCAATTTTTGTGTAATTTGAAATCAGTGTGCGGCGGTAAAATACGATAGTATAAAAATATAATATTGAAAATATTTTTACATTAACGAATTCGGCAGCTCTACTGTAATTCACTCTATTACTCTAGTAATGACGCTTCAATGGTTCTACAGTTTTTTTGAATGCAATGCCACATACGGTCGCTCAGTCATTTTCTGAACGCTTGCATTTTACACATAAAAATGCACACTGCAAAACATTGCATTTGGTCGAACAACCACAAAATATTGGAAGCAAACTTTATTATCATCATTCCAGCAATCGTCGTTATAATCAACATCATGTGCTTCGAGGTTGGGACATTTTTAAACCGTCCAACATTTTCTAGTGGTTAGTTTCCATTTGAGGGATTTTTATTTTATCTCCAAAAAGGTCATGTTTTACCAAAGTCGTATTTTCCTGTACGGTAAACTCGTATGGGCAATAGAATTAATCTACGATGGATGAAAATCAAATGACCATAAGATGTGCGGCGGCATCGCGATCTTGGGGAGCACAAGTATTGCCCATGTATCTAAGATATCCCAAGATAGGCGGTTGATTCGTTTACAGTCCAAGGAGTTATATTTCTTGCGATGGTAGACAAGAAGACGAGATTTACCATTTCAACTGTGGACATTGCCGAGATACATTTAAATAAAAAAAAAATATCAGTAGCATAAAACAGAGAATACTCGTATAGAGCATATGGGTATGAGTAATGCTAGGTGTTTTTTTTATCTAAAATGAAATAACCTATTCATCGGAATGAGTTTGCTTGTCATGTTGTCTATTAAAACTGCTACCATTTAAGATTTAAGACAAAGTCTATATACGAAGAGAATTGATTGATTGGCAATTTTCAGTTAAATGAACCGTACCAGATGCGGATAAGAGAATTCATAGAAAAGATTACCAAGTTCCTAACATGAATGTTTAAGAATAAAGATCGTTGGAATTTTAAAGTACGAGTATCTGACTGTATATGTTCTAAAGTAGGAATTCTATGTACGACTACGTTACGTTTCCTTGATAATGGTTTCAAGTTTCTCAAGAAGTAAATATGCTTCTGTTGTTACTAATGCTGCCGCTGCTGTTGTTTCCGTTTTCTTACTTTTGGTACGGGTTTAATTTTTGTATATACTTGGATTTCATGTTTTCGCATTATGAGTGCAGTCATATTTTTCCCCTTATTTTTACAAGGTTTTTTTCATCTTAAACAGATGGTGTCATTGTGACTCTTCTACATGATTGCCTGATGCTTGTTTATGCCGTGTGGATTATTTTTAAGGTAGTTGAACATATTAAAATCATATCCTGTTGTCGATTTTGATTTTGAGATTTTAAAGCTAGTTTAAATAGAAATTTTTCATTAATTTAAGGAGTACGCAATTGCAATTATGGGAATTTTTGTGTTGTGATTGAATTAAGCAGAGTTGAGTACTGTTTGTACTGAAGTTTAGGCAAATGTTTGCAAGATTGTGGATGGCAGACTCGCGTTGGCCAAGATCTGCCGAATCGCTCGCCAAGCATCGATTCATGTACATTCACCAAATGCGTGGACGAAGCAAAAAATAGAAACAAATTGACGGGTTGAGCCGAACTTAACGTTTTTTTAGAATGAACATTCCGTAAGGGGAGGGGGGGGGGGGCTTGTGTGGCTACAAAGTAGTATACCGGCTACAAGAACGCCATATCCTCACCCTTGGTAACAAAATATTTAAAAATTTGTAAAAGCAGTTCAAAACATCTCGCAAAAAAACTGAAAAACTGATCGAAAGATGGCACAGAAATTATAGAAAATAGTTTCCTGTAAACAGAAAATGTTATAAAAAAGAGAAAAAATGTATAAAACATTCTTTTTAATAAATAAAATAAAAGAAGTTAATTAAATTTTCATTAAGGAAGTAAACTATTTTCATTCTAGATATCATTCCAACTGAATTCCAGTAGCAAAACATCATTCATTAACGACTGTAAGTAAATAAAAATTTACTGCGGAGTTAATTAATTTAATGAAACACAAGGTGATTTAGCTTTTTGCTGTTTTGGCCTGAAGGGATTTTTTCAAAGATTTTCTGCAATTGAATGCAGTGCTATTTTTACTTTTTTTTTTGCTAAAGGGTTAAAAAGTTATGTAAAAAAATTATGAAAAAAAAACCTAAGAGCTGTAACGGCAGCGAAGGGAGCGAGACATCAACACTACGTAAATTAAAAACAATAAACCGGAATGACGAATTGCACAAACAAATCTTCAGTGCATGCGAAATACTTAAAAGAGGGGTGGGGGGGGCTTCAAAAATAGGGGTGATTGTGGATGATATGTGGTTTAGATGTGGCATAAACAGGAGCACACTGCACAGTCAGAAATGGTGCATGGTAAGATTCCGGGATGCTGGAAGCGGGAAATACTACAGCGTAGAGAATGCACTTACGTTCCACTTTATAAATTAAACACCACAAGTGTACAAACATCTGCAAACAGGCACATCGACTAGAAATAATAATAATAAAAAATTAAAGAACAAAAAAAACGCAGCAAAAAAAAAACTTCCAAGCATGAAGTGAAATCGTCGAAGAAAGTGGAGGAAAAAGCCAAACAGACCATGATATTCTAGACAAAAAGTAAACGAAACGTAAACATAACCATCCATACCCCAAGTATTTCAGTTTTCTTTGCCATCGTCTCTATCCCTACTCGAGCAAACTTCGCCAAAAGGATCTATTCGTATACAAAAGCAACAAATAAATAGTCATACAGAAAAAAAATGTATAAAGAATGGAAATGCAAACATCCACACAAGTGAACCAAATCAACTTCAGTTTTGTAGAGCTTTTCCTTTCCTTGCTGCTTTCCTCTGCTTCTTGTGGAAAATTTCCTTTCCTTCTTTGAGTTTTTGTCCTTCAAATTTTCCTCATCAGTGTTTCACACAATAGTTGGGAGTGAAAATTTTACTAGGGATAGGAGAATCCCGAAGGCTTACTGGTAGGGGTCGTGGGCAAGGAGTTGGAACATAAACACAAATAAGTTAAAAGGAATATGGAGTGAATAAAGCGAGAAGAGGCGGGTGGATTTTCTATGTTTAGTTGAAGTGAGTAAATGAAATAAAAGTAAAATAAGTGAGGAATGGAAGTAAGGATATCAAACGCTTCAAGTTGCGAGGTAGAAAAAAAAGTATGAGTTTGAAGGGTCTTGAAAGCTAAGACAGAAGTAAGTTGTGCATGAAAAACGGATTTTCAAAGCGAAATGAATTAGTCTATAAGACCATACGGATATAAAGTAAAATTTGCTTAAATCCAGTCTCAATGCGCTGCAGCACCGAAGGCAACGTTTTTTAAAGATAACCTTTTTGTCCGCCACTGCACTGTTGTAAACTTTCTCGGGTTTTCTGCAAGCAAATGAGAAGGACTCGTGGAATTCCTTTCCCTTTACTTTTGACTAGTGGGCCGTGGCGATAGTCAAACCAAACGCAAAAGTAGTAGCCCTTTTTCCAGTGAACGCGGGGGTTGCTGAGCGCAACTTCCAGAAAACAGAACATGTTAGAAAATGTAGGACTTCAGGTGGAAATAAACAATACAAGTGAAAAAATTCTCGATAAATTTGAAGGAAAACTCTTTGAATTCTGTTTGTATGACTACCTATGCATAGCATGGAGAGTTGTGCTTTTTTATTGAAAAATTCTACATCTATAAAAGTTTTGCCATGTGAAAGGTAAGACTTTTACGAGGCAGAACCGTCGAGGTAAGAATAGTTTTAATTTATAGTGCTGTGGATATTTTTTGTATTGTGAATTTTATCGGTTGGTGAATTTGTTTTGTTACTTGTACCAACGTTTCTTATACGTAGTATATTACTTTCTTATACATAGTATAATTAGGTATTGCATTCATGAACATTTTTTTCTTTTGCCGTAAATCCATATCTTTTACCGTTATCGAGAAAAATTTCAGATTTGGTTAAAAAATTTGATATTTTTGTGAATCAATATTTTATTTGTCGGGTTATAGTGTAAATTGAGTATGAACGTAGATTTCTTATAAGAAAGTCAGTTGCTGTTCATCATACTAATATATAAAAATGAGTTGGTGTCTGTCTGTCTGTCTGTTCCTCTTTCACGCAAAAATTGGCTGAACCGATTGACTTGAAATTGGGCATCAGTGTCTGTGGTAGTTCTGGTTCCAACATAGGCATACGGAAAAGAAGCGCGAGGGGTGGGGGAATAAGGGGAGGGGGTAAAGTGACTTAGTTTTTCGTTAACCTTTCACGGGAAAACTACTGAACCGATTGGCCTGAAATGTGCATAGTTGTTCGTCGGGGGTATAGCCCCAACATAGACCCATTAAAAAGTTTTTAAGTTCTTTCCGGTTTTGTTCGTATTCTAAAACTTAGACAAAAAGCTTAACCCGGCAACGACGGGTATGCAAGCTAGTATCAGATATTTGGATCATCCCAGGAGTACACGCAGAGAAAAAATAGTAAATCTAACTAATTTATAATGGACTTTAACTACAATAGTTAATTTAAATTAAAAAAAAATAGTCAATTTGACCAGAAACTAGTAAAATTTATTCCTAAGTAGTTAAATTTACGATAAAAGTAGTCGATTTTGACTCATTATAAGATAATTTTTTTCTCTGTGTGTAGAATAATATACATTTACATAATCTTTCAGTTACATTGTAAAGTGTTAGGAAATTTTCTAGAGATTAGAACAGAACTGTTGAGTTT
Organism: Chrysopilus asiliformis; assembly: GCA_964034945.1. Taxonomy (NCBI): domain Eukaryota; kingdom Metazoa; phylum Arthropoda; class Insecta; order Diptera; family Rhagionidae; genus Chrysopilus; species Chrysopilus asiliformis. Next base: position 97,834,032 of record OZ035962.1, read on the forward strand.
GATCAAAAAAATTTTCATATTTTTTCAGCTAAAAAAACAATCTTGCGGTTTATTTTTTTCTTAGATAAAAAAACAAAAAAAGTTTTTGCAGAAAAACCCGTGGCTTTGCAAGAAATTTCATACATTAATTTTAAACAAGTAGCAACATCGAAAAAAAAAATTTTAACACGTGTTGATTTCATGCGGGCTTCTTATAACCTTCGTCAAAATAGCATGAAATTCTAGCAAAGTGAAAAATAATTGCTTGAATCCCGTAAGGCACGTAATTGAGAAGGTTAACGCGAAAATAGAAACTTCTTTGGAAAATTGAAAAGTTCTTATTCCTATGAGGAAATAGTAATTTGGCGCCACACCGAAGCGAGCACTTAAATAAAAATAATAAAACAATTCGAAGGGCTTTTTAACTCATTTAATGTTCTATTACATGAACATTAATGTTCTAAATTCATCATACATCAATTTAAAGTATATTTTTAATATGAAACTTGAACTGTTTTCATACTTTCCTTAAAACCGATTATTTTTTCAATTCTCGATCAATAAAAAACATTCAAACGTTGAACAAACTCTAGAAGCGTCAATGGGTTTATGCAGGTTTGATATCGAACATGTCGAATGTTGGACGCCTCGAACAGATCAGACCTTAATTGTTTACATGTTCAACGTCGTTCGAATGGTTTACGTCTTGTAAATCACGTGAACTTTCTTTCTCCGGAGGTGCTTTTGTCTTCAGAGAGTGAATAATAAGCGATAATAGTTCTCTGAGGAAAATGAATAATTTGTTAATTATTTTAATGGAATTCACAGCATAATTTGATGCTTTAAGAAATTTATATTCTTGCCCTGTTTTGAATAGAAGTTTTACACTTGGCCTAGTTATGTATTAAAGATGAACAAAACAATTTGTTTCCAATTTCAAGTTCACGATTTTTTTTGTTAGAGTTGTAATTACTTTAGCTAAATAGAATGCTATTTCTAAAATAATATGCTCGATGATGAGAGATGGAGTGGGGCGGAGGAGTACGAAAACCTTAAATTAAGAAGACCTGTCTTAGCAAAGTGAGTTTTTATATTTCTAGTCCTGACTACTGGTAAAGCTTTTTACATTAAAGTGGAATTTCATGTTCAGACACTTTTGAGAGAAAACTTCCTTGAAGGTTTCGTCAAAATCGGTTCAGTGGTTTTTGAGTTATAGGCGAACATACGACACATGATTTTCGGGAGTTTTTAAAATAGCGAAATTTCGTCAGAATAAATAACACAATATTTTTTTGTCAAATTTTATTTCCCAAATTTATAATTCTATTTTTATGATTTAATCGATATTTTATTTCCAAAATTTTTAATTCTATTTTTATGATAAAAGCGCCATCGAAATTACAATAACGTCGACGCCTGAACAATATTTTTTTTATGTTAAAAATATTCTGGGAAATCCGAAATTCTATTTATCTACACTGTCCTTTATTTATCCAATTGAATGTCATTGGCATTTTCTATTTTTAACAGGAGTTCGAGTAGTTTATCTAATTTGCATGTTATGGGAAAATTTATATTTCCAAACAGTTGGATGGGGTTAGAAAAACTTTAAAATATTTCTGTTTTATTATAGTCGATAAAACGAAAAAAAAGAAAAAATCTGGCGGTTGTCCAATGCAAAGAGTTTAGTGTCGTGTCAGTTCAATTTAAAAAGAATTTGCCGAAAACATTAAAATGATTAAACTAAAATGCCCCTAATCTGTGTCTTCAATCAGCAAGTTGTGGGCAAAAAATAAATTCGTTAACGCAATTGATTCTGACATCAATTTAACAATTTTATATCTGGTTATGGCATTAAGGCTTATAAACGAAATTAACTCATCCAAAATAGACACAGAAATTGATTTGATAAAAAAATATTTATTATCATCAAGAAAATTCAAAACGCCTACTAATTCGTACTTATTTCAGTATAGATGAATAAAACATTTTGTACAGATTTGAATGTGTATTAGTAGGTAGGAAAAACATTCGTACAAAAAAAGCAGAAGATATCGAAAGAAATCTATACTGAAAGGTAGTCATCCGAGTATTTTTATTTATTCGTCTGTTGACCACGAACTCCTCTTGTACACCATTAATAACGTGAATCTTTAAACCCATCACCCGGAAATTGGGGTTAGATATAATCAAGAATATCTGCAAGGCCCCAGTCAAATATGGAGAATTTTTCGTTGAAGCTATAGAATAGACCAAAAAACCAAACCAACAGGCAAAAGGCAAAAGTAAACCATTAGAAAAGCTGGACAAACTTATAATCCCCTCATAGATTAACTAACAATCCCCCTTCAGGTCAGTATGGTTTATGTAAACGTGTAGGAATAACTTTTGGTCTCTGGTGGATACCAAGTACTTACTTCCAACCTAGAGTACAACATTTTCTAGGCAGGGAGCCAATCTGACCTCTAGTCATCCCATGGAACATTGGTTGTTGCTTTAGGTTTAGCAATTTGTACTGCAATGGTTTGGAGGGGGCGTTGTTGGTTGTGGATAACAATTCACTTGGGGGCCCCGACGGGACACGCAATCTAACTTCGATTTATGCTGCGACTCCCATATTTTCATCATATTGGAAGTTGGATAAAATGAAATTTTAAAATACTTTTGCTAAGTTATATTCGTATGGGGAGACTTTTTGTATTCTCAGAAAACAGTATTTCAGCTAATTTGGGGTGGCGGGGATAAAAAAATGGGGCAATACGATAGCAGGTAAAAAGGGTTTCCCTCGAAAATCATATCTTCGCCTTCCTAAAATATAACTCCCGGTTCTACTTGTCCAAAGATTCGCCCAGACCGAATTTACAAGACCTTTAGCTATCCATACACCACAAAAATTTTTCCGCATTTTCACATACAGAACTCGAATTTCATTCTTCGTTTTTCTGTTTGTGTTTTATTATTGCTTGAAGAAGAAGAGGAAGAAGAAGGAGAAGACATCGTGCTAACAAAAGTGTGAGAATACTCAAGGCACGTAATTAGAAGTTTTTTGCTGCCTTCTTGGTCCCATAGTGTGTAATGCTCGTTACATGTGGAGTAGGTATACATTTTGGACCTGTGCCCAACACCAGACCATCGTCTCGTGTGTTTTCTGTGATGACTGGCAGTTATTCTTAATGGACTATAAGAATTCCTAAAGTTTTATGAAAAACACTACAGAAAAATTCATTTCTTCTTGAAGAAAGAATCAAAAGCTATAAAAAAAAATTTGAGAAAAAAAAACCTAAAGAGGAAGGAAAAAAAAACGTTGAAAAATGAAAAGTTAAGAAGCATACCTGCTACAGAACAAATTTGTACGAAGAAGAAGAAAGCTCAGAAAAAAATTTGTGATTTTACGGTGAGATATGAATTTTTAACTTGGAAAATCTACCGAGAAACTCCCTTCTTCGTTTAGAATGGGATCAAACGCGCTTTCTGACTTTATAATTATTATGTCAACTTCACGTAATGTGTTTAACTGTAAATCATATTTAAAATGTTTGTGCTGTAAACTTCACCGTTTATGGGAATTGAAATGAAAGTGAAGAAAGTACAATAGAAAGCATAATTTTATTTCTTAAGCATAACTTGGGGAAAATTATGAGGTAGTTTTTCGAACAATGCTTTCAACGCTAGCAATTACAATAAAATCCGTTTGGAATTAAAAATAGCAACATAATTAGAAATGCCGGCAAAATCACATTTTTCAACCCACATTTTTATCATTCAATTTTTATGACAAATATAGCTTTATTCACCTAGCGGCTTTCATAAATAATTAATCCTCGTATGATAAAAAAATAATTTTAGGTATCATATTTATACCCTATATGAGAATCATATAAAGGGTCTTTCAACAAGGACACAACAATTTTGTATTTTAATAAAAACGCACCCTAAAACTTTTTTTTTGATCTGGCAATGCTAAAACGGCAGTCAAGGTTTACATTTTTATCATGGTGAAGTTCACGAACGAGCAACGTTTGGAAATTATTAAAACTTACTACCGAAATTCTGAGTCGATGGTCGCAATCGTGTAATCTCGAGAAATGGTCCGGTCGAATGGCCACCTCGCTCATTCGATTTAACGCCGTTGGATTTCTTTTTATGGGGTTATGTTAAGTCGTTGGTGTATGCCAACAAGTCAACAACGTTAGAGGAGCTCAGGAACAATATCGAACGCGAAATTGCCAACGTTCCGGCCGATATATGTGGAAGAGTGGTGGAAAATTGGTTCCAAAGAATCAATCAGTGCAAACGTGAAAACGCCATCGAATTTCATACTTAAATGTAACATGTCCACTACACCTAGAATAAATTTCAGCCCGATATCTCAATTATTCTGTGTCTTATTTAAATACAAAATTGTTATGTCCTTATTGAAAGACCCGATAGTAGTTTCTGACGCAACGAATCAATCGTTGGACACAAAAATGAACTACACCAGGATGTTTTGGGTTAGCAAAAGATTTCCGCATGATCGTCCCTCCGTCTGTCTGTCTGTCTGTCTGTCCGTCCATGAACATCATAACTTTTTCCGTCCATGAACATCATAAACATCATAAGGGATTGAGCTGGCGACTTGAATTTTTTTACACTGTGTTTCTGGTAAATGGCAAGGCTAAGTCCTTGACGGGGTAAAATCGAACCATTCCTTCTACCCTTTCGCAAACACATGGATTTCATAAAAATCTTGTCTCTCCTCATATAGAGTATTTGGCGATTGGCCCCTGACAGTTGTAGCTTTTCTTATGTTTATTTACTTAATCTGTATGGGAATTAAAATCGGCGAGTGTGCGGACTGTTGCACAACCTCTTGCTATTGGATCAAACCAATTAAACTATAACCCAACAAATAGAAAGGCGCGCTTGAACTTCTCTCAAATGTTAACCGCCAATTGGTAATTCAAATTTAGAATAAAGATTCTCAATTCAATTTGCAGGTTACAAAAAATAGGTGTGTTGGCTTTTTGAAGTTCCGTATAGTCAGTTAAATTGATATTTTTTGTTTATAAACCGAAACCTTATTAAATACGGTCAATCAAATTCTTCCTGATTAAAAGATTTTTGCTATCCAATCAAACGTGACAAAGGCTGATCAAATTGACAACATTGCGTAGGACTACTAGAAAAAAGTGAGGGGCAGGAGGGTTTAAACATTTTCATCTTAATATTGAAATGACGCGAGTATAATCTATTTCTATATTACGTCCAAAACAGCCTTACGTAACCTTTCCGTACATCAAAAACGAAATTAAACCGCTTTCAGTTATAATTTTCTGAGAAACTCTAAATAGGGTCTTTAAGATTAGCCCTTCATCACATGTAATTTCATTAATGTTTCATGCTGTTCAAAGAGGGTTTCCATATTCCATTCATAACACTTACACTTGAAATTTAATTAAATGCAATTATTTGAACCTAATTATAAATTTCGATTTCTTAACTGCCTTTGAAGTTTTCTGCTAATTATTTAACATATGACGTAATGAAACATGAAGTCGATAAAAGCTTGGGTTTCATTTCACATACGGATGGAAATATCTCTCACATCAAAATTATGTATTAAGATGACAAGAAAAGTACTTGACTGTCAAAAGGTCCTGAATTTCAAGCACTTGTTGCTTATTTGAGCACTCGAGTTATTAACTTTCAATTTCAGTCCGTGAACTTAATATTATAATTCAATAAGCAATCAATTCTGATCACATCATCATATACCACATACGCTTGGAACAAAGTTAGATAGCGTAACTTCCCCACGCTTAGCGTACAGGCCTATGGTAAAGTATAATAGAAAGGACAGTCTTAGTATTTTGAAAGAGGCTTTGCGCAGTCTGTGGTATTCTGTGTAAGTTTAGAAAAGGACCTTTTTGCAAAACCGTGACGATATGGCGAAAATCCCTATTCACCCGGCATAATCCGCCATCGAGAATAATTTTAAAATTCAATGAAAGTATCCCACGTCCCAGGCCCTCCCGTTTTAATTTTTCTTGCCTCACCACCAGCAAACATCAAAACATACAGACGTGAATGGAAGTCGACACTCTCTCTAAGTACATTCTCGTTTTACGATTATATCGCCGTCACCGCAACTCGCATAGGAAAATGTACCGATGAACGCCTCCGTCTCTGAAAATTTCTTATTAAAATTCCTAAAGTCATTGCATGGCAGCAACATAACAATTGGGCCGAGATTAGTCAAATCATCTACGACGTCTTTGCCGGGTATAGCCGCAATCGTTAGTCGTGGATCGTGGACTGGGTGAAATATGGTGCCCGATTAAAGTGGAGATGAACCGACAGAGCATCTTAGCATCTTAAAGAAACTTGGAGGTAAGGTGGATAGCTTGGAAGTGCCTACAAAGTGCTCTGGCGTGTAGCATATAAGCGATGAATTCATATGTCGATGGATGTGTGGTTTCGGTAAAAATGCCAAGCAATTCGAATCAACTGAGAAGAAGTCTGTGGGAATTGGGGGATGATTGAAGAAAGGCGAAAATCTAATACTCTGCCACCAGATATTAGCAGAAATGGCATAGAAAAGTAGCGAACGGAGAACAACAGCAACGGAGCATTCATAAATCACAACGTCTTCAACTGGGTCAATAATTTACTTAACCCGAAGTCAAAGTGAAAACCCCCCAGAAAGAAAGAGAGAGAGAGAGAAAGAAAACTGGAGAGAAATTCGAGGTTTGATGCCGGGTAGTGAATCCAGATCGTTTATAAAATCATTCCAGTTAACATATGGCGGCGGTACATCATATAACTTCAAAAATTAACACGAGGGGAGCACCTTTGGAACCCCGTCAACGTTGTGCAATCAAAGCATTCAAATAGGTTGGAAGCTGGCTGGTGGATATCAAAGGCCGCCAGCATTATGCTGAAACATTAAAATTGGGGTAGCCGAGACGAGACGAGTCAAGCCAAGTCGTTGATTTATTTCCATACTGGTTTAGGGGAGGCAACATCATAAAATATCAAAGTTAGACAACGCCATCAACATTGGCATCGGAGTAGAAGTTCATCCAATTTCCGCAAGAAATTTGTGCAAAGAGACCAAACACGAGGTCTTTTTTTCTGCCGTGTTTTAAATGCAAAAAAAAAACTAGGGGACGTGATTAAGAATTTCTCCCTCCAAACCAGAGCATATGACAAAATTCAAAAAAATGAAAGTGAAAAGATCTTGCGGGGTCATTGATTGAATGTAGTCTGGATGGACGGTAAAATAAATGGGCCCCATCTCCTCCTCACCGTAAATTTTCATGGACATCTGAACGAATTATGTTCAGTTTAAACATAAAAAAAAATGGAACTCTGCTAAATAACAATTGAGATCAGCTGATGTAAGATTAACCCAAAACTTGTCCAAAATGCGTCAAATTACTCGTACTAGGCTATTGTTCACCTATTTGGTGGAAAATGAACCAATTTGATGAACATTCTTTTTAGATGGCCAGCCAAATAGAGACTACGTTCGCGATTGTCGTAGATTAGGAATGATTTTGCTTTTCTATTCTATGGATACGTAATTCGATATAGTTTTGTATATCCACGTTGATTTTGGTGTAAAGATAGAGATAAATAGGAGTCTATTCGTATTTTCGGAAATCGTACATGAGCATAAATATGTACGTACCTACTACACCGATACACATAGCGCTGATTCATTCGATTGCGCAATTTGAATATTAAGTAGGTAGGCAAAAAATAGTTCATGAGCGTATTTTGTTCACTTTGGTTGGGCTGAGTGCTGACCCACCGAACCGATTTTCTAGGCTCCTAATACAACATAAAAGGCGTTTTTTTATATTACTATTCTGCCATTCATTTGAATCGAGTGAAATTGAAATGAACCGCTTTTGTCTTTAGCATTGTTCTAAACGAATTTACGATGGAGCATAATTATGTGGCTGCATAATCACAACGATTAAACGATATAAAATAATTTGATGTACTTGAATTAAATGCCATTGGTGTCCACCTAAATGGAGATTTCTGTGTGTGCTGGTTTTCGTCTAATTTACGTACGTCCATGGAAGTAAAAACCATCAAATTCGCCTGATGGTTTTCATTTTATTGAGGTGGGATAGGCAAATATAAATAATCAAAATATGTAATAAACAAAAATTCAATAGGTTATTTGGAATGCATTATTTTTGACAGAACAATAGATTAATAAACGTGTAAAAAAATTTCATTTTTGGAATTGTACTACAATTGAATACAAATGACTGTAATCACTGGTTTCGCGTATGGGGTAACCAATTTGATGGACGTCAAATTCTTTATTTAGCTGTGGTGACAGAGTGTTAAAAGTAGTTAAACAATAGCGCTCAATAAAAATTAATTTTAAGTGAGGATGTTTCGAAAAATCTATTAGATTATTTCTTTTTTTAAATAATTCGGATTTTTTTCTTAATACTTAATTTCAAGGAGGGATTGGACATGACGTTTCATAATCGTTTCTTCTCCGCTAATGCGCGTAGCGGCTGCCAATAAAAAACGTCATGTCAATTCTCCACTTTTCAAACATCCTCTCCCCCCTCCTCCCCCGCTAGAAGTATATTTTTTCGATTTTTCATATACCCTTCAGTAACACAGAAAGATAATTCGAGTTTGGAATAAGACTTATGTTTCTTATGGTTTCTTATGTGATGGTCACATTTTTAGGATTAGTGTTATAGTATTATAAATAAAAGAAATAAAAGAAATAAAAGAAATAAATAAAAGAAAGTGGTACTCAAAATCCACGCAAAAAAATCGCGAAGAAGCCGTGAAGGAAGGGGGGGGTGTTTAAAAGGACAATTTAAGAGGCGAAAAAAGAAGGAATAGAGAAAGTTAGAAACTAGGAGCGGTTTCAGCGCTTCATCCGGAAGCCTACTAATCTATTGTGATGTCTTCGATCTTTTAGCTGCAACTTAGCCTAAAACATGCCTGTCGCTTCTGGTGATAATCGGAATAGTAGTTCTCAAATTGTAACACACACACATAACGCACCAATAGAAGAGCATACCAGCATTTTTGGTGTCTGGTACGTATCCGCCACTAGAAGTGTGTTTTACTTAGGCCCGTATATTCTTAAAAAAATAAGTTGCGGTTAGCCTACTTTAAGGGCCGTTTGTACCATGTACAACTTGAATTATTCAGGCCCCAAAATTTCTACAGTTTAAGTAGGCTAACCGCAAATTTAATTTTTTAAGAATAGTACGCGCACGGACCTAAATCGTAGAAGTTCCGGGACTTAAATATTTTAAGTTGTACATAAGTTACTAAGTTTTGTTGGTGCAAACGGCACTTAGTGACCTAAGTATCCGGTTAGTAAGAAATCCAAACAAAAATGTATCTAAGTACTCTTGCCATTTTATAAATCTGTTCCAAAACCATTCTCTGTTCTGAGCCTTCTTTTTTTCCGACACTGTAACATTTGTTAAACTTCAAGAAAAACAATTGTAAAGAAGTTCAAATTTAAATTTTCAATGCTTTCAACGATGTTTAACAGTTAATCCATGAACTTGTTGATATTTCGTCTAAATTTCAAACTAAAAATAAAATTAATGGTAGTCATGTTGAAAAATAATAAAATTCATTGAATTCATTTATCGCGTGTGGCCACAGAAATTGAATAAACAGCTGAAGGGATTAAAGTTATATTTGCATAGTTTCAATCATTCGCTATGAAAAGCCATTTTCCATGTTGAAATTGAATTCCCAAGGAGAAATAAAATCTGAAATAATGGAATTTTGTGTATAGATTAAAGCATTTTCCGAGCCAACGATTTGTCAAGCAATTAATCTATGTTTCAGCTCTTTGTGCTATTCCCCAGATAATCATTAAGAAATACTTCCGACGAAAAAAGCGATAAATAGAAAACACCTTTGGAAAATTATGCAAATTTTATCAAAAGTCCGAATTTTTATGTATATATCGGGATAAATTACACAAAAAAAACCAATTCAGTGGAATCAAGGGAAAAAGCAATTCCAGATTGTGAAAATTGATTTCAAAGGTCAACAACGCATGCGCGTATTGTCATTATTATTATTATTTTTTTTCCAAATTTCTAGCATAATTTTTTCTTTCTTTTCTTTCACAATGACCTTAAAAATTTTGGTTCAATAGTGATTAGCATATTTCAGAATAACATGAAAATTTTGTCGTCTCCCAAAATATTTTTTATTCTGTTAGCCAAGAAGTGTTTAACATGAGGCACAGTCTTCATTTATCCCTGATGCTGGCTGTGTATTCCTATAGTTATATCCAGATTTTGTATACCTACATACAGCACTGTATCGATTTTTTGGTGGGTGGCCTCGAAAATTTCCATTTGAATGCTGCTCTTGGCAGCCATGGCGAGCGGAAAAAAAACGCCAGGCCACACCACACAGTGGAGCCAAAGTATCGAGTGCTCCTTGAATCCGGCCATGGTAAATTCCTGTTACGAAATTCAGAAGCGGGATAGGTAGGTACAAGCGCGTATGTGAAGTGATGATTGTAAATAATCTAAATAAAGGTATGATAAATAAGGCTATATGAAATATGCATATTTTCTTGTATTTTTCATATTGTACAAATGGATCTTGATATAAACTGCCTGTATAGTAGTCACACCTAACAATAGAATGAAAATCTCTCCAGTTCATCGTTTCGTTTCTTTTTTCTTCATACTTATTTCTTCGGATTGTTTTTTTTCCAACAGACAATAGCTCAATTGACTCCCCATTGCCACGTCCAAGGATAAGTTCAGTATCACTTCTTATGATCACTCATTGTTAGAAAGGAAAAAAAATAGATAAGGTGTTTGTGTAAATGTGGCCACATATCTATTTCTGTATTTGAATAGACTAAATATTGGATAAAATTGGGGCCACATTTTTGTAATTTGATGACATATGACATTTCATTCTGAGAGGATATTCTTTTTTTCTAAATAGTTATCTCAGATTTTCACTTATAATTCATCAAAATTATTTTCTAAATAGAATCCAGGTCGTCGTTTGTTTTATTATATCTATAGTCTTTTTTATTTAAAAAAAATGCTTTGAATCTGGATGGCTTTCTGGTTCTTTTAGCATCAAGATAATTCTATTCAATTGATGGGGTCTTTTCTATATCTTTTAACTCTTTCGTCGCTAGAATAGAATAAATTTTCAGGCTGAAGAAAACAAATTTGTGTGATTTAATTTTAGACCATCATCACAGCAACAATAAGAGGATTCTCATCTGAAGATGAATTTGAAATGAATCTAGAGTGAATAAAGAAGAAGCCTTTTTGGCTTGCCTCATACCAGAAATGTTCAATTCAATTATAATCCTATATATCAAAAAGGTTGTGAGGTTTACAGTGAAATTCTAAAAAGGAGGACGCTAGAAGAGTGGTTTCCTTTAAATTCTAGTGGACTTTCTTTCAATCAGGAAGTTTTCTAGAATAAAAGCGAAGTATTACTATATGTTTGTATGTTCGCTTAAAACTCGTGAAGCGCAACTTGTGTGCGTGATAGGAAGTCTGAAATGGAATATTAAGAAAATAAAACTAGATTTGGAATAAAACCAGGGAAAAACGAGAAAAACATTTAACAAATATGCACCGCAGGTGAAATTGTTAAACAGAATGCCGCGTAATGATTTAAATCAGGAACTCTACAGTCCAAATCGAAAAAAAACTTACTTTTTTTTGTTCTGTACGTTTCATAAATAATTGCAACGGAAATTGTAAAAAGATCAATAAAAAGAAATGCGTTACAAGCAAAAAAAAAATGTGCCGCAGACAAAAAAATTTTTTTTTATCGCAATCCCTGGGACAAAAGTTTAGTTTCCGGGACGCCAGGATAACGTGCATAAATCCGGGAGTGTTTCGGTCATTCCGGAATGTATCGTCACCCTGTTCTTAACTCTAGCCCATATTATTCGCGAATCATCGCCTTGAGAGACAATAATCAAAGTTTTGTTTTTTATTTTGAGACAAAAACTTTTTTAATTATTGTTTGAATGAAATACAATCAAGTATAATGCATAATTTTTCATAATAAACATGATCTTATATGGGTTCTACTATATACGATCTGACATATACGGGCCAGAATTTTTCAAATTGCACCACATATTTTTGTGTTGGTGTGGTTTTTCAATTCGACTGAATTTGTGGATCAGATGCTGTGATTTGACACTCTTATGATGATGGCACCACTCACTTTTCATATTCTCCGTTTTGATGTTATTTATAGTCAAGTGTCTTCAACTTGTTGTATCTTCTTTTTTATGTGATTTAAAATTTGAACAAAAGAAAAATAATGGAGAATGCTGAAAGACGAAAGAGCTCGAAGCCCTTGAGAATTTCAACACTATATAATGAAAAAAAAAGTCGGGGATGAATTCAGTGATACCGCATTGCGCAGATATTCAATTTGTATTGCATGCGTGCGCAGCATAAACATTAAATGTGAAAGAAGCATAAGTATGGTCGCATAAATGGCTCTACTATTTCATATTTCTATGATGTCAGTAGATATGAATCTATTTTGTTTATAAAGAGAAGACGATATGATGCATCAAAGAGACAACATAAGATTCACCGTCATCTTCCGTAGAATCTGTAGAAGCATCAGTAGCAGCAGCAGCAGCAGCAATAGAAACAACAGCACTAGCCAATAGTAAAAGCAGGTCTTTTGAAAGATGCACGGTTCACAAATTGAATGGAATGAAAGGGATTTTCCGAAAGATTTCAATTTTAGATTTACTTAAGGATCCTTTCCGTCCCTTTATATGAAAGGGTTAATTGGGGTAATTAATTTTAATCTCTGTGTGCGCGTTCGTCCTTATCAGACACTATTAGCAATAGCTGATGGTGTGTGTCTTTGGGAAATTGAACCGAACTAACACCGCCATTGTTCTCATATAGATAAATAGATAGATAGAATTGAAAAAAAGAACGAATGCCATGCCGTGTGTTGAAAAGAATTTTCTTTTTTTTTAATCTATATTTTTTATCTTTTTTTTTTGGGGGCTTTTTTCCGATATCGATGGGTGGTCTTGTTGTCTATCTATTGGCATTGAGAGGAATATATGTTTTGATAATAAACCAGTATTAGGAATTATATATTTTTTCGCTTCCAAACTACACATAAAGCGAACCGATCTGAAAACTAATGTGAGTTGAACTGAAGGTTATTATTATTTCGTGCTAAGAGGATATTTAAGGAGTGTGAAGAACCTGTATGGAACTATAGTAAAGTCGTCTATATTATTGTGGTTATAATATATAGCGGTTGATTGTAGTATAGTTCAACTCCATAAGCGGTAAATTGCTTTTCGCTTTTCCCATCATATTTTCCAACTAGTATATTGCATTCCTCATTCATTGTTGCACAGCAAGTTAAATAAGTTTTCCACCGATTCGATGTTTGTTCGTGAAGACGCCGCGCCAATGCTGACGAAGGAAGCTTTTGCGTGCCGTCGTATCTGGGAAAAGCGTTTTCATAACTTCGTTTTTCATATCGAAATAGAATTGAAAAGAATTTTGATTCGTGTTATCGATAAGTTTTGTTCGATTCTGTTCCCTTCATTTCGATGAAATCGAGCAAGAAAATTTTGTTCCATTTATTAATCAAGTTTTTGTTACGTCCTTTTCTATGTTCCATTATAATTTATTTGGTTCTATTTAGTTTCGTTTCAATTCCATCCAATTATATCCAGTGATGATATTTCGGAAATTTCAATACGCGCAATTTATATTGCAATGACCTTTTGTGTCCGAGTATAATCAATATTTTAGTCAACTTGTAGTTTCAAATGAAAAACTTTATAAATTCCACAATATTCAGATATGTTTTATGGAAAATTTGTTTTCTAGCAATTTTCTAGTATTCTAATTGAAAAGTACAAAACTACAATTAAAAGATAAAAGTTGGTCCTTTTACAACAGTTTGCTATCCGTTTTCCCCAATCGCTTTTACCCTTCGCTCATTTCTACATTTACCTCTGTAACAATTTTGTCTATCCGTCTCGCTTTATTCCCATCATGAAAACTTTTAACAAAACTACCTAAATACTTTTTCGAATTGTTCCTAAATTCAAAAGCTATTTAGTCGTTTCATGTAGTTTTTAGTTTTTGATAACTATTGTGAAAATATGACTGTTTTGAAAAGTTCTCCATCTTCAAAATCCTTTTGTTGTAATTATTATATTTTATGATGAAAAATTGTTATTTAAATAGGAAAGTATTTCAAGATATAAACTGGAAATTGTTGTGGTGTTTCAATCAAATTCAGATAAATTACGAAAATTCCAGTTAAACATGGAAAACATTTCCATTTAGTAAATTACTTTAAAAAGATTCTTTTCAATTTTTCTATACTTGTCAAAGGAAGAAGTGAAAGAATTATACTTCGTGACTAGACTTTAATTAATTTCAAACATGTTTGTGGTAACTACTCAAATTAATTGATGGTATTTCTTCCTGTGCGTAGAGGAAAAAAAATCTACAGTGGGGTTTGTAGTGGAAATCGGAAGTTGTTCTTATAATAGAAGATATCTATTATTGTTTAAAGTAAACAAACAGTCAATTTCAGGGTTCAAGGATAAATTAGAAAAATGAAATGACGAAATTTACGAGTAGAGTTCAATATTCATTTCTTAAATAAATTAAAAACAAGTACTTGTGTGTCAATACTCAAGATTATCACAGATAAAAATTCTCTTTTAATAAATATAATTTCTATTTAGAAAATTTTTTTCGTTTTTTTTTATTTGTAAGATTAGATTAAACAAACATTTTTGTCAGGTTACTATACATATCAATTCAGTTCGAATTTAACCAAAGTGTTTTTAAGATGATTCATGCAAAAGTGATCAATTGACCTAGTTTTGAATTGATTATATTTGCCCGCTTCGAACTTAATCATTAGTTATCAAATTTGATAACCTTAAAGAAATGTTCATTACCATATAATATATTTTTAGAACTCATTTTTCCTACATTTGTGCAATTTCTTAAGATATAACAAAAACTTAAGAAAAACCATAATTACGGAAGGTCATTCGTCAAATACTCTATAAGACGAGAGACAACATGAAAAAATACTGTTTGTATGGGGGGAATAAGAAGTTGTCCGAGAAATATTTTTAAATTTTCGTTTTTGGAAGGCTAATTTATAGAACGGGCAAAATCGGACGATTGCTTCCTCCATTCCGTCATAACTCATCCATACATCAAAATACAATCTTTCTCCTACATCGAAATTCAATCATTGTAGGTTTTTTATACCCGTATGGTGAAACCAAAGGGTATATTAGATTTGCCTTACGGTTTGTAACGCCAAGATCCCGTCATCACACCAAAAAATGAATTACACCAGTGTGTTTAGAATGATAAAAAACGTTGAATTTAGCATGTCCGTCCATCTGTCCATCCGTCTGTCCGTCCGTCTGTCCGTCCGTCTGTCCGTCCGTCTGTCCGTCCGTCTGTCCGTCCGTCTGTCCGTCCGTCTGTCCGTCTGTCCGTCTGTCCGTCTGTCCGTCTGTCCGTCCGTCTGTCCGTCTGTCCGTCTGTCCGTCTGTCCGCCTGTCCGTCTGTCCGTCTGTCCGTCCGTCCGTCTGTGGCGCGGATTTCGGGCGCACGGATTGAGCTACAGACTTGAAATTTTGCGCAGATCCGTTTTTCGTAAAATGCGAGGCTAAGTTCGTTAATGGGGAAAAATGGACCATTAGGGGAGTACCCCCCATACGAACGAAAACGTTTTTTTGCGAATATCTCAAAAACGGTGCATCTTACCAAAAAAGTCCAAAAGTTAAAAAAAAAGAACAAAAGTTATTTAGGATATGATTCTACATAAAACTCCCATACATCAAAATCCGATTGGAATAAATTTTAAAAAATCTTATTGAAAAGTTTGACTTCAAAGTGGAATTTTGGTACAACTGTTCGAATTTTGATACGAATATCACCATACGGGTCTCCAATGATTGCCAGAATGGCAATTATAGCTTTTGTTATGTTTTTATTTTGCCCTGCTATAAATGAAAGAATTGTGTTCATGACGGAGATCGACTCGAGAACGGGGGAGAAATTTTCTGATCAGTACGAAATTTGTTTCAATTAAAATTGTGAGGATGTCCGTGTATCTGTCTGTCGGTCTGGCGATCTGTCTGTCCGTTTTTTTTGGTTCATGAAATTCGGTATTCTAAAACAAAAATGTTGATATAAAGAAAACGAACATCGTGAAAATTGCAATAAAATTGTCGAGTTTATATAAAAAGACGCATTTAAGAACAGAAAATTTTCACTCTAAAATTGACTGTTTTTGTCATTAAAATCGACTACTTTAGTGCCTTTTTACACTTCTTTCTCTGTAGGTATCTTTTCACATTGACCATTTCGAAAACTTCCCAAAAACTACACAGAATAATTTTAATTAAATTTTTGCGACACTTGATGACTTTCCTAATGAAGGTATGGTAACAGTTTTGCTATCAATTTACATAAGAAGCAACTTGTTTTATTAAAACAATTTTACCAGCCGAATTTCACCCAACATTATTAAAATACAACAGGATAAACTGATTTTGGAATGAACGTATCTTATTTGGGAAATTTGATACTTCCTTTTTGAACAGATTTTCACAGAAAAAAATTTTTCTCGGCACGAAATTGTCACCTGAAAGCAATGGAAAAGCATTGTCAGCATTCTTTGTAAAAAGGGAGATTTTTACATTAGGGACTAATAAGCGCACATTGACAATAACTTCAAAGTAATAACAGTGAACAACCGGTTCTATGCTCCTAAGAAGGTACCATAAAGACACTCAAAACCCTAAAAGCCGTCTTTACCTTTTCTAAATGAAAAAAAAACGATGCGCTCGGTTATCAAACACCATTTTCGGAGGTAAAGAATGAAATTCAAAGAATTTTCGTTAAACAATGACATTCGTTTTGTAGAAATCTTCAATTTGTGTAAACAGTGAAAATTCATAGATGCATTCAAGAAAATTTAAAAAAAAGGCATCCCGTAAACAAGAATCAAGGCTGGAGACGAAACCTATTTAGACGATTTTATCTAATGTAGCGCCATAAATCTTTCAATAAGATGCGCAAACAGTACATGGAACTAATCAACCTGGAATTGAGGTGCCATTTATCTTTAGGTCCTAGAATTCGTGATGAAATCCCTACCTATACCCACACGAAAATGCATATAAAGAAGAACGATGCAAGACGACATGAAAAACGACACTGACATGTTGAACAAGTCTCAATAAGATGGCAAGGATAATTTTTATTTAATGTTTTTATGAATCCTTATCCCTGAGGAAATGTCGAACTGAGAACTTAGAGTTGATAACTAAGAAACACATGAAGACGAAGAGGACCTTGTAGCAGTCAGTCAGTTATATTTGATCCTTGGCGGCATCATATGTCACCATAAAGGTCACATGACCATTCTGTGTATTTAGGACAAGTTTGGAGTGAGTCGGTGTGTGTGGTTTTTTTTCGAAATGTATTCTGTACAATTTGCGTTTTTAATGTTCTGCTTTTTCTCAAATATATGTCTTAAAAAGGAAAAAGCATTTTTCTGACCTGACTGACTTGTCGCCTGGGTTAGAAATACGGAGCAGTCATACTCACATCCGTATCAGGATATAATAATATATGGATAAGGCGAGTTCGTGTTTTTCGAGGAATTTTCATTTCATTTCGTTTTTATTTCACTTTTTTAAAAATTCCATCATCTGTTTCAGTTTTTATTTCGCAGTGTCCAAACTAAAAATTCCATCGTGTTACATGCTAGATACTGTGTAATTTCAAGTGTTTGTGTGAATGTTGAGAAATGTGTGTAACCGAAAAAATATATATAGATGCCAGTATTTTATGCTATATATGAAATACGAACGAAATATGATACCACTCAAGCATAATAACATAATAAAAAAGCCATTTCCCTTGTGTTCCTTATAGCATATACGAATATACCAGAGTAAATATATCTTAAAGCGGATGTCCTTATCTCTAATACAAATTTTTCTTCATATTTTGCCTGTTTTTCCCAAGTCGCATTCGCTTTCATTTTCGTTTATTTTATTATCAAAAAATTGTTATTTTTCGTTGTTGGTATTTCTCGACGCTCCGTTTGGCTTCACTTAACTTGACAATTTTGTTTTATATTCACCAGCTATACATATTTTTATGCGGAATTATTTTTTTTTGTACCATATCTGGGTTATGGTCGAAACACGGGACCAATCATAATGAAAATAGGCTACACTATAACATTTATGTATTTACCTCCTCCTCGGCCACGTTGAACAACTCCACGTAGTACTCCATTATTGTCGCGACATTCTAATGTTGTTTCGAATTCATATGGATTCATAGTTCCTTAAAACACATTCGATTTAATTTGTACGCGAAAAATAATAATAAGAAAAAAATTAAATAAACAAAATAAGGATATTGTTAATCCTTGTCCGATTTCAATATGCTTCCGTTGAAGTATTTTTCTAATGGAAACTTTTTCGACACACACAGAATTTCACTTTAAGGATATTTCCTATTTATTTGATTTAATTTTTCCAATGATTGCCATTTGGTAATTTTTCTTTCTTATCAAAACAACTCACACTTAATTTTTTTTCCAAAAAAACATAATCGTCACATTCTTAGCTCGTCGTTACAAAAATCATAAACGATAGCGCAATGTAAAAACAAACATAAGCGATGTTAAAATTTCTTAATGACAACAGAAAATTTCCCTTCTTAATCCGCAGCACCGTTGATTGGAAAAATAAAAATAAAATCAAACCATTGTTGGAGAAAAAAAAAACGAGGAAAATTATTGATAACGAAAAGGACGAAAGCAAAAAATCACCTAATCATGTTTCAAATTGATTTTTACTTGATCGAAATTAACCGCTTTTTGTTAAACACTTCATTCCCTTCGATTTTTTCTTTCGTTGAAGAGGAAGCAATCACAATTCCTGCGAAAACGAGCGACCGTGAACCCAAAAATAACGAAACGAAAGAAATACGATTTTCCGAGTGTTGATGAGTTTTAAAGACGCCTGTTTTGCCTTGGGAGTTTTCTTCAATTTTCCGGATGTTTTCTTAATGCGGCCAGTGTCGGTGTCGATCGAATGACGAGCGGCTCAAGGACAAAAACGACAAATAGGTATAGTCGTTGTTATTTCTTTTTTTTCGTTTTTTTTAGTGTAAAATTGTGTTTATGTTGAAATTCCGGCACTGGTGTGAGATAATCGAACTGATACTCCACGAGGATCCCATAACAATCACTACGCACTGCACCAAATAAAAATTCTCACGGGACGCAGGAAAATCCAAAATGCAAGGCAAAACACTCCGTTTTTTCAAAATTGTTGAAAGCCAATCGTATTGGCCGCTAAATTTCAAAAACAAATATTATCTTCACCAAACTTCTTTTAAACGTAATGTGAAAAGTCGAGATTTTCTTATATAAAATCAGTAATCAATAAACGTTTTTCGCCTTAATAATATTTTCAAGAAAATTCAATTTCCCACGAATTATTTTTCTTAAGATATTCGCCGCGGTCGGTAATCTTAGCCAATGAGGAAGTTAACTCGCGTGCGGCCCAACTGGCCAAGCTATACTCAACGAAGCACGGTACCAAACTGATGCCAAGACATGGAAGCAATTCTTGCCTAGCCGACCAAGACGGAAAAGTCTCCGAGAATCCAAGCATATGATGGATAAATGTGGCTGGTGCTGACGGCTTTTTGGTCACTTCCATATACGAGAGTTAATGTTTCAGATTGGATGGGATTCATGGTTGGAAATCGCGGTCATAGCATAACAAAACATCGAGCACAATATATTGAACTCACTTGGGTAAACAATGTTATGCTCTCGGGAGAACAACAGCATCGACCTCTTGGAAACATAAGAACATGCTCGGTTCGAAGTGGCTATGTTGCGCATACTCGCAATATACGACCAAAACCATCAATCTATTCACATGCAACATAACTACATTTGCATTTATGCTGCGTATTCGTATACGACCAGTCGATGTTGTTTTCACTTAGTTTAGGGAATCCCTGCAGATGTAGTGATGCGAACAGATGTTGAAGTTGCTCACTCGCAGTGACGCATTTTCAGGAGTACACCGAGGATTCCTAAGGGATGATGCCAGGATTTAACCTCAATACCACTTTAGCTTCGGTTACTGCAAGCAGCGGTCATGGTTGCTCCCATGGACTTGAACTCGTCTCGGATTCTCATCGCACATACCACTGGAATATAGCGAAAAATGGGAATCTCCTTTTTCAGAGAGAATCCTTCCTCTCAAATATCCTTAAAGCCCAATTTCTACATCTACTGTGGAGACAAAACAACAGGCCAAGGGCACAATGATTATAACGAATAAGCATGTAAGAATGTGACTCTTAGCTCTGAGAAGCTTTCAGCAAAAGTAGGACATTCACAGTTAAGAGGAGCAGAGTCCCGTCAAATTTGCAAAAAAGAGAAAAAGGATAACGGATGAGAAGATTTTTCCGAAAATAGGTGTAAAAGCTTTCGTTTATTTCTTTAGTTGGAGCATTTTCGCTTTTAGAGTTTTTTTTTCTTTCTTTAATTTTGGTTTCCAGTCGTTAGCCCTTTTGGGGTCATTTCAGTTTTTTTGGTATAAAGAAGTCATAAGGACATACTATACTCGATTACATGTTCGGATACGCGTGGTAATATTCATGTGTGCTTTTTTGTCGTTATATGTATTACTTGACTGTAGAACTTTGTGATAGTAGCCGTTTTCCAAATGAAGTTCGCTCTGGACTTTTCGTCCTGCCGATTCGGCCATCATCACTAACGTTGTCGTACATCTCGTCTCTTCATCCGGTAATCGAAAATCATTTTCACAACAAAATTTATTCCAATCGCCCTTTCTAACCCCTATCCCTGGATAAATTCCCTTTTCGGTTGTCAGATTGACTGGTCCAGGCAAGGGGGGTAGAGGGAAGGAAAACTGCCCAATCCAGGGTGGACGACACGAACACCCGCAGTAGTTCTAAGCTGAAAAATTCCTTTTCGGGAGTTTTCTTGGTTGTTGGACTTTTGTTTGCGTTTGGCCCTATAAAATCCGAGTATGAGTATATCCAGTTTATGTTTATGTGTTTGTCCACTTTTCTTTTGTGCGATGATTTTTTTCCCTTTTCTCCCAATATTTTCCTTTCTTTTTCTTTACATTTTGATTTCTTATTTCTCGTTTTTTCTTTTTCTTTTTTTTTTTGTTCTTTATTTTACTGGTCTTCTGTTCTTTTGCAGGAGAGAAAAGTTGATAAGTTTGTTAAAAAGGATTTAAAAGGATTCAAGCAGTGTGGTGAGTGAGTTAATCGAATATTTGTTTGGATTTTTCCGTTTTGTAAATTGGACGGCATTATAGAGAGGTGGTGTGTAATGTGCGGGCTCGGGTTGGCTGCCTTTCTAACTTGATGGGGTTAAAGAGTATAAAAAAGATTTTTTTTCCCTATAAATATAATAATAAAAAAATACGTATTTTTACCAGGATAGAAAAAATGAAGAAAGTTTAGTGGAAGGCGGGGCTGCGGAGGGGAAAGTAACCAAAAGGAAAAACGGAAAGGTCTTCACTTCGGTTACGTCTTAACGGAGGAGGGATCACTGGACCTTAGAAATTTTCATGGAAGATTGAGTTTTTTATGCCATTCTAGCAAACAATATAAAATATTGGCAAAAGTTGAAAATAAACGAATGAAAGGATGAGAATTTACCAAGAAGGAGCATAAGTAAAGCTGTATTTCTTCAGATTTTAGGTACATTTTTCTTCAATCTACTAATATAACTCCAAATAATCACAAAAAAAAATCCTTTTCCTCTTTTATTTGTTGTATACATATATATTTTTAAATTTTATTTAGAATGTTTTATGAATACAGACGATAGAATGATGAAGATAAGAAACTTTAATAATGTAGGAATTTTATTTTGCAGATACAACATAGTTATTTAAGACATTGTGATTAAATATTATTGCATGATGTCATGATTTTGTACATTCAATTCTAGTATTAATACTTGGGTTATCGATAATTATCTTTAATTGATAATAAGGTTAGATTTTTTTTTTTAATTTTTATGATAACATGAAAAGTGCTTCATTATTTTATAACTTTTTGACTTTAATTTCAAGATTTTTACATTGGAATTATAAGAAAATAGATATGGTATCTTGATCGAAACGTAGTTGTGTTTTTCAAATAAATCAAGTATATTTTAGATGCAATGACGTTTAGATGAATAACGAAAAATCTATGAAATAAATATAATTGATAAAAGCGTAACGGGAGTAAAATCCATTAAAAATTGGGAAAAGCGTCACGAAAGAAGAATGGGGGTCCTAAGAAGTGAAAATTGGTTCCATGTATTGTATAGACAGTCCTTAGGTTTAAGGAGAATTTAATAACTTTAATGGCTCGTTACAAGAAGTTTTTAGCGACCGCTCAATCGAGTTAGCGGGAGAATTTCAAGCAAAAACCACCAGTGAATATTACACCCAAAAAAATTTGGTATGAATGAAACTCCAAAAGTGTCTCAAGAGGGTCCATCCATGTGCGTAACTCTATTGTCTATCCATTTGGATGAACACAAGAGGATAAAAAAAATGAATCGCTTGGTTGCCTCAATTAACACGTTGGCTGCCAAAGCCTTTTCAGGATTTTGATCGTGCAGTGCCAACGTCTTTTCACGATTTTGGTCACCTGAGGCCAACTTTTTTTTGTTATTTTTTGTTTCTTTGTGCCTAAAAATCATTTTTGACTACTCGCGACTTTATTATTGGTCCTAATTTTGCAGTTATAACGGTTTTTTTGTTTTCGTGCGACATGGCCTGGGAGAACATAAAACATCCTGTGGGGCCACGTCGCACGAAAATGTGCGACGCGGCCTCAGGGTAACATTTGGGTGTCGCACGGAAACGTGCGACAAGGCAGCCAACGTGTTAAAATTTATGGAATTTTTCGCGAAAATCTCTTATTGATCCTATCGAAAAATTTACAAATGCTAAAACATTTATTTTTCTGAAAATATCTTCCCTAAACTTTGGTTCAAAAATATATTCCTATTTTACGTTTTTTAAATCAATATTTTACATACTGTTTAAAAGTGAGTTGGGAGAAAAGATGTGCTCTTCATTTAGTAAATTTTATTATAAAATTGGGAAAAATCTCGCATGACCTCCGGCGTAATAATTTGAAAAAGTAATAGATGGTATTTTGTGTAAAATCTAAAAATATCGCCAGGACCCTGAATTAATTAGTTGAACCACCAACATCAATTTGGTATTTTCCGCTTGGAAAGATCCCAAAGTATAGATTAAATATTTTTAACAAGAAAAATTTCTAATTGGGGAGCTATTTCACCTTATCGTAAAGTTCGTTTCCCGTTTAATGAATGAAATTTTCTATTTGTGGAAAATTGATTCATTTATTTAGTTTTGTATGTGTTAGTTGCGGGGGGCGAATTTTATCTCGGTTCGCATGTACAGGAAAATGTGTGTTTTTGTTTATAAAAGGTCATCATTAAAGAATAAATACCTGAATAAATGAGTTTTCTTTATATACGAGGACCATCGTTATAAATATTTTGCTTGGCATCGAATGTCAATTAAATGTTATTCTTGGGCTGAATTGCCAAAAAAAATCCGCATTTTCATGAATATTAAATATAACGAGGTCACAGGTATGAATGTTTTTCGCTATTTACTGTGTTATTTTCTTCTCTTTATTTTAGGAAACATAAAAAGAACATCTCTATTTTTAGCATTCGCTGAGCAGCGCTTTTCCATATTTAAGAGGAGGCGCTCAAATCGTGCCAGCATCAATTTTTCCGTGTGAATCAATAAACAATGAGTAGAGAGAAAATGTAAACATTATATCATCTCATTAAGAATATCCAAACATAAGCTTTTATAGCAACACGCAGTATGAAACATGCTGAAATATTTAAGATATTTAACGGGTATGAAGATTTCGAAGAGGATCCATGGCCGAAGTAAACAGAACAAGAAATTTTCTTACATTTCAATAGACGAGACGATTGAATTAGTCAAGGAAAATTCAATTTGCTATTTTATTTTTTTTATTTTCTTTTAGTATACGCGATGTAATTTGGTATTGGCAAAGTTTACTGCAAATTTCCAAAAGAAACGAACAAAACTTTAAAACAACATTTATTTGTGAAAGTTAAACACCTTCTGATGAGTAACACTGCTGAAATGCTATAAATTTTGGTAAAAGCTTGGGGAAAGTTCGCTTTTGCAATTTTATTTGTGTTTTTTGGAAAATTCAACGAAAACTTTTAGCCCGAGCACTTCAAATTTTAATTGCATTTCACGTTATGCTAAAGGGAAAGAAACTAAATGTAAAAAGGACTTTTAAGTTTTTCGGAAAATCTTAAATATGTATTTTCTTAGGCAAGTAACGGGAATGGAATGGTAATGGGAGCAATGAATGAAATCGATTCCCTCCCCAAGGAAAACTTTTTCCAACACTCTGGATTTGATTCGTCCTTGCTATGTATACATGTTGCCTGGCTCTCTTCAATTCGTACTGGCGCTTATAACGTTGATGGTGAAAAATTGTCTTTCGAGTTGAAATGGAAATGATTTTGTTGTTGTTGTTGTTTTTATTTGAATCGTTTTTCTCAGTGAATAAGCGATTTTCACGATGGAGCAAACATTTCAATCCAGAACAAATCCCAAGGCACATAACTCCTTAAAATCGCGCCGGAAGTGCCTACAACAGCAGTGTAGAGGAGAAATGGAGTCGTGTCAAGCAGGCATATTCTTGCGGAAAAGTTTCCATCTGCAGCTGTGCAGTTAATGTACTCGTACAGATCCTTAAAAGTTTGAACGTATAATGCTTTTGGTTGGTATGAAGTGTGGGGGGATGAAAAAAACCATACTCGTGCTCATAAGTAGTGGAAAGGATTCGTTTAAATTTAAGCATTGGGTCATTTTGAACATTTTATTATTACTGGAAATCTTTTCTGTTGTCATTCAATTAAATATTATTTTGCTTGTGGGCGTGAATCCCCCCAAAGCGGGTTAAGTTTGTGATATACGTTTTAATAGTAGAAAAAAAAATACCAACACAATTCCATCAATCTGTATTTCCTGTGGAGCGTAGGGACATCAGAATTTTTTTTTCCGGGTTTTGCATGAGTTGCTTTGTGGTTATTTCGTCATTTTTTGTTTGGCTTCGGATTCGAAGGAGCCACATTAGCGGACTTAGGTTGGAACCGCTGTCGTCATCAATGGTTGGTTCTACAGATGGCTCCCCTAATGGTGCCGAAATTCGAAAATAGGACACATGCGTCGCCGTTGTGTGTGTGGGATAGCAGTTCAATAGGGGGTGACGAAGTGGCATTACTGAAGCCCAAAAATGGATGATAGATGGGATAATAGAGGTGGGTAATTTAAGGGTTTTTGATCGCTGCCTGTTGTTAGTCTCTGGAAAATACCCTCGTGTGGTTCACTTACACTGCTTTCCCAGTTCCGTTTATTTTTATGCTGCGTTGGGCTTTGACGTCAATTTGACTTTGATACAACGGAAGTTTTCCTCTTCTTCCAGACGGCCTGTTTTTTCACTTCATTCGAGTTTACATTTTTATTCCCTTTTTGTTCGGTGGGTAAGGACTAAAATCGGCTTATATAGGTTCCATTGGTTGAGAGAGAGTAATTGGAAGTCAATGATTGGGACATGAATTTTCTTTCATTGACTGTATTGGTAGGGCATCAAAAGTCCTTAAAGCATTTCCTTATATTTCACAATTTCACAAATGGATAGGATCAAAGTGAAGGGTGCTGAGATTTGATGGTAGAGGGGTTCAAAAGGTTTCAACGCAAATCTATAGTAGGTAGCATCGAAAGGAAACTATACAACATAAAAAAAAACCCCTAACCAAACAGCTTAAGAACGTCTGAATTTGATTCTAATGATGAATTGAAGCGGTGCGAAAGCGAAACGCTGATGCAGAAGTTTACTTTTCGGTATATTGACATTGATTGCGTGGAGTTGAGGCATTTATTGGAAGGTAATCAGGAATGAAGATCCCTAAGGGCACAAGAACATATCACATAAATAAACATACATAAATTTATTTATCTGTGGGATGAGTGTATCTAAAATTTGTTTTGGGAAAATGAAGAGATGAGATGAGCTGACGTTCATTGATGTCGATGTTGAATTTGGACAAAGCTGTTTTGGAATTTTTTCCTCTGATTTGGATAATGATATATTTTGTTCAAAATGTTATTTCCATAAATTCAATGAAATTCATGTGTACAGAGGGAAATTAAGATTTTCTATGAAAAACATGACATATATTGAACCTATTTTGATTTTTCTGTCCGCAAGGGTGTTTGCTCGTTTATTTTGTTTGTTTGTCAAACTTTATGATTATATTCGAGTTTAAAAAGATTTTGAATTTCTGTACAAATCAGAAATGATCCTCTTTTAATCATATTTGCGAGCAAATATGAAGTTAACACAATATTTTATGGGTTGAAAGGTGGACATACTTTCTACTAAATCTATCAGAAATAAAAGTGAAAAAAAACATTTTTTTAATTTTATTTTTTATGCTCTTATCTCAGTTTTATCTCGCTTTTATTTCTGGTCCAGTGTTTTTAAAAAAAATGTTTTTTTCCTTTTTTTAAGTAAAAGTTTTTTTTTAATTTCTTTTATTCTATCCTTTTTTAATTTTTTTTATTTCGTCCTTTTTAGTATCACTAAAAATCAAAAATTTACCATGCTTTTATTAGTCTTCAAATATATATCCTTACATTTCACATGTCTTTACGAAATTTTTGACTCCAGATTCGAATTCAGAGGACCCTGAAATCCTCCAAAATACTCATTTCACATGTCTGCGAAATTTTTGACTCCAGATTCGAATTCAGAGGACCCCAGAACACTTTTTGAGAAAAGGGATAATCACGTTATCCTTACAGGGCGTTCCGTTTGTTCTTATAGAGTTCGCAATGCCAGAATCGGATTCATCGTTCCCAAAAAAACTACCAAATGAGGTTTTTTCCGGAAAATTTGAGAAAAAGGGTACTCACATTATCATTACTTGACCTTCACTTATCCTTACAAGGGCGATGTAGTAAAAATATTGTATCGTAATCGGAATTACGTATGTGTGCAAAATTTCAAATCAATCGGATAAGCAGAAGTGGGTCAAAATCAGATCGCAAGATTTGACCCTGACAGACAAACAGACCGACAAATAGATACGAAAACAAGCTAAATAAAAGCTTTTAAAAAAACGTTGTTTTTCGGACTGATTTTGTTTAGGGAAACCTTACTCTGTCCGATTTATTGATTTCTAGGACTGATTTTTTCAGAGAAAACCGATTTTCGCTGATTTTTAATTTTTTTTAGTGAAAACAGTCAAAAACCCTTGGTTTTCTTGGAACCCTTGAGTGATAAAAGTTCACAATAATGATTTATCTACGAGAAATAAGGGAAAAAAAATCGTCCGTCTAAGTTAGATTCGTTCCTTTTATGTAATTTCATAATGAAAACAAATAACTCGTGATTAATACCCAAAATAACATAAGTTAGGATCGTAGGAGAATTATTAACAGTTTTACCTTTACATAACTTTTGTATATCAATAGATGGAGCAAATATTGCGTAAATCGTTAATTTTCAACTATGTAGATGGAGACATTAATACCGAAAATTAGTGTATTAATATTCATGTTGGTTAGTTTTGCCGCTAACATAAATCAATGTTAATCCACGTGCCTTTTACTTTTCTTAATTTTTGTTAATAGATTTATAAGTCTTCATTTGACTTTAACATATCGTAGATTATGAACGACTCCACAATAAAATTTATTAACAATTTCTCTTTTTTTTTCTTATAGTTTTTTTTTGGTTGTTGTTTTTCAGTATCTTTGGACGAGTTTCAGAATTTTCGGATATTTTATTGTTTTATGCCTCCGCTCAACTGAATAAACATAAACCAAATGTCTGATGGAAGATCTGCTAAACTCATTCACATATGCTATCCGTTAAAATCATCACTTGGAATTGTTGAATCTGAACAAAAGCATCACTAAATCACTTCACACGAAATCCCATCAAGTACAAAACTTTTAAGCAATTATCACATTTGGTATCCATTATTCATATCCAAAAAGTTACTTGTTTTATGTACTTGACTGATTGAACTTGAGAATCCCCATATTTACAACTGAAACTATGTTGATGTGGTATATGCAATGGAGCATAGATTTGTTTTCGCCCCCGCTCGTTACATGGCGGAATGCATTCATATATTGTTCAACCTAAAACAGCATTAACGGCAACAACAACAACACCACCAACACTATTGTAATAATAATGGTTTTTTGATGTTGTTAATTGCTCTTATTGTTGCTGGATGGATTTTTGGTTGCTACTTGAGTACATCAACTTCTGAAGATGCATAGAACCTTGAAAAATAGTCCGGGACCCGAAGTGCATTAGTCCATCAATTATTATTGATGCAAGTTGTAAGGAAACAATAGCAAGAGCATAACTTGGGACAAGTATGTCCGAAGAACAATGTTCTGAGAAATCATTCAAAGTACAACATGCAGTACAAGCATTAAAAATATAGCTTCAACAAGACAAGTGCAACAACTAAGTAAAAGACGAAACTAGACAGGATTTTTTTTTCTTATTTAGCTGCTCCACTGGGCATTTGAGAAAGTTTAAACACCGAATTGAATTCAAACTAAGCTCAAAGTTCAAGTCGGACTAGAAATCATCTTAAGAAGTTATGCTTGCGTATATGAACAAAAAACCGTTTATGTGTGTATGTGGCTTTTCGATTTGAGAACATATAATGTCGAAAGAATTTTCAACATAAACGTATTGTTTACTTTGCATATGGTTATGTTTGCTCATATTGTCTCTGTTTATTCCATGTGTGATGATATTCATTCATTTATTTAGTTGCATTCAGCTGCAGACCTCATTAATATTAATTAATATGATTAAGCATAAATGATTTCCATAAATGATGCATTCACAAATATTTAGTTTGTGGGAAAAATTATGAGGCTGCTACAACAAATGCACATAATTGCCGGGTTACTAATGCTAAGATTGGCCCAGTCTGAATCACTACCGTTTATACTGAATCCATAAAATTCGTGTTAGTTGGCGTGTTGTCGTTGTCGTTGATGACCACCTGTGAGGTGAGGCTGCCCTATAGGGCGCTTGTGGCGTGTCATTGTAATTATAGCTGCACTGATTATAGATCCATGCAAAAAATTGTCCAGTGTGGGTAATAACGAAGGGCTGATATCATCTACTTCTATAATTTACAAATTGATGTCTAGCACTTTGAATAAATATTATCAGCTATCTTTGTGGTTATAATAAAGTGATTATTTACTAAAATATTTAGATATTTATCATATCTGAAAATTACTAGTAAACATCGTTTTTTTCTAATATTTATCTTATCTACTAATAGTTTGTAAACATAGTTGAATATGGTTTTTTTTAAATTCTGTATGTAACCTCAGGGAATAATCATACTTAGTAATAATTTATATATCATACTCATACTAATATATAAAAATGAGTTGGTGTCTGTCTGTTCCTCTTTCACGCAAAAAACTGCTGAACCGATTGACTTGAAATTTGGAATGAGTGTCTGTGGTAGTTCTGGTTCCAACATAGGCATACAGAAACATAGGCATGCGCGAGGGGTGGGGGGAGTAAGGGGAGTAAGGTGAGTAAGGGGAGGGGGTAAAGTGATTTCGAAACTTAGTTTTTGCGCTATGTTACTCTTTCGCGGCGAAACTACTGAACCCGATTGCCCTGAAATTTGACGTAGATGTTCGTCGGGGATCCAGCCCCAACATAGACCCATTAAAAAGTAGCCCGAGAGGTGGACGGAGTAAGGGGAGGGGGCAAAGTGATCTCGAAACTTAGCTCTTCCTCTATGTTACTCTTTCGCGGGGAAACTACCGAGCCGATTGGCCTGAAATTTGGCATAGATGTTCGTCGGCGGTCCAGCCCCAACATAGACCCATTAAAAAGTAGCCCGAGAGGTGGAAGGAGTAAGGCGAGGGGGTAAAGTGATCTCGAAACTTAGCTCTTCCTCTATGTTACCCTTTCGCGGGGAAACTACCGAGCCGATTGGCCTGAAGTGTAGCTCCAACATAGACCATCAAAAGAAAAAAAATTTTGAAAAAACTTAACTCGGCGACGACGGGAATGCAAACTAGTAATATATAATTTTTTTACTAAATGTTGTTTCTGATTTTGAAGAGGTTTTTACAACGGAGATTTTTTCCCAATTTTATAAACCAAACTTTCGAAACGAAAATAATTTTTAAATTTTTCGATAATATTTAGTTGGTTTTTATTTTATAAGGAAAGCTTTTGCACTTGCAATTGACGTGTTAATGCAATTTTTACTAAGATATTTTATTAACGATAATAACTCACCTTCCTGTTTCGTCACTATCTCGTTTTTTCAAAAGCTTTTATTGCTTTTTTGTTTGTGTGTGGTTGTCTGTATGTCTGTCATGGCCGAATTTTGTAATCTAACTTAGATCCAGTTTCACTCATCCAAGATTGACTTGAAATTTTGCAAAAATACGTAACTTTTATGACAAATTCACTACTTGTAAGAAAAACGGGAGGTCCTGCCAGTATTTTACTCAAGCTTTCTGGAAAAAATCTCATGTGGAGATTTTTGGGGACGCTGAATCCGATTCCGGAGTCAAAAATTTCGTAAGGAGGCAAATATATAATATTCGAAGACTAAAAATTGTGAAATAAAAAATAAATAAAACAAAAAATAAAAAAAAAATCTTTAAGTAAAAAAAACTTTCAAAAAAGAAAAAAAAATATCGGCGCTGTGTATCAGAATTAAAATCGAGATAAAAGCATAAAAAATAAAATAAAACCAAAAAAATATTGTTTTTAGTACATTTTTTTTGATAAAATCTTTTTTTACATTTTTTCCAAATTTTTCTTTTTATGAAGTGCGAACTTCTTAATATTCGCTGCGATAGAAATTAAATGTATGGAAGATTTATGTAGAATCATATGCTAAATACTCTTTTTCTCAACGAATTTTTCAGCAGAACAATGCAGACCTTTTTCGAAAAAAAAATCTGAACTACTTTTTCAAATTTATGGGAAACAGGAAAAGTCTGGACAAATAAAATTTTAATGTATGGAAAAATTATGCAAAATAGTGTTCCAAATACATTTTTCATTAAGTATACCTTTTTCGATAGGAAACACAATTTTCGAAAACTTTTTTACTTATGGGGGCGAAGGAAATGGTTCTATCAAAATTTTCTGTATTGAAGAGTTATGTGGAAGAGTATTTGAAATACTTTTTGTCTTAATTTTTTTTTAATACGACGCACATTTTTCGAGGACATTGTGAAATACAATTACACTTTTTGATAGAAGAGAAAGATAGAAGCATAATTTGGTTTTACAAGTGTTTTAATAAAAAAACATAACAAAAGCTATAATTGCCAATCTGGCAATCATTGGAGACCCGTATGGTGATATTCGTATCAAAATTCGAACAGTTATACCAAAATTCCACTTTGAAGTCAAACTTTCCAATAAGATTTTTTAAAATTTATTCCAATCGGATTTTGATGTATGGAAGTTTTATGTAGAATCATATCCTAAATAACTTTTGTTCTTGGACTTTTTTGATAAGATGCACCGTTTTTGAGATATTCACAAAAAACGATTTCGTTCGTATGGGGGGTACCCCCCCTAATAGTCCATTTTTGCCCATTAACGAACTTAGCCTCACATTTTACGAAAAACGGATCTGTACAAAATTTCAAGTCTCTAGCTTAATCCGTGCGCCCGCAATCCGCGCCACAGACAGACGGACAGACGGACGGACGGACGGACGGACAGACGGACGGACGGACATGCTAAATTCAACTTTTTTCATCATTCTAAACACACTGGTGTAATTCATTTTTTTGTGCGATGACGGGATCTTGGCGTTACAAACGGTAAGGCAAAGTTAATATACCCTTTGGTTTCACCATACGGGTATAAAAAACAGGAGTTGCAAGACTAAAGCAACATATTTTTCAAACTATTTAATAAATGTATCGTTGATTGTGACATTCAATTAACAACATATCTTTAAAAAATCGATAACGAATTAATAGTGTAAAATAAAAAAACTCTTCAGACTCCCAAAACGACTGTAATTAAACGAATTAAGTATATTTATACCCGTATGGTGAAACCAAAGGGTATATTAACTTTGCCTTACCGTTTGTAACGCCAAGATCCCGTCATCACACACAAAAATGAATTACACCAGTGTGTTTAAAATGATAAAAAAAATTGAATTTTGCATGTCCGTCCGTCCGTCTGTCTGTCCGTCCGTCCGTCTGTCCGTCCGTCCGTCTGTCCGTCTGTCTGTAGCGCGGATTGCGGGCGCACGGATTGAGCCAGAGACTTGAAAGTTTGCACAGATTCGTTTTTCGTAAAATGTGAGGCTAAGTTCGTTAATGGGCAAAAATGGACCATTAGGGGGGGTACCCCCCATACGAACGAAAACGTTTTTTGCGAATATCTAAAAAACGGTACATCCTATCAAAAAAGTCTAAGAACAAAAGTTATTTAGAATATGATTCTACATAAAACTCCCATACATCAAAATCCGATTGGAACAAGTTTTAAAAAAATCTTATTGGAAAATTTGAATTCAAATGAAATTTTGATACGCCGTTCAATCAAATCACCATACGGGTTTTCAATAATTGCCAGATTGGCAATTATAGCTTTTGTTATGTTTTTCTTTGGAAAATTCATTTTTTTAAATGATTTCATAGTAAAAATATGTACTTGAAGCCAAAAATGCAACAAAGAAAATTTATTTGTAACGATATTTTAGGGTGTGTTTACAATTAGAATTGAATTGGGAATATTCGATAAAGGTAGAAAAAAATTGTCCCCCACACACTCTCATATAATTGATGATGGGAATTTATTCGGGTTGAAGGATCAATCTAAACCTACATCCTAATCCAAATCTAGATACAAATTTTGTTTCATAGATTTGGGCGAGTTTAGCTTCTCCTAAACATATATCCGTCTATAGATATTTTACGTATTTCGTGAGTGCTCTTTTTGATGTTTGCACAGAAACGTGTATAACTTGTGTGTAACTTTGCATATATACATTTTCATCAGAAAGTTTCGACGAAATTTACTTTTTTCCAAAGTTTTCACATTTTTTCTCCTTTGTTTGCCTTCCCAAAATTTTGCCCCCTTTCCACCACTTGACTAGCTTTACGCCATCCCCTCAACAGAATCAGCTTCACTTTTCTACTGATATGCGCTTGAATGATTCCACAAGGACTATAAAGACGTCAGAATTGAAGAATTCTATATTTCGTATTTTTTGGGCCCAGAAAAATGTCTTCCAGATATATCACAAAGGATAAACGAAAGAAAAAGATGTCCAGTCAAGTAATCGCCTGTATTGAGATATTCTAGAAATTTTCTTTGCTAAAACTACTGAAAATATATTGATACTTTTATGTATAAGAAATTATCATTGGCAACATATACAAGTATATACCTATACATAGGCTGAAAAAATATACGATTATGTTTGAAGATGTGAAGCAAATTCGTTCAAAGTAGTGGAAAACTTCTCAAGAGAAAAAGTTTGTGTTCAAGAATGGAAATAAATGGATTGGCTGGAGCCAGCAACCAGGAAGTAACTATATTTCTGTATTCCAGCAAGCATACCGATACAGGGTTCATCTTCTTCATTTTGCTATAAATGTGAAACTCAACAACTATTTTCGTAGGAATTCCCTCGGCTGGCTGAATCGGGATAGTAAGGTATACGAGGTGGATATGAGCCTTTTTTCCGGTTCTGATCTTCTTCCAGAAAGTCGAAATCTGTTTACAGTAAATCATTATTTTATGCCCTTTGAGTGCACACATATGCAGACCTTAGATGGGAATAGAAATCCCTTTTCGCCCAAAATATTTTCTCGAATATTTTTATCGTCTTTATTATTATTATAGGAGTACCACGTTCGTGTATGCTAATGTAATAAGACGTGTGAAGCTTCTTAAAGGGTTAGTTCTTTTTTGTCTTGGCAATGGTAGGACGTCTGGAAAGGAGCTAACCATAATCCCGAATACATTTCATATCAAGGATAAGCAACACAAGTAAAGTATTTTTCCTTGTTTCGTAGGATTAAAAATTTAATTTATCGCAATTTTATGACATGTAAACTAAATATTTATTTCAATTGTTATCAAATATTAAATTTAAATCTCGTTTAACCGTTAAAATTCTTGGATATGTTTATAAAAAAATCATATCAGTTAATTTCGTAGTAAATAATTATCTCATAATAAATTTAATTAACCGGAAATCAATCATTTTATGGATGTTTTACAGTAGTCTGATTATGAGTAATACCTATAGTGCAAAAATTTGTATAAACTCCGAATCCAATTAATTTATTGACTTTTGTTTATATCACCATTGGGGATATTTTAAATATTTGGCACTTCACATAATTTTAATATTATTGAGTTTTTCTTTGTAAATAATATAAAATATTAATTAAATCAACAATTGAATTGAGATTATCTATGACACTTGAATTATTTGCAATTAATTTTATATTACTTCATTTATTTATCGAAAAGTATTTTAAATGTGTCAATCAATTATTTGAATAAATTCGATTATGGGATTTTAATTATGCGCTATTCTAAGTAATGCTTTTTTCTCTTAGACCTGAATACACCACCTCCACGTCGAAATGTAAAAAATCCATCAGTGGTGGCTACAAAATGTAGAAGATTGCTCAGAGTAGTGTAGAATTTAATGAGATGAAAATTTATTATTGTTTAATTGACTTATAATTGTCTTATATAGAGAGATTTGAACTCTCCTTCCTGTCCGCATCTTTCGCGGTGAAGCCACTAATAGAGATTCAATGTGTTGGTCTGATGTTTTTATACCCGTATGGTGAAACCAAAGGGTATATTAACTTTGCCTTACCGTTTGTAACGCCAATATCCCGTTATCACACACAAAAATTAATTACACCAGTGTGTTTAGAATGATAAAAAAATTGAATTTTGCATGTCCGTCCGTCCGTCTGTCCGTCTGTCTGTCTGTGGCGCGGATTGCGGGCGCACAGATTGAGCTAGAGAATTGAAATTTTGCGCAGATCCGTTTTTCGTAAAATGCAAGGCTAAGTTCGTTAACGGGCAAAAATGGACCATACGAACGAAAACGTTTTTTGCGAATACCTCAAAAACGGTGCATTTTATGAAAAAAGTGCAAGAACAAAAGTTATTTAGAATATAATTCTACATAAAACTCCCATACATCAAAATCCAATTGGAATAAATTTTAAAAATTCTTATTGGAAAGTTTGACTTCAAAATGGAATTTTGGTACAATTGTTCGAATTTTGATACGAATATCACCATACGGGTCTCCAATGATTGCCAGATAGGCAATTATAGCTTTTGTTATGTTTAAAATCGAAACTTGATTCTTCTTATTAAATTTATTTCCGATTCCCGATTAAAAAGGGTTTTTAAGAGATGGATAAAATAAAATAATAAAAAGGAAGAAAGGGAGGTTAACCCTGTCTGGCCCGATGTTGTTTATAAGACACTTTTCATTGAAAATTTTAACCAATCAAGAACCAGTGAACCAATGCAAATTTAGTGAACCAAAAGTGACACCAAAATGAAGTATTCAAACTTTAGGAAACAAACCGAAACTCAAACCAAATTTTGAAAAGCCAGAAATTCAATTCAACCCTGTACCAAAATCGATCCACATCCAAAAAACATTGGTTTGCATCTTTTCTGTGTACACTCTAAAATGCTCTAAAAAATATTTGATCCCCCTTACCGTACTTCTAAAGGGTCTTTCAATAAGGACATAACAATTTTGTATTTTAATAAAAACGCACCCTAAAACTTTTTTCATGATCTGGCAATTCTAAAACGTCAGTCAAGCTTTACATTTTTATCATGGTGAAGTTCACGAACGAGCAATGCCACACAGCTGGTCAAACAATTGATCTATTGAAGGAGAAGTTCGGTAATCGTGTAATCTCGAGAAATGGTCCGGTCGAATGGCCACCTCGCTCATGCGATTTAACGCCGTTGGATTTCTTTATATGGGGTTATGTTAAGTCGTTGGTTTATGCCAACAAGCCAACAACGTTAGAGGAGCTCAGGAACAATATCGAACGCGAAATTGCCAACGTTCCGGCCGATATGTGTGGAAGAGTGGTGGAAAATTGGCTTCAAAGAATCAATCAGCAAACGTGCTCGCGGTGGCCATATAAACGACATCGAATTTTATACTTAAATGTAACATGTCCACTACACCTGGAATAAATTTCAGCCGGATATCGCAATTATTCTGTGTTTTATTTAAATACAAAATTGTTATGTCCTTATTGAAAGACCCGATATTTGATCCCTTGCCCTATATTTAAGATTTTGTTCTGTATTTGAAATAGGAAAGGACCTCGATAAGCTAACGAGTCCTAGGAAAATTTGATTTTTTACTGAATGTAAAGTATTTTTTTAATTTCTTTTGAATATACTTAAGTTTTAATAGGTGATTTGGACGGGTTGGCGGACTGGACTGTAAGTATTTAGTGCTGCTAAAATCGAAATGAAATTTCTACGAATTTCAGCTGACGCACTCAGAAAAATGGAGGCTAACTCGACGACCTACATACGGCATAATTGGCCTCGGGCAGGCGCGCGTTCGCCTGCATGTGGGCAAGTAAAACTGAGTTGACCTGTGGTCGGAGAAATTCTGAAATTAAGCCACCAGCAGGTGAAGTAGGGCATTGGGAGCTGCACGAGTTGACCTTAGATAGGTTAACTCTGACCGCTAGCTGGCTTACAGACACCTCTGTAAGGTCAGAGTTAACCTGACAAAAAGTTGACCTGGACATTTTTCTGAGTGCGCGTGAAACAAATTAGTTTGAATTATTTCTAGATTTTTCGTCTTTCATCAGATTTCTAATATCTAATTAAAAGAGTTTAGCGGATTATTTTTTAAGAAGAAAAAATACACAATTTCCTATTAGTAGGTATGTATAAACAAACTAGATTTTTTTCTATGTGGCTATGAATTCTAGGAAAATACCTAGACATTAACAAGGGTCCAAAATAATTACATGTTTAGTTTATTTCTTGTGCCATTCATTATGGTAATAATTGTGGTAAAAAAAGAATAGCAGAAAAAAATGTTTCGTTGTAGGTTCATTAAGAGAAAATTCAAATTTTTTTATCGAGCTAAAAGAATGTCGTTAGGTCCGGTGGTGTTAGGTCGCTAATCTTGGAGTTTTTGGGAAAAAATCATAGATTAGATTCTGCGGTAACAATTAAAAATTTGTTACGGTTTCGAATGTCTGCAATGAATCACACCACGAAACCGCGATAACTAGCACTGAATTGGGAATCAACCCCAAAAATCGAAAATCCAGAAATCTTTTAGCCGAGTTTGAGAGCCACCAAATATAAATCAATCGAATCCATTGAAATTCATGAGACCGAAGAGAGATGATAATGAAACTCTTGAGAGCTCTTATCAACTTTAGCCTCTTGTGAGGGTCCGATAACATTTTCATTCGGTTCCCTAAAACGACAAAAATTTGGTTTTCAATTAGCCGTGACGCATCAACCCCGACAAGTCACGTTGTTGTCGATCCACAGAACGTATGAAATTGAGGTCTCAGAAATTGGGACTGGGAATGAACACGAAAGAAAAATCATGTGGTTTTTTTTTAACAAGCCGAATAAAAGTCTCTTGAGAAACCAGAACCATTATAAATGGAAAAACAGAAAATTTAACTCGTGCTTAAAGAAACCCTTCATGTAAGAAACAGAAACATTTCTGGAGAGAAAAAAAAAACAAGAATCCGGGATCTGTTGTGTACATATTTAAGTTATATGACTGGGATCTGTTTTGATCAAGCCACGACGGATGCGCAGACGACAAAACACTCGCTGGTCCATTTAGATAACCTCTCTAAGTGCAACATAAAAATAATTTTCTTAAAATGTTTCCAAATGAATTTCCATTGTGGTGAACAGAACACATAAAAGAACCCATTCCAGAACAAAAAATCAAGCACTGAAGAAATCGGGAACAATGCGATAAAAGCGTCACTCAACCGATTTCCATTTTGTCGTTTGTCCACCCCCCCTTCACCATAGTTTTCATTAAATAAAGATAAGTTGCTCACGCCAATAAACATTATGCATTGATGCATTAACCGATCATCAAAAAAACATGCTTGAAAAATAATTTTCCTCACAATTCGGCCCCAGTTTCCTTTATTCGAGCATCGAACATGAGTAAAATATTAAGTTATTGTTATCTAATCATTTTTCTAGTGTTCAACAATCGGGAATTCAATTATTTTTTCAATATTCCGAATCCAAAGAGTTAAATGCTGCTATAAGGAGGCGTTAAGCGAAGTAATCTCAGATTTCCTGGACTTGTCTATTGACAAAACGATAATTCGGTAACAGAAAACACATTTCATAATTTTTCTGAAGAAAAACCCCGGCGAACGATTGTGGTCTTTGGTCTTGTGGCCGATGTTAAACTCTAGATGGCATCAATTTAATTGACTAAAGATAACCTCTGTCAGCGGTCGATTCTATTCCAATAGTGGTCAAAGGCTTCTCTGTCGGAAATGGCTTACAATAAGTCATCATCATTTATGGACGCATTTATTGTTGGAGCTAATTGAGAAAAATTTTTGTTTTGCATCATCGAGTAATGCGCTGGAGATTATTAAGTGCGATATCAGCGATTCAAAATGGAAAATTTTTAAATTATTTTGATTTCCATCGGTTGCCAAATAATGGGGTTCTATATTTGAATTTCAAATCTCCGGACAGCAAATAGCATAAAATTTTGATGTTGTAATAATGAAATCGAAATGGAAAATCGCGTTTGTTTCAGTCCACGTTTCAGTGTTGCTAAAGCGGTTATTTTTTATTTTCCGAAATATGAAGTACGCCCTGCTATTTACGGGAGTCACACTAATTTATAATGTTTTCGGACCCCTATCCCATTGTGAAACTTTTTCGGAATGTATGGGATTTGATACAGCCGTCAAACTACAAAGTGATTAGAATTTTCCATTCTTCAACCTAAAATAAGGTGCCGTTTTAAGGCCACTAAAGCAAACCGAAATTATGACCTCATCGCCATATTTTGAATTTCTGATTGCCATTACGGCCCTTAGTATTGATGTCTTGTAATGCCTTAGTAATACTACAATAGTTCGGAATCCATGGAAAACTGCCGGTGCGGTAGCGGAGAAGAAAAAGAGTGTTCAAAAGCTCAATTTGGGCAGGCTCTATCCCGCTTTTAAGAATTGTGACAAAAAAAGAAGAAAAAATAGTTTCTATCAAAATTTTGTTTTAAGTTCTCATATGAGAGGTTTGATGTTTGTCTTCTCGGTTTTATAGATGGGTTTTCACACCGAAAATTTTTAATCTATTTTCGAGCACCAGAGCAGTGGCTCCAACCTCCTGTTTCGAAATTCAGAATTTTAGCCGAATCGGCGACTTACTTGATTGACTATGGTCGCTATATTGCACCATAATTATTGTTGAACTTTCTTTAGAGTAATGCGCCACCCGTAAAATTTTCCAAAAAAGAGCGCACAAAAAATTCCTTAAAAAAAATGAGCCGCAGGTGAAAATTTTCAACATTCCAAATGAGATATAACTCTAATTTTGTTCAAAAATCCATTAATTCGAGTTTAAGAGAAAAATAACCTATGCCTTATTAGTTTCTTAGTATATTCGTTACTTCCCTACTAACACTTTTACTGTTTGGGACGTATCTGCCGCTAGAAGTGTTTGTTGTTTAGTGGCAGTTACGTACCACACACCAAAAATTCTCGTAAGGCTTCCTAATTTCATAAAAAAATTAACCTACCGGTTGGGAAATATTATACTAGAGACATTTTTTGTGAAATTTGCGTACTGATTTTTCAAACAAATGTTCTTAATTCGATTTTTTAAAAAGTATTTTTTATGGCAGAGATTTTTTATTTCAAACGATTTCAAATTATCAAAAATTACTTGATTTTTTATCGGGAAATTGTGTTTAAATTAATGTACCTATATTACAGCATAAAAAAAGTTTTTTGTAATAAACCTATCAAAAATGGTATCACAATCAACAACACTGTTTGTATTTGTCCGATCGCTGAATGTCTTGTCGCCAATAAAAACCGTGATTATCAATCATGTTACGAAAAATATAGTCATACCACCCAGTACGCCCTCAAAACCAAAATAAACCATATGATCACCGATCACTTTCACTGATCGCTGTCGTGGTTTTTAAATTGGCTGAAGGGGCTCACCTTAATCGGGCGAGTGGGGTGGACTTGACTTATTGTTTTAAAGTCATAGATGAGGTTAAGCAGCCACCGCCGCATATAAAAAAACCATACTAGAGGGCATTCAATGAACAAAATACGAACGATATGACAAACAAATAAAAACCGCCGATCAGCATGTCTTATGCTTATATAACTAGGCTCAAAATTAATTATGCGATATCTAAATGTAGCAGTAAGCATTCAGCAGCAGACACAGATTGATCGATCGATTTTACATTATTCAAATGGGACAGAGTTTGTAAATTTGGCTGTCCAGTTGCGGGCAATTGATTAAAAATGAAACCTTTAGCGCTAATTTAGCAGGTGTGCCGAACAAAAAAAGAAAGATTGAACGAACGAACTAAAAAAAACAGATAGCTTGTAGTATGGGTTTTTTCCCTGTGTCCATAAAGTTACGTTTCGGTTATTAAAATTATTGTTCAATCTATTGTTTTTATCGACAAATTTTAGAGAATAGCATGCGGAACAACATATCTCTAACAATTACTAATAAACAGAGTGGTTTGAAAAGATCAAAACATTTAATATGTGGTACCTCAGGGGTCCCACTTGAGTCCTATTGTGTTTTCCCGTTTTTCGAAATTAATTTCAATTGTAAGCGTTGTGTTGTTTTTATGCGCCTCTTCGGGATACACTTTTTTATGTACATTTGTTACTTAATAACGTGCTAAGTTCTTTTATGTTGGCTTAAACAGGTGCATTCCATTATCACCCCTGCTGTGCAGCCACAGCGCCGGTAGACATAAAAGAACACTCCTGAATGCTTCGACCACTTTAGCCAGGGTACTTAACCGAACCCAAATGGAAACCTTCAATAAGGTCGTGTCGAACTATGACTACTCTGTCGAAAAGGGACGAAAAAAGTACAGTCAAATGTTTAGATCCGCTGAGAATGGTGAAGATTTCTTGTATTTTGATTTTGTTTCCATAAAAATGGTTAAACCACAAGTTATGATGTGGATCATGGCATAGCTAATAAGTTAAGGGGATAAACAGAGTATTTTCAATTTGCTTTTTCAATTAGCCACTAGAACCTCTTTATAATTTTTTAGGGTTATTTTAAACACTACAAATTGATTGCCAAGTTAAAAGCCAAAAAAATCTAAGTGCACATCGTGTGTGGCTATTTGATTGAGTGCATATTACAGTGAGGACACATAGAGACAGACCCCTTTTCCACTTTTGTCTATGCTTCAAGAAAAATGTACGTGACATTAACAAAGACGAGGAAATTACCCAAGGATTCCGCCAGATGTTTTCTTCCTTTAAGATCAATGCATATAAATATTATCCTTCGATAGATATCAGCTGGAACCGGGATCAAGTTCATTATATACAAATCTTTTTTACTGTTTGTTTGCGTTCCTATTCAGCCCACGGAGATTATCAAAATGTGACATGAGGTTTCATTTGGTTTGATTTGGGTTTCTTTCAAAGATTCGTTTTTCTTAAAGGATTGAGCGTGAGAAGTCATAAGGAATTTCAAAAAAAATATCAACATCTAAACAATGTTTATATAAGACAGTGATGTTTTCTGACATGGATCGTTTATTTTTAATAACCAGTGACTGTTTCAAAGAAAACCACTAGACAAAAAGATTTTAAATGCTTTAACACTCTTAAAAGACATTAAAACACCAATTTGAGAAACATTTTTGGCCAAAATGCCCATATCGAGTTTTAATAGCGATCACAATCTGGTGATCTTTACTACTTATTTCTGTTCATTTGTGCGATCAAATTAAAGTGAATGGATCTGGATTTGTTTGATTAATTTTTGTGAAAACAAAAATGGCAATTTACAAATGTTTAACATGATTTTCATGACTTTTGGGGAAAATTGATTAAACTAAATTGTCGATAAAGATGTTTAAAAAAATACCACAAACAAAAAAGAGAAATAGATTTCGCTGACAGTATATTGACCTAAAGTCAGTTATTTGTTAAAAAATCAAACTTTTTTTTTAATATTTATGGAGTGATCCGCTGGGATTTGCCCAAATTTGACTAGGTTTTTTGTGGCGAATGCACGCGAATCTAGGCGAACTCGATAGTGATCTGTTAGGAGGCGGGAGTGGAAAATAATAACCTTCACAGGTCTTGCATTCGTTTACTAGGCCTCCACACTCAGAAAAATGTCCAGGTCAACTTTTTGTCAGGTTAACTCTGACCTTACAGAGGTGTTTGTAAGCCAGCTAGCGGTCAGAGTTAACCTATCTAAGGTCAACTCGTGCAGCTCCCAATGCCCTACTTCACCTGCTAGTGGCTTAATTTCAGAATTTCTCCGACCACAGGTCAACTCAGTTTTACTTGCCCACATGCAGGCGAACGCGCGCCTGCCCGAGGCCAATTACGCCGTATGTAGGTCGTCGAGTTAACCTCCATTTTTCTGAGTGCATCTGGTTGCCGGGACCCCCATCTGCCTGTCGAGGTCCTCTTTTGGACGTTGGGGCATCAATATTAAGGAAATATGTTTTGAATTTTGTTTGATATCCGGTATCACATTTTTTAATAATTCTAAAATAACTTTCCAGACATTTTTTTTATATTTTCATAAAAGAATTTCTCAATTTTGTTAAAACTCTTATTCGAATGCTATTTTTTGATGAATTTTTAAAGACGTTTGTCAATTTTTTTAAGCGTGCTGCACAAAAAAAACGTCACACATTTAGGAGGAGGAGTCAGTCTCCAGAAAGGTGGATTAAAAAAAATCGGAAATCAGTGTCAGATATTATATGGACACCCCAAAGATGTTTTTCATGCGTTGAATTTGTTACTATGCTTTTTAAGATATTTTTACCAAGAAATATTTCATTTTCTGAGAATGATGTCTTTACTGCTTTCAATGTGAAATAAAGTGGGGGTTCTGTTTCTGCAAAACTCTAGATAAATGACAGAAAATGAC
Source organism: Chrysopilus asiliformis (assembly GCA_964034945.1). Classification (NCBI taxonomy): domain Eukaryota; kingdom Metazoa; phylum Arthropoda; class Insecta; order Diptera; family Rhagionidae; genus Chrysopilus; species Chrysopilus asiliformis. The sequence continues at coordinate 97,877,462 of OZ035962.1, forward strand.
TTTTGCTGGCGTTTAAAGAATTTATTTCCCTATTATGAACAACACTTACGGTCGTAATAAGAATTATCTTTATTTGAATCCAATACATAAATTATATTGAATTTCTAAAAAACTAAGAGACATTTACTACTTTGGTTTTACAACCTCTCGAATATCCACTTTTAATGAAAATTTGATGAGGCATTCGCATACCTTTAAGGGGTTATGTCTACCTGCAAGGCCTGAACAGAACGTGTTTTTTGGCGATTTATATACCGATTACATGAAACTATTTTGTTTTGGGCTCTTCATACATTTTATTAGTAGATATACGTTTAACCGTCTTTCATATTTTTTTTTTTGGTCTGGAAAAATTGATTATTATAGTTGCATATTTTTGTAAGGGTACGAAAGGACCTTTTTCTAGAGGTGATTTGCGGCGATAGCTAGTCATTCATATGAAATCGATCAAATGAGTTTTTACTTTCTTCTACGGAGTATAATAAAGTATTGTATTCATGAAAAATTTCGACCTCTTAATTTTGCCTAAAAAACATTTCCTGATCACTCCTGAGTCGATTGGAGTCATATTTAAAAAATGTCTTTCTGTCTGTCAGTCTGTCTGTCAGTCTGTCTGTCAGTCTGTCAGTCTGTGTACAAGATTTCTCAAAAACTAATAGAGCTAGCGCCATGAAATTTTATAGGCATGTTGGGTCCTGAAATGGGACGATCCTATCAACTTTTGGTGGAAATCCGTTAACCGAAAGTATCCAAAATGGCGGTTTTTCAAAAATCGCAATTTCGTTTTTCTCGATTTACTCCCAAACTACGCGTTTTTTAGTGGCCTTAAGTATGACAAAACTTGAAGAAAATAAAATTTCCCACACTTTTGTCTTTAGCTATAACTCGATATCTCCACCTGTTATCGAGATAAACCGTTATTTCCAAAAAAATAGTTTTTTGCGATTATCTCGAAAACTAACGGGTTTTTGCTGACTGAATGTATGAAGTGAATTAATGAGAATGACATTCTGCACAATTTTGTTTCTTACCGTTATCCGTTATCTTTTACCGTTATTGAGATATTTTCATCAATATGTAAAAAATCATATGTTTGCGAATAATTTGCAAACTAACGGTTTTTCGACAAATCAGTTAAAAGAATAATTAAAGGTGTTAACATTTTCTACATTTTTGCCATTTACCGTAAATTGATATCTTTTACCGTTCTCAAGTTATCTCAAACTTTGTACGTTTTTGATATTTTTGGATAAACCAAGAATTACAGGGCTCTAGCGTAAATTGCGCAGGGTCGTAGATTTTGTAGAAGAAAGTTTTGTGTTGACCACAACTGATATTTTTTATTAAGTATTACAAAATGCTATCTTTGGGCATTCGTTATTTTGAAAAATCATTTACGATCAAAATGGCGTCCATTTTAAAGTAAAGTGTCGATTTTTTGGTAAAAATTTACCTGTTTTTTGACTGTTCAAAAAAAAAAATTGATTAAAAAAAGCTGCGGCCCAGGACTAGATAAAACAACGCTTAATAACTGTGAAATTGGTACAGTAGTTATTGAGTAATCTTTGTGACCGATTTTGAAAACAACAAAATCGCGAATAAGTCTTAGCGCCGTATTACACACGGCAACTTTCGGGCTTACTTAAGCCGATTTTTGGGACAAACGACTGCAGAGGGAAAAGTTGCCACTCGAAATCATGGTTTATCGACAATCTGCATACATGCAAAGCGTGTGAACCGGTTTGGGAAAAGTAGTAGGCAGAAATCATTTTCGTTCTGACCGTCAGCAGGTAAAGATCTTGGGAAGTATATGAGCAGCAGCAATTTCAATGGTTTGAGTCCACAAACACACATGTAAACTTGTGTAGCATATGCAAACAGGATTGGCTTATTTAAGACACAAATGTAAGCACATTGGCATATTAAGCCCAAAAGTTGCCGGCTTAAAAAAGCCAAGTGTAATACCGGACTTAAATGCTCCAAATTAGGCTACACACATGACTTTAAAGTCGCATAATTTCGGAAATTTCCATCCTATCAACTTAATATTTTGAGAGATAAAAGTCGAAATGTTGTACTTTAAGAATATTTCTCCAAAGATTGCACGTAGACATAACCCCTTAAGATTATAAAATCATACGTTCATCTTCTGGTTTCTTCACCTAACACACGAACATCCCGAAATAGAATTTCTTTAGAAGAAAAAATGTATGCGAATTTTACAATAATTAAACTTTTCTTTCAAGTATAAACAAAAGTAAGGAATTCTCATTCAATGAGTCGATAAATTATTGATCTTTATCGAATTGTTTAAACACCCATTCCAACGGAAACTCGAATTTCCAATTAATTGGTGGGAAAACATCGACTTTGCTACCATCTGTTTAAAAAGTCTTTTTTTCAAATTTTTTTTTATTAAATTTCATTTTTTCACATAACATAAAAAAAACAGTTTCTTAACCCTTCCGTTTATTAATGAAACGTGTTAACTTGATGACTGTTAAATGCTAAAAGAAATATTCGAATACGATTTCCATGAAAAAATCATAAATAACGCGATCAGTTTATATTCGAATCTAATTTCGATCACTTTGATGATATTCTTATTAAAAAAATCGATTGTGTTCGTTCTAAAAGCAGTCATTAAAATTAAATAAAATTCCAATTTATAGGTAAGCACAATATGCGTATATGGTTTTGTATACGGTTCGCAAGACAAAACGAAGCGATTAGTATAGACCTGAACGAGATTAAAACACAAAAATCCATCTTAAGATCGCTTCTTTTTATATTGTTGTATAGATGTTTTTTTACATTTAAGATATTCAGATAATTCATTCAGCACTAAAGGTGTAGGTTTGATTTTATCTTGTATATCGTTCTGCGTATAAGAAGAAACAGATATAAAAACAAATTAAGAGCCAATAATTCATTTTCGATTTTAATATGTTTTTGGGGGAAGGGAAAGACTAAACTGACTAAAACGGTGAGTGGTGTGTGTTTATGCATTTTATCGATTAGTGTTTTGTCCGGCTCATGTCCGAGATCCATTTTTGCGATGATGCGATTTCATTTTAGACCTTAAATTGTTTAGTTTGCAAAAATTCACAATTTAATTTATGAGGGTCTGCATGGATCCCTAGATGTTGAAATGGATGGCTTTGCCTGGAAAAACCTTAAAAATCGAAAATATTTCAACTTTGCGGACTGGGCCGCGCATTTCGGAATAAAACGTCGACAGCGATGCCCTGGCAATATTTCATCGTGATCGTAAAGCAAAACATGGCGATATTGAGGTTACATTAAAAGTCAATTCGCAGAAGTTCAATTAAAGATTCAGTCTACGTCGTGGAATTCGAATTAGTCATTCAAATTCATCAAGTTTGATATGCGTTGAGCTGGGCTTACACCGCGGGAGCGAAATCCACCCAACATCCACATAACAATCTCTAACCGATTATAAAGTGAATAGATATGTAGATAAATAAAATGTTATATAGATATTAAAGAGGATTTTATAACCATATGACTTTTTACTGGAAAGAATCAACGGCCGTCCTTTGATGATTGATTGTAATTATGACTAAGAAACCGCAGAAATACTGTTTTAATGAAGTTCCGATGAGATTTCTCCATCACCAAATGGAATTACTTTGAATCAGTCTTACGCTGAGGTGAGGTAAAATTGCGTATTTCGCATTGAATACGTGAATTCATTCCATCAGAGTCATCATAATAAGGAAATTTATTACTTGAACTTCATGAAGCCTAAACTGTGCTCACCGGACATAAAATTATTTTTAGGTAGTTATTCATCTGTAAGAAGTCCAGATTTGGATTCAACTTCGGCTTGGGCGCCGCCGTCGCCGTAATGAACCACAAGTTTTGCTTATAGCTCAGCAATTGTGAAAATATATTAAACACGTACATGGAATACCATTTTGTATATTCTTGATAATAAAATTTACAAGATTCTCTTGCAATTCTTTTGCACTTTCCTTGGCAAAGTCATAATGTACCTCGCACAGTTGGCGATTTGTGCTACCTTTGCGCAGTCATCTCTAATGAACTATTCATCGTTAATCTCGTATAATACTTGGGCTCATAAAAGTTGAAATTTCAGCAGAAGAAACTCTTTTGAGATGTCCATAAAATACGTCACGCAATAAAAATATTAAGAGATGTAGATTTATTAAAGGGAAATATGTGTTATTCTTTCGTTGCCCTTCAGCCACCACATACTCCTTGGGATCGATCTCGCGGTAAATTATCTAAATATATATCGATAAAAATTTGGTGAAAACTGCGATAGCTGGTAACTGGAACGAGGTGGTAAAATTTAAGTCGTCAAGAAACGGAAAATTGATCAAAACCGCTTCAGATATTTAAGAAATAGTAGATAAGGAGGCGAGGGGCAAGGCAAGGTGTACACTTTTTAATGACAGGTGCTTGTTTGTGGGATCCTTTATCCAACACAGAAAACCACATCCCAATCAGTCGAACGGTGCAAAAGTTGTCACGCAAGGGGTATCGTGGGAGGGGAAAGGGGAAGGTGTAAAGTATCCTATCCTTACAAGTGACTCTACCTGTGCCAAATGACGTTAAGTAAGAAATTTTTTAGATTTCTTGATTTCTACTATAATGTCTTTGTAAATCTTATGACTACCTTAAGAACATTAACAGTCACTGACTTTAGGTAAGTAAATTTAACCATATGTTATTCTATCATATATTGAATTGTGACTAAAATCTCATCAGTTTGTTTATTGTTATTTTCATCTGTAAACATCAAAAGTCCTTTGCTATGTTTTTCAGTTGTTCAGACACCAAGAATAATCAACATGCCATGCCGTGAGCAAAGTATACGAGTATAAGTTAAAAGAAAATTGAACAATTCCAAACAAAAGTGAGAAAATGAATTGAGTCGAGACGAGCCAAACAAATCTTGTTACTTTCAGTTCAGTAAGATCTTGATAGAAAAAAAAAATTAAAAGAGCAAAGGCGACAAGATTTCTGCATTTCTGTAATTCAGTAATGCTTTGGATATTCTGCATCTTTTCATGCATAAAAGAAACACAATTTCCAAATCTGAATCTAAATTGTGAATCCAAATTCAGAAATAGCAGAGATATGTTTATAGGAGTAAAAGGTAAATTGGCGACACTAAGTCGAATGCTGGCGCGTGAAGTACCTGCGTAGGAGGCTTTTGTCGATACACGAACGCGATGTAGACAAATGCAAGGAAAAATAAACTACGGAGCATGGATTTTCACTATGTTTAGCATGTGTCAAGTTAGTCGACATGATTGTACTTAAATCCAATTAATTACGGTGGACTACAAAAAACAGACACGGAAAGATCTTGACTCTGGGTGACATGGAGTTTTGCACACTAGTATTTCCGAAAATTTGTTTTTATTGAATTGTGATGTGTGACGACAAAGCAGTGTAAAGTCCGTAACAGATTGACCGGCAGTAGCAGTAGCAGTGGCAGCAAAATGTTCTGATTGGCTGAAATCCGACATGTTGTCGGATTTCAGCCAATCAGAACATTTTGCTGCCACTGCTACTGCTACTGCCGGTCAATCTGTTACGGACTTAAAATTTAAAAAAAAAATGCTTACTTGGCAACTTATGTCCAACTTAAATTATTCAAGTCTCTACGGTTGCAGTAGGCTAAACACAGCAACTTGTGTTTAGTTAATTTTTTAAGAATAAAACGCTCAAACGGGCCTAAGAAATATAATTTTATAAGTTTAATTTTATCGGAATAAAAAATTTTAAGCCCCAATATAATGCTGCGTTTACACGAATGACAAATTTGTCATTTTTTTGTCATAAATTGTCATAATCGTGTAAATAGTATCATTTTTGTCATTATTTCTGTCAGAAAAATGACAATCTCTCATAAAAGAATGAACTTGTCCATTCTTTTATGACAGATTGTCATTATCTGTCATTCGTGTAAACCCAGCATAAGAGATAACATTCTATTTACATTTTTTTAATGTTTAAAAATCTTTCATTTGGGATCGTTAAAAGTTTTAGGTAAATATTATAAGAATCATAGAAGTTGGGAGCAAAAGAAGTTCAAGTGGCCACAGGTGTGGCCGGTTGCCTGTTTAACACGTTGACTGCCTAACCAATTTTACAAATGTATCAAAAAATGCCGATACATTTAATTTTTTATCGTCGTTTTCGGGAGCAAAACTTTTTCTGTCCAATTTTGCAAATCTTATTAAATGATTTTTCGTCTCCCACAACTTTTGGGTAAAAAATTGGGTAAAAAATTTGGTAAAAAATTAATTTTAATCCTTAGACCTATCTCAGATCTTTCGTAATATCAAACATTGGGATAAGTTTTTGTCACTGGCTTTTTTATTAATTTGAACTTTTTGTTATTGTAAGAAAAATTAAATTACGTTCATAAATTTTTTTTATAATTCCCAATAAAAAAAAGTGATACAGAACAATATAAAAAATTACACGCAAAACAATATTGTGAAATATGAGCTTATTTTATGCTCATGAAGTGACAGCAAGATTATTTTCAAATAAGATTGTTAGACAATTAATATCCCCAGTTTCCGCATATATTTGAAAAAAACACGAAATTGTTTTGTGTGTTTAAGTACTGCCCGCCATACGAATAAAAACTTTCGAGTTTGCTATTTCCCAAAATACCTTTTTGCATTCATCTAAAATTCAAGGTGCATTGATTTTGAATTCCGAGGCCCCAATGACCACAAGTGACTGGTAAATGGTCGATGCAGCCCAACAGCAAATAATAAACAAGAATTCGATTTGAAACAAGATTTTAATTACGGCTGTACTGATAAATTCATGTAGTACCTATTAGAATTAACATTGGAGGCTTACCATTTTGTAACGCCTAATGAGCCTTTAATCGAATGTTGTGCTAATGTCTTGTTACTATACAGCCACGATCACTACGATTACTTACCTGAAAATAGAAAAGAAAATCGAAATTATATAGAGGAAAAAAATTTACCGATCAAATTAGATATCCACTGTAAATAGAATGCTTTTTACAAATGTTTACAAAATATTGCGACTTTTTTTTACCTTGTTTGGCGCGCAATGCAAAAAATTCACCCAACCCACTGTAAGAGCTGCGGGCATTAATTCCGTACATGCAAGGTTCCAATGTCCATTCCCCAATCCCCAATTTCAATCTTTCAGGCCCCGACTCATAGCATAATCAATGTTTTAGTTTGCCAATGCGGTTTGTATGGAGTACGAGTAGAACAAACAAAAACAAACATGAAAAACATCTTAGTCATGTTATGTTGGCTCTCTTTGCTTTTTGGACCTTATGGTCAACTTCTTACGAATTTCAAGGTTTCGATTTCAAAACTCAAACATGAAAGCGAGTAGGTACCAACTCGGAGCATAAGTCAAAGACACTTTGTTGGTCGAAGTTGAGTATGCATCACTTCAAAAGACAGGTAAAGTAAAGGCAAAGCAACATATTTGCTTAAAAAACGAAAGGACTGCGACTCCCTTCGGTACGAATTCAGGTATATACCTGAATTCCGAATTTTGTCGGGAAAAAACAGAAAGTGGTATTATCATCGTCATCCTCGTCCATTTACACTTACTCTCTGCGCAGCCATGAATTTCGACTAAACACAATATCTCGTATCTTGTAGATACATTTGTATGCTGCAGCATAACTTCTGTCATGTCTGAGATTTGAGAGTTCCATAAAGAACGCAGGGTTCGGCTTCCAGCTGATATGATATGGGAATGCATGATGTGCATAATACTCCCTCCCATGTGTGCACGAAACTCGACAGAAGATTAAAAATACTCGTAGGTACACTAATTTAAAATTGCAGGTAAAAAATAAAATACAACTTGCCCACCTACGGCTCGCATATCATAAAAGCCGATCTTTTCTTGTCTTTAAGATTTCTTTGGTTTATTTTCAGTTTACTCTTCGCATCTTCACTTGGAGCTTGTTTTGGGCGGCTTCTGCTGTTGATGAGGAGTCGCGCTCAGAGGCCTAAAATCATTTTCGAAAACCGCAACAGGTAGAATCGAATTGAATTGGATTCAGTAATTCATTCAAACAACGCAAGTTAATCGAAGAAATGCGCACGAAATTGTTTACTAACCGGAAATCTTTTTTGATTGTTTCATTCTTTAATAATCGAGCATTTTGTGAGAAAATACTGAACGCTCCAGGAAAACTCATCTTAAATACGAGGAAATTCTTAAAATCGTGTTCTTAGTAAGTGAAATAAGAAAAAAATTGCGATGATTGAATTTCGTACATGCAGGTCAGTTCTATATGCCTTCAGGCTTTTGCAGTTTGGTAATATTTAATGCAAAATTATTTTCAAAGAAATCCATTTGAAACAAAAGAAGGCTTCAAGGTTAAATTAGTCACTAATAAATTTGAGGGTTCCGAGAAATATAATATGACATTAGATATCAAAAAATATGTCAATCTAATATGTAGAATTGAACAATTTGATTTTCAATGTCGGTAATCAAATAATTAGAAATATTCAAGAGATTTTTTATAAGCAAAAAAAATACTGAATTGTCGATTATTTGACGGCGTAATATTTTTGTGTACAAAAAATACTGTGGCCTTGTTGCTAGTGCGCCCGTGTGTTGCGTCGGTAACATGCCTGTGTCTTTTTCGTAAAAGCACAGGCTTAACTGCAATTTTTCACCATTTCCATAATATAAAAAACATTATGCAAGTCCACTGCAAGGAAAAATCCTTATTCAATCTTCTTCGTGGTGCCGAGAATTTAAAACCCTTTTTAAAACGGAGGTTCCCAATTTTTTTTTATTTACTTGCAGTCTCTGGAATCTTTTTCTAATATTAAAAAAGCAAAATTCATCTGGAAAAGTTTTGTACTTGAACAAGGAAGTTCTCATTAACGAATTTTTTCTTAAATATTCAAATTGAAGCATTAATTATTTGGGTAATTTATTTATGATTAACCATAGTTAGGGTGACCATACGTCCAGAAATGCCCGGGACAGTCCCGGGATTTTTATACCCGTATGGTGAAACCAAAGGGTATATTAGATTTGCCTTACCGTTTGTAACGCCAAGATCCCGTCATCACACAAAAAAATGAATTACACCATTGTGTTTAGAATGATAAAAAAAGTTGAATTTAGCATGTCCGTCCGCCCGTCTGTCCGCCCGTCCGTCTGTGGCGCGGATTTCGGGCGCACGGATTGAGCTAGAGAGTTGAAATTTTACGCAGATCCGTTTTTCGTAAAATGCGAGGCTAAGTTCGTTCATGGGCAAAAATGGACAATTAGGGGGGGGGGGGGGGGGGGGGGGGGGGGGTACCCCCATACAAACGAAAACGATTTTTGCAAATATCTCAAAAACTGTGAATCTTATCAAAAAAGTCCAAGAACAAAAGTTATTTAGGATATGATTCTACATAAAACTCCCATACATCAAAATCTGATTGGAATACGTTTTAAAAAATATTACTGAAAAGTTTGTGGAATTTCGGTACAACTGTTCGAATTTTGATACGTATATCACCATACGGGGTTTCAATAATTGCCAAATTGGCAATTATAGCTTTTCTTATGTTTACAATTCCTGTTGCAATTATTTTTGGAATGTAAAGAGCGCGAAAAATTAAGTTAATCTTCGGTTGGGACTGTATAGATCTTGATTAAAACCTTTGCGCCGCATTCTGTTTAATAAAAATTTCGCTTGCGGCGCAAATTTCTACATTCTCCTCCTAAATTTTGGCTAAAGATTTATTTTCTTTAAAATGTTATTAGTTTTCTGTGTCAATCATTCACTCCCTTTTCCCCGGCCCATCTTGTCACGGATTGTTATAAAAAAATATGGTCACCCTAACTATTGTATCTGAAAAATTATCATTGAACTTTTCTATTAGCAAAAACTTCAAGTCAAGTTCAATAAAGTTTTTCACTTATTAGAGAACGATTTTGCGCTTAATAATATGTTCCACTTACAAAAAACTGCGGTTCGTTAAACAAAAAAACTTGCATTTTTTGCGAAGCCTTGAGTCGAATTATCTAATTATATACTTTAGAAGATATTTGTAGTTAAAATAAATACAAATTCTGTATTTTAAATCTTGTTGGTCAAGAAAACTAATAAATAATGGATGCTTTTGCCAAAAAATTCTACTTCAATGACCATCATGTCAGAAAGGAAGATATTCACGAAAAAAAAAAATCTACTGCAAACAAAATCTTGCTGAATCACTTTAAGATCATTGATGCTGTGTAGAGTTCAAAATTTTCTTGAATGATGTTTTTTTTCTTGAATCTTGAATTTGAAATAGCGATAATTATGATTAACAACCTCAATACACCTCAGCAGAAAAAACAATAGCGGAGAGGTTTGGTTGGACCGTAATCGATCATCATATGACACAATGATTCAAAATGTTGCCTCCTCTGTTTGTAATCAATTAGAAAAAAATAAATAATATATATATAGGAGAAAGATGAAGTGAAAATCTTCATCATTCGAACATGTAGAACATTATAAGTCAGAGGAACATTTTTAGACTGACTGATTTTAATTTTTTGAGCGAGGACTATGGATAAGAAAAGCCCTATTCGATGTTGTTCAATCGCACAAAGTTGTACTGTGTGTGTTTTTTTTCTTCGCTCTCCAATTGGATTCTGGATATTCTTAGCTGGTTTGGGGATTTCGATATCTGGCGAGATGATTATCTTAGATGGATCTAACTCAATTGTACAAGAACAATCCATAAATCAAATTGGAATTTTTCACCTTGAATTCTTTTGGCGGCTATAATTGACGGTCGTCCGACATCCCAAAAGACAGCAGACGGCCCATAGCGCTGAAACTTAAAAATATTTCTTCCACAATGTTATGTTACGAATGTTATGAGTGTATCTAAGCAATAGAAATGTATCTAAACATCTCGTCTGATTATCGGTACACCATTATTGTTAAATTGTTAAATAACAAAAAAAAGAAAAAAACACCAATTCGGGTAGGTACCAACTCTATGGTGAGTGTTGGTTCACTTAGGTTTTGTGGCTATCCTCAAAAAGACATCAAAAATCTCTTGATATCGGGCCGCTGTGATTGAAGGCGAAAAAAGTTGTTAATCGAACAAGAAAATGTGTTACCCGATGGAAACATAAAAAGTGTGGAGTGAAATGACATAGACCTGCCTATTTGACTGCCTTTGCGATCATGTTGAGATCGTGATAATGTCAAAAGTATGTAAATTAACTTTGTTCGCCGCAAAGAATTTTTTTTCGTGTATTTAACTAAAAGCTTAACTCTCTCATCTTGTCTACATTCTTACGAATTACCGCTATTGATGGTGGAGAAATGATTTATTATGGGTCTTTAACACATCGTATAATATTGAAATTATGCTGTAATTTTTCCACAAAAAAAAAAATCGAAAAAAAATCAAAGAAAGATAAATGTACGAATTGGATTTATTTACGATTAATATTTATGTCAATGGTACAATAATTCATGAAAAATAATTGCTATTGTTCAAGGTGATAATAGCAAAGATCGAGTGAAAAAATTCACATGGATCTTTCGGCAATTGAAGGAAACAACCCTGGATCATGTTGTTTTAAAAATTATTCGCAATCCGTGGGTGTTGCGCTCATAAATCATATTGAATGAGGCTTGTTATAATATTCAATTAATTTGGTTAGTTGCTTTTTATTTAAACTTTAAGCAACTTTTTAGTTATATACTCACAATTCATTGTCATTAATGAATATTTGTCATAATTTTATTGAAATAATTGTGGTGTTTGGATGAACAGGGAATGTCTACATCATATCATACGATCTTCATGTGTGAAAGGTGGGGGGTTTAGTTAAGGATTTACAATTGAAAAAAAATCGGTTTTTGAAAAATTCTGGATTACTATGCGCTTTTGAGAAAAAAATGTAAAGGGTCTTTCAATAAGGACATAACAATTTTGTATTTTAATAAAAACGCACCCTAAAACTTTTTTTATGATCTGGCAATGCTAAAACGTCAGTCAAGGTTTACATTTTTATCATGGTGAAGTTCACGAACGAGCAACGTTTGGAAATTATTAAAACTTAGTACCGAAATTCTGAGTCCGATGAAATGATAATGAAAATGATGAAATTATGAATTAAATGATGGTCCGGTCGAATGGCCACCTCGCTCATGCGATTTAACACCGTTGGATTTCTTTTTATGGGGTTATGTTGAGTCGTTGGTTCCGGCCGTGTGCCGGAACCAAGAGTGGTGGAAAATTGGCTCCAAAGGATCAATCAGCAAACGTGCTCGCAGTGGCCATATGAACGACATCGAATTTCATACTTAAATGTAACATGTCCACTACACCTGGAATAAATTTCATCCCGATATCTCAATTATTCTGTGTTTTATTTAAACACAAAATTGTTATGTCCTTATTGAAAGACCTGAGACATATCCAAATTTAGAGGAAATAAAATTTCTTCCATTTTTAACGGTTACTGAGATATTTGAAAAAATACTATTTTTCACTTATTTTTTCCGGAACTAAATATTGCAGAGGAAAATTTTATATCAACCACAATTAATGTTTTTCCTAGTTTTTAATATTGAAATTTAAAAAAAATGTGGTTTTTCAATTTCTTTTCCACACATGTTGCATAGAGAAAATCATAAAGCAATTTTAAAGGAATACTAAAACATAAAGATCACTAATTTCTACGGTTACTCCATAATAAAAACTCCTCATATCGTGAATATCTTTTTAAATGAAACTGCTGTTTACTTTTCAAGCATAATTTTCGTAATATCGACATTGAATTTAACGATAATTCTTCAATAAATAACGAGCCATGTTCAAAATGGAAATTAAAAAGCATTGAATCGTATAAATAACCCCCGAAGACAAGACTTAACATAGAATGACTTTAATGGGTATGAATTACCTGAAAAATCTCGACAGGCTTTAGGCAATTGAACATTGAAGAAACCCAAAACACAATAATATCGACGAGCATATATTGATGGGTTTCCTCAACAACATGTCGGGGTTAGTTGCCCGATTCCCGTCTTATATGTCTGGCTTTGACTGACTTGAATGAGTGAAACGCACGCTAATAGCTGTAGCTGACCACAAAGAGAAGAAATTCTTGGACATTGAATTTCACATCAAACAGGCACATTAAATGCGTAGGAGACTTTGAGATGCCGTACACCTACCTACTGCCATTGTGTACTCTGACAGGTAACTTTGCTGTAATTGTCCCTACAGACGATCTTTAAAAACCGCCACACGGAGATGGAACCAACAACGATTCAGAAGGGGGGCACGGAATGTATTTTTGTGGAGAAACGAGAAAATATCCTTTGGGCGAGTGGGTTGATATTAGAGCCCATCCCAAATGGCCATTATCCCTCTCGTCATCGTCCTCATCCGTCGCGATTACTTCCAAAGATTCAAGCGACGACGTTTCCCCGATGTGAACAGTAAACATAAAGTAATCAATGAAGGCATGGAGTTTCAAATAAGTTCAAAGAAACTAAAAACCAAGAGAAATTTGTTCTCTGCAATTTATCGTCGAGGAATGAAGGAAGACAACCCAACCCAACCCAACCCTACCCGGGTCGATCTGCCACATCTAATATGGAATATTCATAACCTTAGGATTTCGCGACGTTCACAAAAAAAAAAGCAGTTCCTGGTCCGTGGATTTGGTGCCGGTGAGTTAAACGTGGACCACTAAGTTGTAGAGGATCCCGTATGTCTTACTATGGATGCGAGAATCCCGAGTGGATGGATATGGCCATTAATGTTGCATATTACAACGGAATAAATTGTTTTAAATCGATGATTACAAGATTTTGAGGCTTTGGGCATTGCCTACGCTTTTGTTTATGTTGTCTGTCAGCCAGAGAAATTATGTTGCCCTTTGTCCATAGAAAATGAACACTTAGAGGAATTTTCCATGCTATGCTCGTGGTGCGGTTCGTTGGAAATTTATATTTATGTGGGACTTTTAGACAAGATAATGCCGTTTACATATTTTTTTAATTTTATTACTTAATTTTACAGAATATTTAATAGTTCGAGGAGGATGCGAAAATTGTTGCAAATTTGCGGGAGTTTTTGCAAAAAAAAAAAATCTGTTGTTTGTACTACACAAACTGGCACCGGACTCGAACTAAGAGTTCCTTCGAACTAAGAGAGAAAGCGGTTACACTCTCGAAAAAATGGAGTCGATTACGCACCGAAAGGGAGTTTGAGGGAGTCCATCACCTATTGGAGAAAATCGAGCACCGGGCTAGGAGTTCACAACAATTCCTTATGGGTGTTAATTTTTAACAATTTTTCGGTGTTAAACCAACTTATTAGATGGCCAAAAAAAACCTCGCAAATTCTCTTTTTTTTTTGCATGCATTTGATATGTTTTGAGTTTTTTTTTCGTGTTTCCAAAGTTAATATTGACTTGTTAAAAACTTTTCTTGCATGTCTCTGCCGGGACTCGAACACGGGACCTCTCGAATTGTAAACCATTTGCCTACCCAATAGGCTGTTGAAGCCAATTGGCAAGCCTCTTCTAAACGTGAACACCCTTTACAATTAAATAACTCCTAAAAGGAGTTGTAGTGAATTTTTGACTCCTTTTCGGAGTTCATTTAAAATTTAGGTCACGGTGTTAAATTGAATATTTAGCTCCGTAAAATAAAAATTTAAAAATAACTCCGCGCTACGGTGTTAAACTTTTAGCTATGTTTTCAGGCGGAGTTAATTCGTCCCCGGATTTTTTCGAGAGTGTAAGATCTGTCCATAAAATACGTCAAACTAAATTTTTCTCCTTTTGCGAACCCCCTCTCCCTTCCTCCATACTTTCAAGTCATCGTCGTCATGCTTTTCGACGATTTTTTGTATGACCGTCGTCATACTTTCGAAAATACTCCAATTCGGACCACTCCGATTGAATTCTGGTGTATGGGAAAGTTAAAATAAAAGGGATTTTCTCAATACATTTTTATTCGATTTTCCTTAACTACTATGTATCGTTTTTTGGAAAACTTCTTTAAAAAATAAAAAAACAAATAACTCTGGAGATAACCCCAAACTCATTTTGGTATTAGAAAAATAATCGTTTTACACTTCGCTGTACGTTGGGAAGAGATTTTGTTTTTGGAATTCTATGTTTGCAGTGAATTTTCATAAAAAAGGGCTCCCATTAAACTCCCCGCAAGTGTCTAATGAGCTGGCAATTCAAATGAATGACGTTCATGTTTAAGAAACCAGGAATTTCTTTTCGCATCGCCAGCATAATTTTTCAAGCCTGGCGGAGATGATATCTGCAATGCCATAAGTTTGACATCCCATATATGGAGACGACTGTTAAGGCTGGCTGTTAAGGTAAAATTTACTTAATAAAACTATGAGTGCTGTTCAGTTGCATCCACATAGACCAGAATAATATTGAGTTAGAAAACCACGGTCAAAGGCAATTTTTGCTATTTAGACTATCCGTACCTGGTTCTCTTGTGCTTGAAATTGAGTTCCAAAATGGAATAAAACGCAACATCATCTTATAGTAATCGTTATCATTATTCTTGCTTTATTGTCGTGTTTCAGATGTTGTTGGTTCGCTATACTTGGTTGGTATCTACAAGATGTGTATTCTTAGGTGTACCTACTCGTATTATTATACAATAAAGAGTATTTCCTTTTTGTCGTTGGTATATATGCATATTACTTTTACCTCGGCTGGTCTCCCTCATTTGAGCTTAATGTCTTTTATGCCACCCACACCTGAATTCTTATGGATACCGAATTGAAGTCTCAACGACCTGTAATAAAGTCATTTGGGGAAATAACACGACATCGTTGTGAAACGAATTCAATGACATCAAGTTGATAATAATTTTACCAACTCTATGAGATGGACGTGCTTTATTGGCATATATCCGCCATGGGGATAATATTCAAGTCGAAACGAATATCTTAAGTTTTCTTATTTGTTCCAGAATAAGGCGTTACTAGATCACATTACGCCCTTTTTCCGTGAGTACAATTTCATTATTTTATTCCAATTACAAAGTTTTCATATAATTCTCTAAATCTAGTGCCCTATACCAATTACAGATTCACCAGGTTGGCTGTAATCCCCTTATTTTTGCATCACATTCATATCAGGAATCTTTTCATCCCTTGATAGAAAATTAGCGTCTCAGTTTGATAGCATTTTCTTCCCTATCTCAAATACAAACACATCCAAGTATTAACAGAAAATGAAGAAAAAATAACAATACTCAATGCTTGCCAAACTGAAAGTATTTATTTCGCCAGTAGAAATGCACATATTATCAAAGTCAGTTTCATCTTGCAAATGTCATATCCTTTAATACCGCTCGTTCAGTGTTCATCCGATAATCGCCTTAACTCGTCTTATTATATAAAAATCCTGCGGTTATGATATTCTCTTTGCCAGGGGCTACCGGTGATAGTCTTAAGACGGTATAGACCCATAGATATGAATGCAAAAAAGCACCAACGACAACAAAAAATTAAAGGAAAAGCGGGAAAAATGCCGTGGTAGAAGAAGGGACGGCACTAGCTTGGAAAACATGCCGACCGTGTAATTTGATGTTGTAAAATGTTATACTGAAACAACATAGACTGATGTTCCGATATAGAAGGGAATCATTTCAGGTAAATTAGAAGGCTTTACTGTTTTGCTTATTTAAAGGCCTTGAATGTTGTTAACTTTTCCTAAAATTTTCTTTTTTTTTTGTTTTTGGTAGTTCGCCTTACCATGATTAAATTTTCTTTTTGGTAGTTTGCCTCACCAGGAACATTAAATTCAAGCCGAGGGGATCACCCCCAGATAATATTGCCACATTTACAAATCCTTGGCCAAAAGTTATTATTTTGTATATTAAGTAAGATAAAGAACAGATCGATTTTTTGCAATTGAAAGTATTACGAAGATGTGGAAATGTGGAGAGGTTGAAAACTAATCTGCGTCAAAAACTCAGAAACATTGCCTTAAAAAATTTGAAAACAAAATGAGGGGGTGGGGGGTTGGCCTTGACAAAAGACTTAAGGTATTTTTTCTGCAATCTTTATGGTTCAGATACAATTAATGCAGCAAAGGCCCAGATACCGCCACGCCAGCTATAATGGTAGCGACACCATCGGCATGCACTTCTCAAAATTTAATTAATTAAATAAATGAACCAATTTTTTCAAAATTCCTGAAATGGTGTTTTGGTGAAATGGTGGTGATAGGAGAAGTTTTCGTATTTCACACACCAAATTCATCCCGATATGACATATTTTGTGGAAAAAACAGAGAACACAATTATGAAGAAATTTCGAGTTGGTAACAAGAATAGGGATTAAGAAAAATCAGGATTTCCGTATTCGGTGGAGTTAGCAGACCGAGGTGAGTCCTCGAATACTTAAACATAAACACAGCCAGCCAATGCTGAACGAATGGAAAAATTCCAATAATGTTCAATGATCATGTTTACGGATAAAATAGTTAACAATGCATCATACCATTCTATAGTGGGAAATTAACGGGTAAACCGATATTACCATCAGACAGGCAGACAGACAAAGACATGGGTTATACCCAACCCCTGCATCGATGGATTCAACCGATAATATTCTGAATGAGATTCATATAAGGATTGAACGAATAAAATCTGCAACTCTGCAATTGGCTACTCAAAAACAGATGTGCATAAAGGCATAGTGTTGAACTAATGCAAAACCATATCCAGCATTACTACATCTGCATGATTCAGAAAAGCAATCGCATAGGAAAACAGAATTCAAATGTTTAACTGCAGCACAGATGCCTGGGAGGTAAGTTTCTATGGTAGTTGCCGGATAGTAGAATTAAATGAAAAACTACGCATGCAATATAAACGTCACCCGTTTTGAAAAAAAGAACAAAATAGAAAAAAATCCGTACACATAAGCGAAATAGCTTCGCCATGTGTAAAGTTTTCCAACTTCAAGTGCATTGAAAAACTCAAGAATGAGATGGGGATGAAAGGGTGAATATATTGGCTGGTGGTTAAATTGCAAGAGTAGTGAGCAAACATTCAAACGAATAGTTGATTCAGGCAAGAAACGGAGTATGCAAACAAAAACTAACAAACATCTGTATGAATATCATTCTATGTATCTGCTGGGCAATGAATATCTATCTTTTTGTAGATTTCAAAATGTAGACTTTTACACGGGTACGTGAAGAGATAGATGGGTACCGCAATCATCGTTACAACAACTCTATCTTCGGATGGGACGCATAAAACTATAGAAAAAATCTCGTGAAAATGAATTTGGATCTTCAATAAATACACATGGCCGTCATCGTTGGAGATGGAGTGCAGGACAAGTAAATAGAGTAGAAAAGTGCATTTAAAATCATCCAACGACTGACCATTCAACGGAAAAGTTCCCTTTCAGCTGGAAATGTTGTAGAAAATCACAAACGAGTATCATTGATTCACGTGTGGCTATTGTAATTTGTTCATATTCGAAGCCCAGTGGAATATTTTTGCAATGAATGTTTGTTAAAAGTAATAAAATTTCAAGCAAGGATCAAAGGATATTACAGGAATTGTTTTTGAAATATGTAGTAGGTAATAATTATTTTGATTTTATTACTGAAAATACTATAAAATTCAATTATTTCAATTTTTATTTATTGATCAATATTTTACAGCATATTGTTATATAACTAATCAGGAATATTGCAGGAAATTTTAAAAACAGCATACTCTATAACCATCTCATTCACACTAACTCTAAAGTTGCATTCAAATCGCTTTAGCGATTTTTGAAAAATTCGGCCACACAAAAACCGACTTTCCTTTAAAATATGGAACCCTCGGAAATTTGCGCGACGAACTTGGTATGCATACAATCTTGTGAAATTAAAATTACACAAACGTCAAATATGGAGATTTCGGGAAATAAATTTAAATTTTTCCCATTTTTCACTGACATTTTAAACTTCTAATTTTGTCGCTGCTGAGTGAAACTCCCTAATCGATTTACACTAAAGTGCGTTCTGAAACACTGCACGTGAAAAACTGCAAACCCGCTATGCGTAATTTTTTCTGGTTACAATAATATCCGTAATATTAATATGATGATAATATTCGATTTAAATTAATTCATTAGAAAAAATTTACACAAACCATGTTTGAAGCGCTTGGAAGTATATTTCTTCATTAATCTGACAATTCACAATATTCGAATAATAAACAAGATTCTGTTACAGAATTTTTAATAATAGATTTATATATTCAAATTATAAATTATTTAAAATTAAACTTTTAATTAATTAAGATTTATTTAACCGAAAACACTGTTTCTTGCTGGTAATTTTACTCACTCTCAAAGTAAAACTGAAGATTTTACTTCTGTGTTTAATAAAAACTTCTAGAAATTTCAAATTTCACAAATTTTTACCGGAAAACTTCTAGAAATTTCAAATTTCACAACTTTGAGTATGTTGTAGACTGGAAATCATATCAACTTATTTAATATATGTGTCTAGATTAGAAAGTAAAAAGTGTTATAGATATTTATTGATATGTAATTATTTTTAGTGATTTATAAAACGTAAAGTGACAGTGTATAGGTTACTATTATCAAATATAAGAAAGGCATTAAAAGTACTATCAAAAATGATATGATAACGGAGCCCCGCACGCCCCCGGGATATATACCTATTGCCTCTGTTCGATGATCCGCAAGAGGAATGTATGTGTGTGTGAGTGCGTGTGTTCGTTTCATAGAACCCTATGGAACGCGATTTTGGAACAAATGAACCGTTGGTACAGAAGAGGAGGGAAGGAGTGGTTTAATTTTTTTTGCATTTTCGGAAGAGGTTTAGCTTTTGATAACATCCTGTTCTCTGCCAAATTTCAATTTTCTACAATTATTTTTCGAGTTTTCAAATGTTTTTTGTATAAAATCTTACAACATTATACCCACTTATATTTATATTAAGTTTAATTATGTAAGAAAGGTATTATCTCACCGTCAGGTGGATTAAGACGAGTTTTTAGTGAAAATTTGGTCACAAAGAAAAACTCACTATTTAATCTTCCAGGGGTGTCAAGGTATGTATTTCAGACCACAAGGTGTGCAAATGCCTGTCCAAACGTAGAGATGTATGTGTAATTTATCTGAATACGAGTGTGTAGGATCGCTACGAGAGGTAGTTATTGGCAAAATACCACTAATGTAAATGTCATATAAAAGTGTTACAACACACCTTTTTTATTTTAAAAAAGCACCAATTTTTGAATTTTTGTTTATATTGAATACATTTACACTAATGCTTATTAAACATATTAAGGGTATTCACTCTTTTGTGCATCGGTGTAAAGATGGCGTGTATACAAGTTTATTTCTTGTAAAAGGGCATCTCCCTTTGCCGATTTCACTGCTGATTAATATTCTGCGCCATATTATAAAGTTTTATTAATTTCTGGCCACTAAAAACTGTTCTATCGGAGAAAAAGATGAAGATCGCAAAACATAACCTGGAAGTGTCAGCTGTCATAATTTACACTTCACAATATACAAGCTTTCAAGTGGAGCAAATAGAAAGCACCGTAACCGATTTTGTATAATTTTTCTAGCCCGAGTAAATACATATACATCCAATACACTGATACACAACCAAATACATCAATGAGTGAATACCCTTATTAATACTTTGCTTAAGTTTTCAGATAAAAATACTTGTAATCTCAGTGTTCGTTATTATTAATTAGTATTTCATTTCAAATATCCGACATTGGTATTTGGTCTATCAATGAAACTACATAAATTGCAATATATAAATATGTGATAATATGCCAAAGCTTCAATACATGTTATCAGATCGCTATTTCAAAGTTTAAAAAAATTGCATTGGACGAACCAACTAGAGCTTGATGTATTTTTTACCAATAACTTTTAAGTTTGCCATTATATGGGGTGATAAAGGAAAGAGCTTGAAACAAAAAATTTTCAGAAAATCCTGAAACTTTATAATCCATCCGCGTACTCTTTTTGAAATTATGCACAGATCGACCGCCCTCCCCTACCACCTTCTCCATTTTTTAAAAATCGGTTTATCTGTTACTTTTTTTAAGTTTTCATAGTATGCAGTGTATTACACTCCAGGCCACAAGGTGGGGGTTAAAACAACATTTAAAAATTTTTTTTTATCAAATTTCGAGAAAGTGATAAAAATATATGAATACATTCTAACTTTAGTTATCAACTTATTATTAAACAAAGTTATATCAGTGCACTGACCTTTTATATGTTTTTTTGTAATAAAAGATCAATGCCGTAATGATAATATTAATTTCGTAATACACTTCACGGCTTCTGAGAAAATAGCCAAAACTTTTGCGTTTTTTCATTTGCATGGGGAAAGAGGTTAGAATTGCATAGCTAAAAATTTCGGGTCATCATATACTATAGTTTATTGTATTTCTCCTGTCACTTAATCGAACACAGTAAACCTTTTTTTGTTTAGTAGTTTTTTCGAATGCAAAGAAACCGCCTTCTTGTTATATAAATATATTTTTAAAATTACCCTTATCTTAAAATTGATCCAAGAAACAGAATCCAGGTGTGGAATTAGTAAAGTCAAATCTTTAAAAAAATGATATTAAATATTAAGAAACAAAAAAATTGTTCAACAGTAGGTATTATTAAAACTTTTTTTTCACCCTTATTAGACCATAGGCCAGAAAATATTTAGGATTGAAAGAGAGGCGTAGTCCTATTGTGGTCTTTTATTGCTCACAAAAAATTCTTAGGCAAATCTTAATCAGTTTTAAAAGTAACTTTTTATTCCAATGAAGATAATCATTGTAGGTGTAAAATAATATATTTCTGAGGTAAGTCAAAAAATGTTATTGTCAGTATATCAAAAACATTTCTCAGTTTTCGGTTTAATTGGCAACAGAGGGTGTCTGTTTCCGCATGTTGTTTTTAAAAAAATTAAGTTGTAGACAAAGACAAAGATGTAGAAAATTTTACTGTCTCCAAATATTAAAAAACGCGTGGTATCGGAGTAAATAACAAAAAACGAAAATGCGATTTTTAAAAACCCACCATTTTGGTTACTTCTGGTTAACGGATTTCCACCAAAAGTTGATAGGATCGTCCCATTCCAGGACCAAATATGACTAAAATTTCATTGGTCTAACTCCATTAATTTTTGAGAAACTTTGTACACAGACTGACAGACTAACAGCCTTATTCTAGCTACGGTGACTAGTCACAACTCAGTCACAAGAGCCTCAAATTCTATGGACTTGTGACTTGTCACTTAAGTATCACAACGCCAGAATACGGCTGTAACAGTAAGATATTTTTGTGATAATGCTCCAATCAACTCAGGAGTGCTTGGGAAATGTTTTTTTTTAGGCAAAATGGAGAGGTCGAAATTGTCTCCAGATATCCTTAAAATACTTGGCCATTTCAATTTAAGTGCTTTTTAAACATTTAGTTTTATAACATTTAGATTGACATTCGACATTTATAGCAATGTAAATCACAATCAAAAACACATACAAAAAATTGTTAAATTATACAAATTTTGCGACTAGGGATTAAGTCCTACTTTTTCAAATTTTTTACTGATTAAGCAAAAATGACCCTCGCCGAAAAGCGATTGTTTGCTTTCGAACATTTGTTTACATTTTGACCAGAAAGTCAGAATGGAAAATTGCATCGTAGTCCGCCATCGTTCAAATGGCATTTGAAAATATATGGCATATCGTGGTAATAAATCGAAATAATTAACAAATTTATAACACTGTATGATCCCGTGTCCTGTTGAAAAGCCAGGTTTCATTGCCAGCCTATAGTATAGAGAGAGAGAGAGAGAATTCACAATTTAACGGGAGTTTCCGTTGGGGTGTCTATTGGAAAATCTATCACTTCTGGGGTACGTCCGTGAATAAACTTAAACGCTTCGGACTTATGTTTAACTACTTTCAGTGGCCAACCACCCTCCATAATTTCTATTTGAGTCTATTTAGAGATGGACCAAGATGGAGAAGAATTGTATCTCCTATCCTTGTATTATCTCCCCAGCATGGACATAAATATAAATTTCACAGAATAAACGTCATGTTTGTGTGCGGATGTGTGGGGGCGTTTTTTCTACCATTATATAAAAGTGAAAATGTCCATTGGTTTGTTAGATGGTCCTTGCAGCGGGCATATATAACATTAAATTGCAGACCATTTGCATAAATTTTCACAGAGCCATTTCACCACTCCGCCGTTATATGTTGATAAACTACACCAGCATATTCATACGTCAGCAACATCGGGGGCAAAATAACACAACATAACGACGAATAGAAAAAAAAATCATTTTGATTATATTTACTGTGCACTTAATCAAACCTGTCGGGGTTTCTTGCAATTACCACTTTCGGTGGCTTTATGCACGAGCATTGGCGAATGGCAACCCATTCAAACCCCCAACATTTACCATCAATGCAAATGCAATGTAAGTAAAAAAAAAAAAGCCAGGATTTTTGCACTGCACCCAATCAACCCCATGTATGTGGCTTTGCCTTTGGTAAGGGATGTTGATGTTCTCTGATATTAAATTCAACAAACATCGAGAAGAAAATTGCTGCAAAGTGCGTTTTATTGTTTTTCATTACACAATAAGCATTTCCAGCAATATTCAGCCTGACTTTGCATCCTGGATAGCATTTAGTCGGTTCATCATGCGATGGGTGAATTTTTCATCGTGTTTTTCAATAGCGAATGTGAAAACCTCATCAGTAATACACATGGTATATGATATAAATAGGCAAAAAAAAAGAAACCTTAAACATCACTGAACTAATGCAATTACTGATTGTGAGATTGATTATTAAAAAACACAATAGCCTTAGAATTTGAGTTGTAATCGAGGTTTTTCCAGGACCTTGAATGCAGATGCAGACCTAAAAAGATAGGTTTTGAAAGTAAATCAAACTCGACTCGCTACTGCGTTTGTTTTCCTCGCGTTGAGGGTTTTCCGGTCTCACGAAATGTGAAATGAACAGCGCACCACGGAATTAAATACGTTCAAGTGCTTTGAAAACAATTAAAATGAAGTCATTTGATGAAAATTTGTTTTTGCTGGTCGTTCAAAAAGGGTTAAATAAAATTGTGAAAATAATTTTATGATTTTATTTTGAAGATTTGCTTTAATTAAAAACTGTAAACTGTAAAGTGGTATCCAAATATTTCACGCTTTGTCCACACTTATGGCAATTGGGTTAAAATCATTGCGAACGCACCCGTCAGTGCGTTCGCCTTAATCTGTTGCCGTTCGCCTAAGTTCGGCTACGTTTGCCCTAAAGACGAACTTTAGTAAATATTAAGTCAGACAAATGTACGTACCATTGTCACCCTTGTACTGCGTTGCCTAAATGAGTTCACTTCGTGTTGAAGACATTTTCCTGTCGTGCGTATTAACTGTTTTGTCACACATGAAAATATTTGAGAAACTTTTGTGTGATTTTATTCTTGAATTAAACAAAAATTATTAAGGGCTGAATATATGGCAGTTTAGGCAATGAGTGAGACATTCAGTGAACATTGCCAAGAATGTGGATGCTAAACTCGCGTTAACCAAAATCTGCCAAATTGCATGCAAAAACACCCGTTCTTGTTTATTCGCCAAGAATGTGGACGTTTTGATGTGCAGTTCGAAGTAGGCGGGATGCATTTACATCTCTTACAAAAAGTAACGATTTTAAATTTATAACAAATGTAACGAGAAAAAAATTTTCCCTTGAGACTTTTTAAGAATGTAAGGATCAAAGGATTTTCGCAACATTAGCTACTTGTACGTGCAGCTCGATAAAAGTCGCTGATAAAGCAACTAAGGCGGTAAACTGTGCTTGTTTGTCTGCCATTTGCCTGCCCACTTTCATGGCACATGTATACCCACATTTGATTTTGTCCCAAGTTTACTCTAAGTGAATCTAGGCCCTATCGGCTCTTTTCTAGGCAAAATCGATCGGAGAAACTGGGATGTGGTCTTAAAAAGCCTCAACGTATAATAAAATTGATGACTCTATTGGATGGTCCTTTTGCAAACACCGGCATATGAACGTGCTCGCAGGCCAGTTGCCTTTAGAACAAAAACCCCCGATGATGATCCCTTTTGACCACCTTCACCATTTCCTTCATCAATTTGATGTTCAATCCACCCACAAATGCCGACGCCAACAACTCTGAGCTTGGCTGAGAATCACGGAGCATAATTTATTTTGCTATAGTCGACCGCAAATGTATTATGTAAAATAGCATCATATAGTCGTAAATGTAGCTCTTTTGCTTATATGAAAATTTGACCGCCTTCAATCAGTCCATTATCATAATTAGTCTATCGGTTTTTGTTTGATTTTGAACCAATAAACTCCGGAGATAATCATACATCGCAATGAGTGATGTATTTTGATGTGCACTTCAAAGTAGATGGGATGCATTTACATCTCTTACAGAAAGTAACGAATTTTGATATCTAGTTACATTAATGGAATTATTATTTTAATGATTATGCGTTCAATTAGAATTTGAAAAGAATTTCCTAAAAAAAACCATTCAATTTTCCATAAAATTTGAATAAAGAGCTGCACAGTCTCAAGCAAAAATTAACTCGCGTTCTTTATATTCCATAATTAATGGTCACGGAAATTGTGAAAACTTACAAGAAAGGCAAAAGTACCACAGGCGAAATTTTCTTAAATACAGGTTGTGGAAAATCGTTCTGAAAATGCGCCGCAGGCGAAACAAAATAAGTAAAAGTATTTTACAGCAACTCCCAGCTGAAGTAGAGTATTTTTTTTCCATATTTAGTGATCGTTTTTTTACACACAGAAAAATTTGACGATGTGATCTCACTGTATTGTTTTTTTTTTGCTGTATTCAAGTTTTTTTTGGACATTCAGTTTTCAATACGATATGTAGACTTTTGAAAATCCTTGATGCGCTTATCTCGACACATCAGCAATTGGCTTTAAGTCTCCAATTGCAAAACACCCTTCCAAACCCTGAAAATAGAAATTTCACCTCTACAAAAGATAAAAGTGCACACCAGTACCTTTAAAAGGGTTGTAGAATTCCAATATTTTGATATCACTTGTCAGGCATTTATTTGCCTCTCAGTCGACATTGTGATAAATTCACCCAACGATTTTATTTCATTTATACTACTTTTTCGTTTAATGTATTTGTTATGATTGCATTACGAACTATAATAGGAAAATTATTATTGTTATTATTTGTGATGCAAGTGCAATTTTTAAATCAACTATGCATGAATTCATAACGATATTTACCCTCTTTTGTCGTATTTCAAGTGCACGTCCGCCAGCCAGGACATTTGGCCACATTACGAATGGACAAACAGATAGACAGTCAGATAGACAAACAGACGGCCAAAATTTGAAAACAAACTCAATAACGAATCGCTATGCAGTGGCTACTGTCTGAACAGTCATAAAAGTGGCGAAAATATCTATATCTGTACTTGTATTGCTTATTGCTGCGAATAGAAAATACCTTATTTTATATGATTTTCATGTGGGTTCTCGTGGCATATTAGTAATTTATAGTTATGTAGTCGTAATGCAATATGCACTTCATTAAATCTACTCGTATGAAAGTTTTTTCATACTCCCTTATGTCCTGTTCCACGTCGCTTCGGCGAACTTGCTTTCAACGATCGTTTGTTGAATATTGCAATGAAAATGGCCCCCAAAAACTTGAAAATCTGTGGATTTTCGACTTGGGTTTGAGGGATTCAATATATAAGGGTTGGGGGTCTATAGTGGGAATAAATATATGTATAGTAAAAATTTACGAGTACTTTGTACCTGAACTTGTTCTACTTGTATGAATGTGCAGTCCATATTGCACCAGTATTAATACGAATTATGTTATTTAATTTATTCGACTACAGCAACGCCACTATGCTACGCTATTTCGGTGTCCAGACATTTATTACTGCGACGGTAGGCAATTGCAAAATTGCTAACAGAGACGGATACGGGGCTGTATAAATTCAAAATGTTCAAATGGTGGCGCCACCTTAGGCTATTGCTCTATACTGAAATCCTGGTGCTTAATATAAAGATGTAGAACTTCACGAATGTAGTATACCTTTAATATTGTTAACAGCGAATTGTAAACGTACTTCTCTTAATGATATCAACAACATTTGTGAATTAAAGTTAGAACAAGCAACGAACCATAAAACTTATTTTTGGATGTTCAACGAAAGCTCGAAAGTGGCTAAAGGGTGTTCCAAATTTCTTAAAGGTGAAACAAATTTTATTCTTATTCCTAATTTTGTGGAGGCGTGCGTGTATAATTCTGTGTTCTTGTTTCTAAACATAATAATGAAGAACTAAATTTAAATTCTTCTTCTCTCGCATTTATGTCCTTTTTATACTTTCATATGGGAAATGAACATACGGCCCTGTAGATCAGCACAATACGGTTGGGAATCGTAAAAGGCGAATTTATTTTTAAAACGCGAAGGTAGCTAACCGGAATTACGTGATGCTTAAATGACTTAAAGCATTAACTTGATTGATATGCTTGGTGTTTCTAATAAAAGCATCGTATTACAATTATAAATAAATGCTTCTGCATAAACTCATATGCATCGTTTTAGGTTAAATCAGCTGGAATCTTTATTACTTCACAGCAGGAATCATTTTCAAACTCCCTCTACAACTTGCGGCTTTTCCCCCAATGATGTAAATCCCGATGCATATGAATATTAAAACATAAATTTTTCACTCTATTTGTTTTATTCAAAGCTAGGTAAATGGAAAACATGAAGAAATTACTCATATTTAGCATGAAAATCGGTTTTGCAAAAGCTATTTTTAATCGAGGAAAAATCAACATCAAGTAAAAATCACATGTTTTTCAATCCGGGAATAATAATGTGTGTTTTTTGTTAAAAGAAAACGGCGGAAAAGTTTTTTTCGTGTTGTAAATTTCTCGAAAAAATGTTTACAATTCAAATATCTCTTCCATATAAGAAAGTTTCTTATGGTATTCTCAAAACTCCTTGTTGCTCTTCTCCTATGTTTAAAACAAGAATTTTTTTTTTCGATTTTTAGGTATTAATTATTTCAAAATTTAAGTTTCTCTCTGGAATTTCTCCAAAGGCTAAGGCACCTTTTACATCCGACACTTTATTTCGGCAATTTTATTCTGCGATACTAAATTCACGTTTTTTTTTTGTGGGAATCACTCCAACCCTAGTTGATCAATTCCAAACATTTCTGGGAATCAGGCCAAATATTTTTAGGACAGGTTTCCGTTTTGTACATTTTTTTCCCTATTTTTGATAGGAACGCATCCAAAAAAATGATAATGGTTCTAATCAAATTCGGTAATTATTCCTGCTGAACCGATTGACTTGAAATTTGGCATGAGTGTCTGTGATAGTTCTGGTTCCAACATAGGCATACGGAAAAGTAGCGCGAGGGGTGGGGGGAGTAAGGGGAGGGGGTAAAGTGATTTCGAAACTTAGTTTTTGCGCTATGTTACTCTTTCGCGGGGAAACTACTGAACCGATTGGCCTGAAATTTGGCATAGATGTTCGTTGGGGGTCCAGCCCCAACATAGACCCATTAAAAAGAGCCCGAGAGGTGGAAGGAGTAAGGGGAGGGGTAAAGTGATCTCGAAACTTAGCTCTTCCTCTATGTTACTCTTTCGCGGGGAAACTACCGAGCCGATTGGCCTGAAGTTTAGCTCCAACATAGACCATAAAAAAGAAATTTGAAAAAACTTAACCCGGCATCGACGGGTATGCAAGCTAGTTAGAAATAAAAATTGGCAATTTTCTACTATGGCTTGAAACAATTGCCATGAAATTTGTGACAACTTCACTAAAAAGTTAGGAGGTTTAGATAGGAAAGCTTCCCAAAAAATTGAGGAATCATCAATATTCTTTTGTTTTCCTATACATTACAAGTATTTTGGCAATGGGATCTGCAAATATAGGAGAGATTGCCGAAATTTGATTTCAAATATGATTTTTTTCCGTTTAAGTTGGGTACACTAAGTCCCTATCGTGTGGATTTTTAAATGAAAGAGCTAGAAAACATAGTGATAAAGTCAAGCTGTGTTTTGAATTTGGAAAAAAAATGCGGAACGCATGACTCCAGTTGACAACTTTTTTGTGATTTTAACAAAAAATTTGGTGATTTAACAATGATTTTGTCCATATGACTAAATTTTTTTCTAAGTCTATAAAACAACTTTAAAAATTTAGTAAAAACTAATTCTTTTGTTTTCAAATGCGAAACAAAAGGTTTAAAATTCGTGCTTTTCTCTGTCGAAAACTAAGCCTCGGTATAAGAAAAGACAAACTCGACTGTGATAGAATGCACCTATCAATCTTGATGATCGAAGAAATCAATCTTAGGCTTAACCCTAGATGTCGTCACGCTGTTGCGAAGGGGTGGCATGAGTAAAAAACGAATCCGGAAAACGAATTTGAGTAAAACAATTGAAAACTATTCTCGTAAGTCTTTCATCGAATACGCTGGTATAAGTGGGTGTGTGTTTGTAGATTTTTTTTTATCGATTTTGTTACTCTGTACTAGAATTAGGTCTTGAAAATAAATCCTTCCGCTTATAATTTTTCACTGTTTGCATTAGGCGAAGATCATTAATTAAAATTACAATGGAGCGTATGTTTAAAAATCTCACTCTAATTGATATGCAGGGTAAGAAAAAATATTGTAAAATTGTAGATTTAAAGAAGAATAAAAGGGAAATTCTATTTCATCAATTCACTGGTCTATGTTAACCCGGCATAATCCCATCCACTCAAACTTAAGGTTATTTAAGATTATTTTAATGTGTGTACTAAGCCTTTTCATACCTTTTGCCCTTTGTTATATGGAATCGTCAAAAGTTTGGCATTCACTGTACGAGTATATTCCACACTCAAGGATTAAAGGATGTCGGAATGAGGTTGGAGTCGGCCTTCGTTGTCTAAATAAAATCCTAAAAGCAATTTATCTTGCCCGAAAGGACATCAAAATGCGTTTCAGACTTTTCTTCTTTGACTATAAAAACACAGTCGAGTTCTTTATAGTCGACATCTTACTGCCGCCGTCGCCGGCCGTCATCGCCATTCCATTAAATTTACTTTCTTCCTAAGGTGGAATAGCGCATACGGTTAAATTGTCCTGGTGGGAGCATAGACGCATTCAAGAAAAAAAAAACACATGTACATTATGTTGAAGGATGAAAGGAAAAGATGTAAAAAGTCTTGCTGCTGGTGAATTTAAAAACACACTTTAAAAGTACGCATATGATAGCCTGCATTATATACCCTTCGATCCTCGCCGAATATACGGTTCTTTGTAAGTTGTAAAATATAAAGGGATGACGCATTGAAGTCCTTTTTCGAGAGATTTTCACAATTTTCAGAGTTAAACCCCATTGATGGGCGGACTTGGCTAACTCAAACTACATAAGAAACTACTAAAACCGGCTTTGACTTTTTTGTCCTATTCAGGAGAACTCGTTCACACCACCCGTCCTCCACACTATAGGCTAGGCTCCATGCTTTAGTGATTTCGTCTCGAAATACACTCAATCTGGAAAAGATCACTGGAATGGATATTCCATCTACGGACATAAAAGCAACAACATGATAAACTACTTTCGGCTTGGCATTCAGAAATGTTAGATATGCAACCGAAATGTACACACTTCACCATAAAAGGGGCGAAGATAGATCCGCAGGGTAGGGTGGAAAAACTTACATATGTGGAAGGAAAAAGGAAAAATACCTCAGTTCGGTCGCATAAGGATGTTATGTTGTGTGGTGGTGTCACTGTTGAGGATAGTAACGTGGCTTGACTAGAATTTCGAGTGTTGGGGCTTCTGACATATCATGGAGTGCTGTCCTGCTAGGGTGTGAGGATGATGAGCCCCACTTTATGTAAGCCACTGATAAGAGAGGGATGATATGTTAATGATACACGTACAAAGACACACATATCCCTCGATTTTAGTTACCGAAAGTGCCCTTAAAATATAACAGAAAAGAACTTATGGAGGCCTTCACGATTTTATCCTGCATGTGTTAGCTATGGAGCCCTTTTTATACATTCAGGTTTTTAGCTGAGTGAATGGGGAGTGAATGTTGTGCATTTGAAATGAATTCCGTTGGTCGCTATAATATGGCATTGGAAAATTCGAATATGGGGTTGAGTTTTTTTTTAGTGGCCGCTCAAAAAAGGGGAGAGTTGTGTGCTTTTAAGCTAGACCTATTGAGATTTAACAAGGAGCCCTTGAAATACATAAATAACAGACCGGACATTTCAAAGTGCGGCAAACGCTTTTTTTTCAATTGCAATCGCTCTTGGCTTGTATTTTCTTTTGCCCATCCCACTTGGTTTTATTTTTGTATCATTATTATATTTTTCCCGTTAATATTAACGTGTAACACTCACTCACATGGAATTTTAAAGCTCCCTATATCAAGCGCTCAAAATTTATTCATAATGGGCTCAGCAAAATTAACTCAGCAAAGAAATGAATGTTAAGAAGAATTTTTTTTTCGCTTTTTTCATGTTGGAGCCTAATAGCAACTGAATTATATGTTTGGCTATGTCTTATGTTACTACATAATTTACATTTTACTGTGTTATTTTATGCTGTGTGGTTAACTGGTAAGGATGTTTCGGTTTTTCAAAATTCTAATACATTATTTCACCAGTTTTTTTACCCTGTTTCTGGTTTAACATGAATTACGGGGATTTGAATGGGAATTTTAGGTTAAAGCGGTCGTATAAGAATTATGTATTTAATGTTCTGTGTTAGTATTATTAACAATAATAAATCAAATTTTATGATGTATGTAACTCGGAAATGCTTAACCATATGGAATTCATTTCATTCTCTTAGTACCGCAAATGAGATCCTTGGTTAAATTATTTCAATTTTTATTTCTGTTACGGAACATATAAAATAAAATAGAGGATATATGCGGGAGAGATTAGAACGTTCACCAGCTAAAAACAATGAAATTTCTGGGGGAAGAAAAACCGATAAAAATCATCGAAAAGATTATTTAGTCTAATTTAAAAAATGCGCAGTGAAGATGTTTTAGATTTGAATAGTTTTTTTTAACAATTTTATCCTAACAGATTATATTTTTTCCAATATTTAAAATAGTACAAGAAGGTCCCAGCCATGCTCGGCGACCTCAAAATCCTCCTTTTGCTGATTTTCTGACGAAAAAAGTAGATTCACGTTTTTTTTGCAGTACCTTTCCTAAGGTTTGAAATCTCCGATCCAAAACCCTTGTCTGATCGAGAAAAAAGGAAAGGATATTTTTTTTAATCGATTTAATCGAGAAAAAAGGAAAGGATATTTTTGTTATCAGATCCTTTCGTTTCGAATTTTTAAATTTCAACATCAATTTCGGGATCAGCAATATAGAAAAAAACCCTTTAATGATATTTTTTCGAAAATATCGAAAACTGTATATTCGCGTTATCCTTACAGGACCTTAACGATTTTCCCGAAAATGGGACTTAGCGCAATCACATTTCTGTCCCAAAAAACTATAGGTATCCAAATTTCATAAAAATCTGTGTTTTCGAGAAAAAAATTACATTCACTCATGAAAATATATAATTATTGCTCATATTATATTATAGGAAATTTTTTTTTATATTTAAATGAGTTTTTCATTTTTTTTATACCCTTATGGTGAAACCAAAGGGTATATTAACTTTGCTTTACCGTTTGTAACGCCAAGATCCCGTCATCACACAAAAAAATGAATTACACCAGTGTGTTTAGAATGATAAAAAAAGTTGAATTTAGCATGTCCGTCCGTCCGTCCGTCTGTCTGTGGCGCGGATTGCGGGCGCACCGATTGAGCTAGAGACTTGAAATATTGAGCAGATCCGTTTTTCGTAAAATGCGAGGCTAAGTTCGTTAATGGGCAAAAATGGACCATTAGGGGGGGTACCCCCCATACGAATGAAAACGTTTTTTGTGAATATCTCAAAAACGGTGCATCTTATCAAAAAAGTATAAGAACGAAAGTTCTTTAGGATATGATTCTACATAAAACCCCCATACATCAAAATCCGATTGGAATGAATTTTAAAAAATCTTTTTGGAAAATTTGACTTCAAAGTGGAATTTTGATATAACGGTTCGCCGTTCACTTAAACCACCATACGGGTTTTCAATAATTGCGAGATTGGCAATTATAGCTTTTGTTATGTTTTTAAAATGTCGGTGAAAAATTTTTCGAATTTATTCAACATCATACTTTTAGCGTTTAATGGAGAGAGGGGCGGGGGGTCCGAAAAGATTAAAATTTGGTTGACGGATTTTTTTCTGTCCTTTAAAAATGCTTCTCATGTAGCAATAAGATTTTTCGGAAATTTTCAAGAATTTTTTTTATGCGGAAAATATTTATTTACAGTTTAAACTGTGTCAACGACAATTTTTTTCAAAAAAATCTTTTTTTCAAATATTTTTTTTAAGTAAACGCTGACATTTTTTAATAAAACCAAAACATCTTACATCTAAAATATTAACCGCTCTCCGCGTTTTACTTTTTGAAAAGTGAAAATCAAGACAAACTATGAGTCTTAGCGGGAAGCGGTTTCCGCGAATATATACTTCGGATATGCGTAAATTGAATTGCTTTTCATCCCCTTTTACTTCCACTTACTTCTATCCTCCTCCCCTACTATCTTCAGAACCTTTGGGGCGATTTAGACTACCTGTACAAGTTCAACTTTCTAAAATTTTCTTGAAAACAAGATAGCGGTTACTCGTCGAAGGAAGATCTTAATGTTAGTGAAACATAAAACTAGGGATTTCGTTAATGTAGGCTTGATTCCAAAACTTTTATAATTTATTTTAACAAAACCATTTACATTTTTGCCAAAAATATCTTCTTATATAGGTACTCGTACGTATTTTCATATTTTACTCTTGTCTCCTAAATTTAAAATACTGTCTATCACTAAGAATTTATGGTACCTACTTTATCTCAAACCTATATCAAGATGAGATACCGAGGCTTTCGATATTATTTTTTAATAGCATAAGTCACTAAATTGTTAAATAACATAAAAAAACATAACAAAAGCTATAATTGCCAATCTGGCAATTATTCAAGACCCGTATGGTGATATTCGTATCAAAATTCGAACAGTTGTATCAAAATTCCACTTTGAAGGCAAACTTTCCAATAAGATTTTTTAAAACTTATTCCAATCGGATTTTGATGTATGGGAGTTTTATGTAGAATCATATCCTAAATAACTTTTGTTCTTGAACTTTTTTGATAACATTTACCGTTTTTGAGATATTCGCAAAAAACGATTTCGTTCGTATGGGGGGTACCCCCCCTAATGGTCCATTTTTGCCCATTAACGAACTTAGCCTCGAATTTTACGAAAAACGGATCCACACAACATTTCAAGTCTCTAGCTCAATCCGTGCGCCCGCAATCCGCGCCACAGACAGACAGACAGACGGACAGACGGACAGACGGACGGACGGACGGACAGACGGACGGACATGGAAAATTCAATTTTTTTTATCATTCTAAACACACTGATGTAATTCATTTTTGTGTGTGATGACGGGATCTTGGCGTTACAAACGGTAAAGCAAAGTTAATATACCCTTTGGTTTCACCATACGGGTATAATTATTAAGCCATAATCCAGCTAACCTTAGTGAAAAGGCAAAATTTTGTTAAAAAAAAAATTCAAACAACTTTTAAAACGGAAAAAATTTTCCAATTGGATTATGGCAGTACAAGAGCGTTTCCATGTTGGCTTTTATTGGAAATTGCATTAAAATTGTTTAAATGGATTGGTGGTCCATTAAAAATAGCTCTGTTGGCCAAATATAAATTTATTGTATGGTTTCAGTACATTATAACTAGCATCAATTTGATACTATGTTTATATTTACTACTGATAAATAAATATAAAATTGGGATAGCCTCATCCATATTGGAACGAAAAATCATTTCATGTGCTTTATATGTTGGAATATGTACCGCATTCGGGTTATTCGTAGAGATGGTGGGCAAATGTTAGGGGTAAAAATTTGTGTGTCTTGACCACATGGGGATGAAGATAATGTTTTAAAGCGTTTGATAGAGATAGCTGGGTGGATTGAAACGGAATGGAATGGAATGGAACGGAGGTGTATTAAAGGCAGAACTGGATTTGGTTTAAATGGTACCCATTTTATACATGTTTCCATATGAAATAGGTCTGACGGGAGGGATTAAGGTGCGGTGGTGGAATGGTAAAATTTAAATGGATAATAGGATAGGTATATTATGAACTTGTGTTTCTACGTACTTCTAGCCCTTACTCAGATATTTCGCACATGCATTTCAAAAGATAACTTCAAGTTCGCCATATATACAGTGTGACGTTCTGCTGTGTAGACGATATGGGGATAGATTGGGGAGGTTTTTTGGTAATGTAAAATGGGAATGGAGTTTGTTCGTCTCTCATTTGACCACAGATACCAATTACTGGCGTAAAGGATTGGCTAACGTAGCCGTAGCAGTATGGTAGCTGGATAAAAGTCGGTTGGTAGTGGGTACAGATAGTAATACCTACAGACAGCGAGGATAACGACATGAGCACAACACCCCAAAAGAGTGATCTAATAAATTGAGGTGATTGTTGGGTCCGTCAGATTTTCGGACAGGAGCGTTTAACTAAGGATTAATAGATTACAATTGAAGGGTTTTTCTGGTAAAGGATTACGGTATATTGGGGTTTGGCGTTTAAATTTATTAATTTGTTTCAGGATATCGGTCTTGTTAATAGTAGCAGTTTATTGTTTAACCAAATTGGATTTGATGTCGAACATGGTACCTAATTTTCGGTTAAACGCCATCAATTCTATTTGCCAAATGGATCAATATATTTGACTTTTGATTAACCCATCGATGGCCAACACCGCTATATAAAGGGCGAAGGTCATGGAAAATGATTGGCGAAATCTTGATACTTACTTCTGACGATCGAACAAATTTTGAGTGAAATTTATGGCGAAGTCAGTTCTTTTTTGCGGTTATAAAAAATACACATAGTCATAAAATCGTTTGTATATTTAAATTACGCTCTAAAATACACAAATAATGGGTTTATTTATGACACAAATTTCCTCGAAAATACTACTTTGAATAGATTTCGTTTGTTTTTCGTTTATTCGCTTTCAATGTGATATTTTTTTTTTGGCTTTGGCTCTTTTGTGGTCGTTAAACCAAACGTAAGCTCTATTTGACACATTTCAGACATAACGTTAGTTTTGGTCATAAAAACTAATCACTCTTTCAAAAATGCCTTTTTTTCCCAGCAAAACACTTTTGTAATATAGTAAAGTCGTAGAAACCTTCTCATCATACTACTCCGGGTTGTCGTCTGAATACGTTCGCCCAT
The DNA here is from genome assembly GCA_964034945.1 of Chrysopilus asiliformis. Classification (NCBI taxonomy): domain Eukaryota; kingdom Metazoa; phylum Arthropoda; class Insecta; order Diptera; family Rhagionidae; genus Chrysopilus; species Chrysopilus asiliformis. The sequence goes on from OZ035962.1 coordinate 97,914,000, forward strand.
CCATCGTCGGACGTTCTTTTAGAACCCACTAGCCAGTATGCCATTCGCTTTTCGACGTCAAGAGCTGTTTCCGTCCTCATCAAATGAAAGGGAGTTAAACATAAATAGGTCCCAAAAAAAAGCAGACACTTTCCGGGCAGCCATTTCATTCAAATTGATACAATAAATTATCCTTTTTCGGAGGGCCAATCTCAAAAACTAAGCAGGAGCTATTCTTTTGTACCGTTTGCTTTTCCAACTGCCCACTTTGGTTCCGGATAAGTTGACCCAACAAAAAGTCCTTTCGAATGCTTTTTCTTTTAGCAACAAAAATGGACGCCCTTAACTCAAGAACGTATAAAACTTTATACATGCCAATCCTTCCATCTCTTCCAATTCAATTCCAACACCCCATCCACCTATCGGCTATATAAATTCCCATACTCAACATTGAATACTCCAAAATAGAGCGAAAAAAAGAAGCAAAGAAGTAAAATGAGTATATAAAACCCTTTCAATGGTAACATACATGCCTACGATCCTGCAGCATTTATACTTGTATATAGAATAGAATCTGAATCCATCTGCCGCCGAATAATAGAGGACCATCTATAGATTTATCTAAACTCGTATATAACACTGATAAAAAAAAACTACATTACTATACTTGTATTTGGGTTTGATTGTGGAAAGCTGTAAATTTCCTAACTGACCTGTGTCCATTTGCGGACCATTCACCCCCTAAAAGAGTTGCTCTTGTCGAGGACAAGTCCAGCTAAAGGCGCTACCAAACAGGCCTACAGTAACATATAGTTAGCATGGATTGACTGCTAAAGCTATAGAAGGGCCAAAGCTATTCGAAATACAGCAAAACAACGAGAGTAGGAAAAATCCTGGGAAAACCATCCCAAAAAAAAAAGACTTCAAAAAACGTTAGGAAATCAACAGCACCACTGAGCGAATCAGCTGGTGGAGGTATAGAGTACAAGGAAAGAATCCTCGGATTCTGGAATCCATAAAAGACGTCCATTAATTTTCCTATGCTATACCGCACTATAACTGGCTTTTGTGTACACTGTATGGGAAGTTATTTCAAAATGGACGTGGCATAAACACTTGAATGTTAGAGCCGGGATTAGGAATTTTCTCTTAGTTTTTTTTGCGAGTTTTCTTCGTGCCTCCTTGTCCATTGGATGCGGAATTTCAAAAGTAGTAATGAATGAAACAAAAGGATCAGCTGTTAGAATGAAGAAAACCTCGAATTTATCTGAAGCCGCCCAATTTTTGTTCAAATAGACTTCTCGATATAATACAGATATACATATATATCAAGAAAAGTGCGATCGTTTCGTAATGGAAGTGAAAACTCTTTCTATGTGCAAAAAAAAATTGCCAACCATAGACGAAACTGTTATGACTTCAAACTACCATACATGAATATAACACACAGTGAATTCAATAGTAGGTTTGCCACAGGGAGAAAAGAGGAAAATAAACGTCTTTAGTCAATTTGTAATTAGAAATCATTTATCACGGGGACCACATATGGCAGCAGCAATATGGTCCAAAGTAGACTTTAATAATGAGCGAAGTATTTCAATCATTTGCAACGTTCATTAATGAAGAATTCGAAATTGCAACATAAGTGAGATTTTTTTTTTGTGGGGTCTTGAATTTTCCACCGCGGAAACCCCAATTGATTTTTGATTTTGGCTTTTGGAATTTTCCGGAAATCTAAATCTCCAATTAGTTTGATGGAAAAAATTTCAAGTTGGTTAAGATGGGGCTGAAAGTAACATGTGTGAAAAGTGACACCTTTAATTTCTTGAAAAATAAAAGTCCATATTAAAAGTAGAAAAACCGTAAATATGGATTGAAGGGAATTTAGATGGATGAGATTCGTTCCATTATTAAAAGAAGTTTCGTCATTAATTTTTTACACAAATCGAAAAAATTGAAGTAAGACATTTTTTGGGCGGAGTGTTTATGCGTTCGATATATTCAAATGGTCCTTAGAGAATATTATTGGTCCATTTAAAATTTCCAGGTCGTTGTTATTGATTTCATAAAATCATGCTTTTAGTACAAGCTAAACATGATGTAAAAAATCCCACCATATCAAAAATCACTTTTTCACAAAAATGAAATACACTAGGGTGTTAGGGATGACAAAAGATTTTGATTTCCGCATGTCCGTCCGTCCGTCTGTCCGTGTGTCTGTCCGTCTGTCGGTCCGTCTGCCCATGAACACCAGAACTTTCGAAAAGATTGAACTAGAAACTTTAAATTTTGTGTAGTTGCGTTTCTCTTAAATCGCTAGACTAGGTTCTTAAACGGGCAAAATTGGAACATTCCTTTCTCCCTCCTCCATACAACCGGAACAGTTTTTTGCAATTTTCTCAAAAACGGTAATTCATATTGAAAAATTTATTAAGGTTAAATGTGTCTAGAACAGGATTTTACATAACTCATCCGTACATCAAAATCCAATCGGACCAATGCTTCCCACCTCTTCCATACAAATTTTTCCTGTTTTCTCGAAAACTGTGCATTGTATCGAAAAATGTATAAAGATGAAATGTGTTTAGAATAGAATATTACATAACTCATCTAAACATTGAAATCCAGTTGGTCCACTCCTTCTCCCCTCCCCCATACAATTTGAATACTTTTTTTTCGATTTTCTCGAAAACGGTGGGTCGTATTGAAAAATTTATTAATGTAAAATCTCTTTAAAATATGATTTTACGTTACCGTTCCATACATCAAAATTCAATCGGACCACTCCTTTCCCCGTCTCCTATACAAATGGATTTTTTTTAATTAAACATATTGTCTGTCATCATATATTAGAGTATTTGTCAATTGGTCCCTGGCAATTATAGCTTTTCTTATATTATATAGTAGATTTAGCATAAGGCTCAGTTTACCAATACCGAAACCGCATGTTCGCGGATGGAAACTCAGCATAAAGCTGCATGGAAGTACCCCTGTATTAAACTGGCCCGGTTTCCTTGACATTAGATTATTATTCCGTAGAACCTAATGAGCCGTATTATTAAATCTACAAATTTTGAAGTAGAATTTTACAAAATCAATTCATTGCGAAATTCCTTTGCAAATTATGAGATGATTTTCTTCAATTTCTCCTCTGTGAATTTCACTGAAAATATAAAGCAGTACAAAACATCTCTATGGTATTAAAGAGATTCGAAATTAATTTTTAGTCATTATCGACTTACAATTTTAATCACGTTTCGATTTTTGTCATGGATAAGTATTTCAATAGATGATAATATATTATCCTCAAATTGGTTTCAATTAATTATCTAATCCTTTATATATTCTTAATCCGATTTTTCGTATGAGATAAATGTCGTAATTCTTACGAAATTGTAATTCCCTCGATCCATTTAATACTGGATGACAATAGACAAAGGAAATCGTTAAGAAAAAAGCCTCTTCCAATGTAAGGAAAATAGAGAAAAATAATAAAAAAAAACCAAAACAAAAAATAATAGAAAAAAAACAGGCAAAGCGATAGGAACTAACTTGTTGTTAGTCAGAATCAGAATCAGAATCAGAAACAGACAACAACAGGCTAACATCACTGAATTAAATCATCAATCAATTTAATTCGGCTACTAGACACCTAATTCACTTTAATTAAACTCAGTTTTCCATGAATTCCCAGATTGGATTTGATTAAAGGTCAAGTTGGACACCGAAATTCCGAAATTCATTCATTTCCTTTTTTTTATATTTGATTTAGGGCCCTCTTGTACTTCTTCTACAACTTCACAATTTCGATTTACTCTAAAGAGATATTAGTAAAAGTTGTATCACGAGCAGCTAAGAAAATTCGTAGGGATGGCGTAGATATAGTGGTTGGATATAAGTACGCATGTGGTTTGAAGAATATCTGGAAATAGATAATGACTCTTATCGGAAAATGAATTTTTCATAACTGCCGAAAAAGATACATACGAAACCGAAATCAAATGAAAAGTTGCGTAAAGCTCTTCTGTACGTTTCGGTTGTGTGTAGGCAGAGCAATCAAAAACAAAAGTAGAAAAAACAAACAAAATTTTTTGTTGGCATTGGGTAACTTGTCTGAATGTACGTTGATTTACTTTTTATTGCTTGATGTTCAATTGGTGACCTTGTATTGCAAAAATTCTTTGGAATTGTGAATCTTGAAGAACTTTTACATTAATTTTTAATACGAAATCATTTAGAAAGTTTTCTAGGCCATAACAATTACTCGAAAGTCTTTAGAAATTTCCTCAAAAATATTTCTAAGCGTGGTACGCAATGAAATGTAGAAAAAACTTTAGACGTTCAGAATTATCCTTAAATTCAATATAACGATATTGTAAAAAAAAATCACTTTTAGTAGCACACACAATTTTTATTCTTGCCAGCACCTAAAATTTGTTATTTTCCATGTTTATGCAATTTTATGTTGAATTAACACTGTATGTAATGGGGATCGTAACAGCTGAGTGCGTTTGTTGATTAGTATCGCCTTAATTGGCAATTTTTATGATTAATTCGTTCGGTTGGTGGTTCACTGGCCATTTACTGGGAATGTTTTTATCCAAAATAGGTTTTTGCTGTGGTAAATGTTGCAACATATGCAAAGTTGGAGTAAAGAGAAAAATTGACATTGTGAAAAATTGTAAATGCGTTGTGGTTCATCGAACATTTTAGAAAAAGCAAATATAATCTACATTAGTTGTATGGTAGTTAGTTGGACTAGTTGGAAACGGAGCACTTTTTCACACAATTAAAAGGTCAGATGAAATACATAGCAATACTAATGGAAAGAAAATCTATACAAAAAAAAAACTTCCACAGATATTGGAAATTTAATTTTTCTGGAACACAAAAACTGTATAGTAGACAAAATTTACAAAATATAAAACGTAATACAACGCAAGATAAGTTTTGTTTGGAGAAATACACCGCAGGCGAAAAAATTCATTGTTCAAAGTGAAATAACATATGTATTTTATATTGAAAAGACATTGAATTTCAAACCTACTCCTTACGACTCTATTACATCTAAGTTCGAATGATCTTGAAATTGAACTTGAAATGGTAAATGGTGATTTTATCACCAAAAAGAAAAATAGTTTTTGCGATAATTATAACTCCAATTTTTTTTTTGTGTTTAATTTAGCGCTACTGCTTTGATCGGAAATATTTTCGGTATACCTGTTCAATTCAGCTATAATTCAGCTATAGCTATAAGGAAAGGAAATACAATACATTTTTCTCTGCCCGACTTTTCTGAGCGCGAAAACGACTCAACCGCTTTTGATGAAATTTTGTACATGGACCCAATTGACCAAATTGGTTGGAAAACCAATTGGATTTCCAATCATCTTGTACCAAGTACCGAAGGTACGATTTATGGAATTTTGACTGGAAATCCAAGATTTTTCCCCGTGAAAATGGTCGTTTTTGTACCATAAGATCCATAATTCCAGATGTTCCCACAAATATTCTTAAACTTTATAAAGGAAAATTGCGTGGTACATTTGGACACGGTACAAAAATTCCAACATTGGTCAATTGGGGATGAAAAACATTCTCTTTAATTTTTATATAAAAATTAATTTGTGTTGTTAAAGTAATAAAACATTGTTAGACTTTTGTGTTTCCATAACAAAACTGACTGATTTTTTTTAATGAGCAGAAAATCTTTTCTCCCATCTATCCCAAAAAAGTTTTAATTTATTTTAGGATGTTGTAACTTCTACCCACTGCTAACATGCACATGAAAAAGTTTAACAAAAGCATCATTTCGAAGTTAAAAAAACTGTTCCCTGACTTCATGATACGTGAAAAGTCAACAAATAAATCCCAAATGAATTCTGAAATCACATAATGACAGGCATAAAAGTTTTCTAATGTGGCTAACCAATGAAAATGAAAAGATTTTTAGCTGACATGGGACAAAATTTAGGTAAAACATGTGTCTATAGGAAAATAAATAAATTCTATACAATGAATTGCCAATCAAGAAAATTTTCCAAAAAGGTTTTCATTAGAAGTATTAGTATTCAAAGCATTTTCTACTCGTTGATAATTGGGTCCAGTATTAACCGTCGTTTTCGTATGTATACCAACCAATATCAAGCATAACGAAATTATTTCACCTTGACTGAATAGTATCCTTTGTATAATATGGTCTATGGTCTATAAAGGATCATCTTGTTATAATTAACCATTCGTTCAGTCGACCATTCAGCACTAAAATGTTGCCTTTTTGAAAAGAAAAAGAGACATGAATTATACACAAACTCCAATACAACCGAATTTTACGATGATCTTCTCCCCCTCTGCTTCCAATAAACGCTATAAGTCAGAAACTTTCCCAAAAAAAAAAACGTAGAAGAAAAGAAATTGAGATTACGGTAGATGGGGCTGAAAATATAGGGATGATGAGATAACTATCTAAATTCTCTATAACGATGTAAAGTTTTGGGACATGGTAAAAATCCAAGAAAGTACAACATGTACAACATGTTAAGAAATTATTTAGTTTGAGTATCAGTTTGACATTCTTCATACACGGCTTTGTGTGGACGTTCGTTTCGTTTCCGCCCAAAAGTACAGAGCATAGGGACGATAGGGACATTATCTTAAACCGTTCACCTCATATTGTATTTCTTCTGGACTTTTCCCTGTACCCTTTCTTAAGCTCTCACTTGGCACTAATGTGAGTAAGACTGATTCCGACTACATGTGAAATGCTTGATATATTCGTATGTGGAACCTTCATCAAGTTGGAAGCGTTTATCTACCGCACTTTTCGGTGAAAGATTACATGCCAGGCATTCAAGTGGCTGAAAATTGGGTATGAGTAAGAAAAGACAGAACCTTCGGCAGAACAACCGACATAGAAAATTTACGCAGATCACAGTACTTACAGATTGGGTAGGATATAAAAACCACCCCATAGTAGCGGAGTGTATAAGTCATTCGAGTATGAGTCCATCATATATGGATCTGGGTGCAGATCTCCCCGAAGGTTAGGACATTATATGAATAAGAAGGCACACATCACCCAATTATCGTATTTCATGATTCGTTAAGTTCACAAAACTTCTCGGAACTCGTCAGAATGCCACAAACTGACGTCGACCTGGAAATCCTCAGGCTAGAAGAAAGGAATCATATATAGAATAATATGTTGGTAGTTTGAATGCGTTCATGTGAAAGCATCAGCAAACCACCCACCATCGAGTGCCCCATTCTCCCGATCACAAGAATAAGATGCTATATGAAAGTAGTAATAGGTAGACTACGTTCCACATCATTTTCACTAAATGTTACTCTCTGCTGTTCAACTTTTATTCGAATGTACACCTTAGCAGTGTATAAATACGTCATAACATTATTACAATATGTAGGTACAGATATATGTTATATAAGCACACAGTGTTGTATATTAAATATTTTCTATATATTTATATGTGTATAGCTAAAATACTCATACATACGAAAATGTATCGATATTGTTGGATACGCCCTAAGAATGTATAAAAAGTTCAAATTACGGCAGGTCCTGCCTGGATGACTAAATGATGTCCTATTCATATGCTAAACTTGCTTTGGTAACTTTAGTATGCCATGCCGTAAATCGTTTATACATACCTATAGCAAATATCTATAACTAAAGTTCAGATATATACATTGGATATCGGCATATACACAGTTTGAAGAGTTGTCATTGTTCACACCCTTTTGGCAAAAAAGAAAACGAAAAAAAAAACGTTTCCATGGTGGACTGAGTTAACAGGCTAATGTCCATTCGTTCGTTGATTTGTCCTGACAGCTTTAAAAGATTTTCCAAAAAAAAAGTCTCAGGTTTTTCCTACCCGGAAATGATGTGACAGGAATATTTAACTCACCTGAAATAAAAGAAAAAAAAAATGAAATTTGCATTAGTATGTTGTGTCAGTTTTATATTAACGCAGAATATGATAGAATGTGTGGAAATAAATCAATATCTAAAAGTTGATAAGATTGCACTTAGTCAAATATTCTAGGTTTTTTGTCAAATATAAGTCTGGTTTCAATTTCAAAAATATCACAGATTTTGTCATCAAATTTGATAGTTCAGTTAAACTAACAAGATTTGTTTCCATATTCAATGTTTTTTTGGAAGTTTACGAAATTGAAATGGAAAAAAAATCAAATTCGTTATATTAGATCTGCAAAAATTAGATCCTGTATTTTTTTGCGGTGTAGGACTATCTATTTAATGGTGGGAATGCGCCAAAACTTCTCCAATCGTTGAAAGGATACTAGGACAGGAGTTAAAAAGACGGGAGAAGTATTTTTTAGTGGGTTAACATTTTCCTTGGGGGACAACCTCAATGGCGAATATTGCACTAAAATTAACCCACGAGTTCAGGAGTTAGAAGGAGAGAGGGTAACAGGTAAGGGGGACATTGGGTTCACCAGTTTGCCGCTACAATTCATAGTTTGTCCGTAATTTTTTTTTCTCTTAGAAAAGTGACTTGCCGTAGAGGTAGCAACTTATATATATGAGATGATATAATAAGGATCCCATACTAATCTTCAACAACCATACTTCAAATTATACTAGCTTATTCTATGAGTCCTATATTTAAGTATTTTTGCGTATTGTATTTTTAATATTTAAACGAAAAACAGTTCTAATTAAATTCTAAAATAACCAATCTATCAATTATATAGTGTGTAAACAGAGATTTAGCGCCCCATGCAAAAACCGTGGAATATATAATATAGTAATTTATTTTGATAAATTACGATACTAAAATAATCGAAAAATTAAATCAAAATAGAATCTAACAGAAGAAGACGAAGGAGAGAAAAATAAATCCGGTAAAGTCAGAAAACCTTTTTGACGCCATTGCCGCTATAGTATAGGTTGAATATCTCTTCAACTAAGTAAATGGGACGTCAATCGGTTCAAATGGCAACATTACGGGGCGATAATAAAATTGGAAATTAGAGTATCGAAGCAGAAAAGAATAAAAATCAAGAAGACAGAAAAAAATACTCCCGAAAAACAAAAAAACACATTCAAAAACAGAACCACTAATAATATCCATCCCACTTGACTCCATATAATCCTCTCCAGGTTTTAGGAGACCAACCACCTCTCCATTCCAGGATATTGGGGATTTTTCCAATGGCATTTAGTGAGCGTATACCATTTATTCTGCGCCATTAAATGTTATTCGTGTCATTTGTCTGTATGTTTGTGTTGTTTTGGTGGAACATCGCATATCCTAGACATCAGCCCCGTCCGCTTACATTTTCTTGGTTTTCAATGACCTCCTTCGATAATAAACGATCAGCAAAGTAAAAGACTGCTGGACGGAGTGGAGTATTTTCCGACTTTGACTCAACCAGTTTCCAAAAAGAAATTACCGAACACCATAAATCGCCTACCCGAAAGGAAAACCCTTTCCCTTGCCCAAGGAATCCTTCACCATTCATTCCGTGGCCATAAGAAGACAGTTGTGTTATAGTATTCATATACGAAATTCTCTGAATGATATGCCATGGTGACTCAAAATAGAATCTTATCTTTAAAAATCGTACCCATCTAGATACATCGCTATGCTCTTGAATTTCTATTTTATGTTGAAAATCAAAAGAAAATCACAAGGACTGGCTGTCAAGCCTATACGTTACCACGAATTATTATGAGGAAAAAGTAGCAGACGATGAAAGGGGCAAAGATTTGGTGGTTGGCTCATTGGATTTCTGGGGACTCTGAAAATTCATTCTGTGGCGACACTGAGGTGCTGCTGATGGAGTAATTTGCCCTGGGGAAACTTAAGCTTGTTCTGTTTTGACAGTTTTATGTACGAGCCTTTCATTTAATAGGGCAAAGGAAATTGAGACGGAAAAGGGTACCTAATAGGGGCACTACGTATAGCCGCTAGTTTGCCTCAATAACGACATTTATTTTATTTTATTTCAATGTATTTATTTGTTTTTTACGCATAAAATTTAGACCATTGAGAGATGTGCATATTTATATTCTTATTATTAGTTTGAACCCAAAATTCGTTCTGTAGGAGAATATAAAGTAAGTATGACTTTTTACTGAATTTTATTTTATTTTATATTATTTTTCTTTAGTTTTTTGATACTGGAGTTAATTTGAGCGACCGAAACTGGGAGAATCGCATATGCTCGAATTAACTCGGGAGGCCTTAAATTTCATGCTACGATAATAGAAATCCATTCTTTTGGTAAAAGAATTGACTGATCGAGGTTAAATATTATGTGCCCAAAATTCAAGGATTCAATATTTTTCCTCAAGAATATCTTCAACGACCAGGAAAAAATTTCGGGAACACAAATTATTTGAAAAGCATAACAAAAGCTATAATTGCCAATCTGGCAATTATTGAAAACCCGTATGGCGATTTAAGTGAACAGCGAACAGTTGTATCAAAATTCCACTTTGAAGTCAAATTTTCCATTAACGAACTTAGCCTCGCATTTTACGAAAAACGGATCTGTGCAAAATTTCAAGTCTCTAGCTCAATCCGTGCGCCCGCAATCCGCGCCACAGACAGACAGACGGACGGACGGACGGACAGACGGACGGACATGGAAAATTCATCTTTTTTCATCATTCTAAACACACTGGTGTAATTCATTTTTGTGTGCGATGACGGGATATTGGCGTTACAAACGGTAAGGCAAAGTTAGTATACCCTTTGGTTTCACCATACGGGTATAAAAATCGGGGAACACTTGTTCAAAGTCTTTCAAACCTCATGAAATATGCGTCAAAATATCCTGAAAAAATCTGAAAAACTTATCAAAAATTAAGAGAAATAGTATTTCATGTGGCAAAACGGTTTTTAGTTTCTTTTTAAATTGGCAACGAATTTATAAAAATATTTTTGTACAAAAACTTCTTTCCACTCATAAATCTTTCCACTCACAGTCTCTGGAAAGATCCAACATGAAAAACGTTTTTACCAAAGTAAAACGAAAAGGCGAAATTATCAAATATAAATGAATTTTCATTTTTGTTAGAACTTATTTCCAAATACCGCTTGAACTTATGCATTCCTCTAAAGGATTCATCACTGCATATCTACATATCTATCAGCGAAGGTTAATCAAGACTCGGAATTTTCTAAGTGGATCAGATGAAAGATATATTGGGACACATATTTATAGTGATGCTGATTAACACTCAAATATTTCTTAGATCGTCGACACTCTATTTCGACTATGTTCCGTTCATTGAAAAAGGGAGCCGAGAACAAAAGTTATGCAGTCGCAATTAAAGAAAATAATCATTTTTATGTTCTGGTTGACTGATTCATTAAATAAAAGTGAATCAGAATAATTAAAAGTGAATGATTATTATTACAGTTTACATGGTTTTCTCTACCAAGAACCAATAAAGAAATCCTAACACAGAAGATTTTATTCCTGATTGGAGATTCGGGAAAAATTCTAAGCGATTCAAGGGGATTATCTATTTTTACACATCTGATATTTTCATTAAATAGACAAATTAACATCATGTTGTCGCCTGGAGGAGCTGTCCCCGAACTGATTAAATTGGTTTTCAAAACATCTGAACAAAGTGTTAGCACCAAAAGGAAATTCTAAACAGAATTTGTAGATGCGTGAAAAAATTGACTACGGAATACTATCGTATATATTCAGCACATGCGATGTTTTAATCTAAGGAATTCTTGTCTAATAGAATTTTAAGAACAAACAAATTATTTATTGATAGAATTTTAAAACATCATTTAGTAGCAAGTGGAAATTCTGTAGAAAAGGGCGTACAAGAATTGGCATAAAGGATTCAAAAGCAGCAAAAGCAAAAGTAGCCAGCAGCTTTGGAAAAGCGTGTTGAGCACTTCCTATCCGTCCCAGTCCCTTTAGGCAATTTCGCTTTTGAGCAGTTGAAATCACAAAGGCACACAATGAACACGAATGAGCGAAGCAGAAGAAAATCCTTTTACAAACGTCGCCTGAATAGAGCCAAGGATATTTCAAAGATGAGAACTTGGGGATAAGCGAGAATTGTACAGAACAGATCAAGAGAAAATAAAAGATACACTTTTGTATTTTGTCGATTTTAGCCAGCGATTATGTCGACCCCGTGGTCCTTGCAAGGATAACACTATGTTGACGGGGGCGAGCGTCTTTGTCTGCATTTGGTTTACAGAATTCATGATGCAGGAGCAGAAGCAGGATTTTGTCACCTGCTAGCCCTGTTCTTCCCCTGACGCTTCTGTTGCGGTTTCCTTACCTGCTGATGATGATGGGGGTAACTTTCCATTCAATTTGGATTCCATTTTCATAAAAAAGCTCTGTTTATGCCCTGCTATTCAATTCACAGAGGTATGAAAAGAGACTCGAATAAGAAGTTCCAAGTCAAGTGGTTGGCCTCTTTCTTTACTACAAAAATCTTTTTTCTTTGGATTTTATTTGTATTTTTTTTTTCTTTTTGACTTTCCTTATGTTATTCAATATTTTTTTCTGTTTTTCTAAAAGAATGATATTCTATTGTGTCTATTTGTGAATTTGTTGCCTTGATAGTAAGGTCGATTCCCGTAACCGCAATTTTTCTGTACACCAGCGAATGTTTATATAAATGAGTATCTAAACAAAAACACTGCACCCTCAGAAATAATAAATTTGATTTAGAAAAAAAAAATCTTTATTTGAGGCAAAATAAGGGTTTCATATTTTCAAATAAGTAAAGAAAATAATTTAAGTTCAAAACCGACACAATTATCCCAAGTAACCAAATAGGGCGTAAAGTGGTCGTGGCGACCATAAAGATTCGATGTTAAAGTCGCTACGACCACTTTACGCCCTATTTGGTTACTTGGGATTGCAGTATTTTTACTTTCCTGTTCTATAGAGGGAAAGTATTGTATTCATGGAGACCTACTCGAGAACGGGGGCAGACAGAAAATTTCTGATCAGTACGAAATTCGTCGCAGGCAACGGTACGGCAACGGTACGAAATTCGTCGCAGGCGAAATTGTGAGAATTTCCGTGCATCCCTCTGTCAGTCTGTCCGTTCTACGTATCGTAAATACCTCGAAAATGCGTCGATCCAGCGACTTGGAGTTTTTTGTACAAAAGTTTTGCAAAAAACCTAGTTTTCTTTCAACTTTTGGAAAAGTAACGGTGGCTATAACAGGTACCTCCCATACAATTTTTTGAAAAAATACAGATTTTTTCTCAAGATTTTTCAAAAAAATCCAGTTTTTTGGAAATTATTATAGGAACCTGCGAAATTTTGTATAGCTGCGTTATTCGTAAATGGCTAGGCTAAGTTCTTGAACGGGCAATATTGGACCATTCTGTCCCCCCTCCACAAACAATCGAAACAGTTTTTTTTGCGATTTTCTCGAAAACGGTGAGTCATATTGAAAAATTTATTAAGGTAAAATGTGTTTAAAACATGATTTTACATAACTTATCCATACATCAAAATCCAATCAGACCACTGTTACCCCGCTTTCCCATACAAATTGAATACTTTTTTTTATACCCGTACGGTGAAACCAAAGGGTATATTAACTTTGCCTTACCGTTTGTAACGCCAAGATCCCGTCATCACATACAAAAATGAATTCCACCAGTGTGTTTAGAATGATAAAAAAAATTGAATTTTGCATGTCCGTCCGTCTGTCTGTCCGTCTGTCCGTCTGTCCGTCTGTCCGTCTGTCTGTCTGTCTGTGGCGCGGATTGCGGGTGCACGGATTGAGCTAGAGACTTGAAAGTTTGCACAGATACGTTCTTCGTAAAATGCGAGGCTAAGTTGGTTAATGGGCAAAAATGGACCATTAGGGGGGGTACCCCCCATACGAACGAAATCGTTTTTTGTGAATATCTCAAAAACGGTGCATCTTATGAAAAAAGTCCAAGAACAAAAGTTATTTGCGGTATGATTCTACATAAAACTCCCATACATCAAAATCCGATTGGAATAAATTTTAAAAAATCTTATTGGAAAGTTTGACTTCAAAGTGGAATTTTGGTATAACTGTTCGAATTTTGATACGAATATCACCATACGGGTCTCCAATGATTGCCAAATTGGCAATTATAGCTTTTGTTATGTTTATTTTTTCGAAAACTGTGAGTTGTATTGCAAATATTTATAAAAACGAAATGTATTTAATATATGATTTTACATAACTGTTCCATACATCAAAATCCAGTTGAATCATTCTTTCCAAAATTTCCATCAAAACCCGATTTCAAGTAGTTTACGATTGGCTTCTGGGAGTTATCAATATTTTGCTCGAAAACTTGAATTTTCTTTCGTCAAAATTCGTTGTTAACTGAATTGAGTTGATTTCCAAAATTATCAAAGACTTTACACGAATTTATAAATTAAACAGCATTTTGCCACTTTAAAAAGACGGCCTTACATCAAAAATATGTGTGGAAGAATAAAAAAAAACACGACATAATAACAGGATTGTGTTAACCAATATCAGTATCCAGAGATAGAACCACAACAAAAGGATCGGATCTCATGTTGTTCACAGCTTTACGATGGAATTTTCTTTTCAATAAATTTCAATTTTCATAAATTTTCAAAAGAGACAGAATAAAAGCCATCCCCCATACCGTTCAACAATGCTGATGTGGATATATATGAGAATATATCTACTTATATTTTTTTACTCTTTGTGAATTATAAAGTGGTACATCAATGATATGATAAGAATCGATTAAAATTGAAGAAGAGATTCGAACTGGCGGGTAAAATGGATTGCTGAATGTTGCATTAAAGGACCACCCCCTACGCAATTGATTGCATACCAGAATCCTTTATGAATTCCAACCAAACTAATGTTGTATTTGTTGTCTACCACCCTGGTCTGTCCTGCATGTTGAAAACCCTTGGCTGAAAGCCGGACGAGTTGCCACGATGGACTCGAATTCTCGACTATGTTAAGCTTTGCGATGTGCATCTATCCAGGGATAGGTTTGCATTGAATTGAATCTTCTCCATATGTTTTTAATGCAATCTGTAGATAGATATGCTCGGTTTTGGTTTGATTTGCTTGTATGGATGAGCCATGGTTTGTGCTTCAATCCTCTCAACGTTGGTGCATTTCGGCCCATTGTTTGTTCAGCTCTTAGTTATCGAATGGGCCTGTAATTACGGCTTTTGTACCATCCATCGTTTCATCTTTCTACCAATTCCCTAACACCGCTGCGCAATATTGTCAAGTTCAGTTTGCAGTGAGCCGAAGGAGTGAACTGGCTGAACACACAAGGCCATTGATTGAGCCCTGCAATTTCCCAATGCCCACATATCCACGTACATATATTTATGGTATTACTTAACCAAAATAAACTTAAACGTATGGAAAATTGCACCTTATGGATAAATAATATACTTGGTATTTTTATTTTCTGCCGTTCGGACAGGCCAACCCTTTCATTGTTGGCGTTGTTCAGATATTTTTTCTTTATCTTTGCTCTCTTTTTAGGCTTAGGTAATTTGCCGATTATATTCACAATTTGCTTACACCATATTCATAGCCTTTATATTTATGTTCAGTCAATATGGGATTATGGTCAAAAGGCGTTTTGAAAAATCTGTTATCAAGGTGTGTCGATTCATCGTTTATACACTCAGAAAAATGGAGGCTAACTCGACGACCTACATACGGCGTAATTGGCCTCGGGCAGGCGCGCGTTCGCCTGCATGTGGGCAAGTAAAACTGAGTTGACCTGTGGTCGGAGAAATTCTGAAATTAAACCACCAGCAGGTGAAGTAGGGCATTGGGAGCTGCACGAGTTGACCTTAGATAGGTTAACTCTGACCGCTAGCTGGCTTACATAAACCTCTGTAAGGTCAGAGTTAACCTGACAAAAAGTTGACCTGGACATTTTTCTGAGTGTACAGCAGTAATCAACAGAGATACCTGACTGATGTCAAAAGGGCAATCGCCTCCTTTTCATATTGCCATAATTGATTTATCTCTTTATCGCGTTTGATTATCATTTTTAGAATCTTTCGCAGAAACAAAATTCATCTCAAGTTCTTCCCAAGTCAGGTTTGATATTGATTTTCAACACACCTTCTGGGATAGTCGTATAATAATTGGGATTCTTTCAGTTTATTGTATAGTGTTTAAAAAATAAAATAAAGAGCAAGATGTTAATTTTAAAAGATTGCATTTTATCAATGAACTTATGTAGTTTTTTCGAAGCTTAATTTAAAGTTGCGCACCTTAATTGATTGAATTAAAAGTCCATAAAAAATATGATTTTTATAGGTCGGAAATCAACTCATAATTTTATGCTCGTCTGTACAATTATATATCTACCCGAATAACTACCCGTAAGCAAGTCAAAAAAGGGTATTATTGACCATTCAACAAAATTCAAAAAATCAGTTTTTCACCAAACACCCGATGTAATGGTAATAAAGTCGAATTTTGGATTCAGTAAATTTAGAAAATCGTAAGTAAAACTTGCTATGGTATGTAAATGAAATAAATACAAAAAAAACGTTTGAAACATAAGAAAAGTTTTAAGCGCCTGGATAAATTGTCAATTATTCTATATGAGGACAGACAAAATTTGTTGTGAAAAAAAGTTCATTTGGAAGGGGGGGGGGGGGGGGGGATGTGTTGGTCAGATTTTCCCGTTCAAGAAGTTAACTGTGCTATTTGGGAGAAACACAACCACAAAAAATTTTAAGTCTCTAGCTCAATCCCTATGAAAGTTATGGTGTTCACTAACTCAGAGACATACAGACGGAAATTTCGAATATTTTCATGGCTTGCCATTAAAATTGCACTTGAAGACAGATTTTTTCCAAACATTTTTGTTCAAGATATCAGAAATGTCCTGAAAAATGCTGTTTCCAACGGACATTTTTTTGCTGGACATGAAAATATGTAAAATTTATGTCTATTCGCAACGAGGTTTATTGAAATTTCATTTTCCTAATTATATTTTTATTTTTTTGACTCCATAGGATTTAAAAAAAAATTCCGTTACAATTTAAATAACCTTTTACTATAAAAGAATAAATTTTTACAATTTCTAGCACCAGCAGGTAAGAAATATCTTTAAACCCAATACTCTTTAGGGGAATTAAATTAATTTCAGCTTAAACGAATTTATTTTTGTCTATTCTAGAACAATGATTTTACAAAACTTTACCCAAGGATACATAAATACGAAAGGAAAACGAACTCATAGTCAACACTTTAAAACAATAAAAATTTCATCGCGCACTTACCATAAAATCTCTAAACCCTGGGAACAAAAGTAGTGTAAGAAGAAATTATTCTTAGAAGTAGCTCTGTATGTTTTTCTAACTTAACCGAATAATAAAAACGAAGAAAAACAATTTAAGCACATTTTTTTTCTCCCTTTTGAGAGGAAAACATTTAACACCCTCAACGTTCTTAAAGTACAGACAGACCCCATTGCAAGTGAAAAATTTTTCACACCACATAAAAATAAAAAGAATTCAACATTTTGAGAATTAAATTTCACTTTCCATACTTGAAACCTCACCTCATAGTCTATTCAAGGATATTCCCGCCTAGCTAGACAAAAAGTCTAGGGAAAACTACACGAAACAGCAAAGGTACAGTTTTTTGTGAAAAGAAATAAAATTTTCACATTTCCATATCCACCTGCGGATAGCTGCCACCGCTTGAATTCTTCTTTCACCTCTGAATGGATCTGTAAGTAAAGTATGAGAGATTTTACTCCGTTTTAGAAGCAACTACTACGCTGGTATTTGTATTGCTTGGGAATATATTTCTATTCGCTAGTATTCCCACTTCTATGGCGGATTTGTTATCCCGCTTGTCTTCTTACATCAGCCGCTTGCTGCTTTGGCGTTTGCTGTATTTTCATATGCCGTGCTAGAAAGACGTTAGCTCTATAAGCCATCTGCATAAGCATTGAAAGAAACAAAGCACCATTGGACTAATATCCTTTGGCACCTCATAACCCTTCATGATGTGAAAAGGTATCTTCCCCCTCTGGTTGGCAGAGGGTAAACAATATTCGTTTTCGTACACCATGCATCGTACAGGTAGTACTTGTTTATATTAGGAATATTACGTGGAATTGCCTTTGACTTTATCCCTTTTGCACTTGGGTTTGTTGCAAAGGATATTTGCCAAAAGTGGTTCCATATAACTTTTCCTATTCGTAGCCGTGGCTGACTGGCCCTTATTTCGACCTGACTTTGAGTGAAGTTTTATGGACGTCTATGGTACGGCAAGTAGCTTTTCCGAGTGTAAGTGAATCATAGCAAACTCTTGTGGTGGTAAAGTAATTTTTTATTCTAGTCAAAAGATTTTAAATTACATGCTATTTGAGCAAATCTGAAATTATTGTTTTCAAACTCCACTGTCTTGCTATTTTTTCTCATTTTTCTTTAAATTAGTTTCTAAAAGTTCAATATTTAAAAAAGAAACCTTTTTTTTAACTTTTTGTTTCCCTGCAGGTGGACCAAAAAAGAGTAAAATTAATTCGTCGGAGACCAAAACCTAATTTAAATCGTTTAGCTAAAAACTTTGAACAGCTTTAATTTTTGAATTAAAAACTAATAAAAACCTTGGATTAAAAAACTTTGATTTTTGATTCCATTTTTAGGTGGTTTGGAAAGTTTTTGCAATTTTCGAAAAGTTTTTCTAGAGAAAAAAAATTTTGCAGATAAATATTTATGTGCAGGGAATTTATTTCTAAATTTTAAGAAAAACCCAAAATTATAGTTTCATACACAGCACTATACTTCACACAGGAAAATCTTTTTCAACTTTGCACTAACTTTTCGCTATATGGCATTTTGCAATCTTTTAGGTCCATTTTTTAAATATGTCACGCTAGTTTTCGGCTTTTCAGACCACCCATCGTCCCCCAGCAAGGTTTTCACAATTTTCTATATAGACTATGGTTCCACCATCACGCAATGGCAGACCCCCTTCCCCTTAAAAGTGTGACGTATTTTATGAACGCCCCTTAAAATATGTTTCGTTGGACTTTCTCGCATTTTAGGCATCCAAAATGTATAATTCTGGAAATAACTACGAGCCGAAAAATGAATTATATTGGTTTGTTTGACTTGAGCAAAAACTCAGCGGCGCGCGTATCTAGGGTTGCAAAACCCCGCAAAGTGGAAGAAATTTGATTTCATGGTTTTTATGATCCAGTAGATCGATATCCCAAAACCCGTCGAATGCATACAAAATTCATAATTTGCAAACTGTCAAAAACTTTAAAAACATATCTGGGCACCAATCATGTATTCCGACGGGTCTCTGTCTTTCGACTTCGACGCAGCTTTTAACTCTTGACTTCGCCATATCTTGTAGCGTTTCGATTTTCCGAAAGAGCCCCACGAATCAATAAAAGGTTCGGCACCACTGCCGTGCCACGTGCAAAAACCATAGACAGTCTGTTGCTAAGCAACCAAACAAAAGAAAAGAACAAATTTCATCATCTGCAACGATTTCAATACGAAGGAACGGTTTCGCCTTTTTTCAAGGCTAGAGGAGTTCTCTACAACAATGTATTTAGCTGCGCATTAGGTTGAGAAGAAGCAAAGTCCATTGCATTCAATTGTTTCGATGGAGCTTTGTCTCTTTCGGTATTCAGAAATTAACCGTTTCCAAAAAAACGAAAAATCGAGAGGAATTGACAGTCGATAGAAAAATAACGAACGATGTTGAACTAGGATAGAAGTCGGTTGCAAAAATTTTAATCGTAGGCGAAAAGATGAAGATTTTACTAGTTTTTCTTCGCGTTAAAAACCAAACTTATATTTTTTAATGTACGCGCAATAGTTTTTATAACACGGCAACATATATTTGCTTTAGTTAAGAGTTTTAATATTTTGATAAGCCGCGAATAATATTTAGTTCGTCCATGTGACAAAATTCGTGCTAATTCTTTATGTTGAACATTAAAATTCATCGATGTTCGTTTGTAAATTCACATATAGATTTACAACAATAAAATAGTAATAAAACGAAGCGAGAGAGGAACTAATAAAACTAGAATAATTCTTAAATAAACTATAAACAATTTAAAAACGGTTATCTACAGTGTGATAAAGAAAATTATAAAACTTTGTGCTTTAATGATAAAAAAAAAAGATTTGGATTTAAAATAATCAAATATCACAGTTAAGTTACCAAAGTATCACAGTTCAGTTTTTAGAATATTAGTTGGTTGTTTTATAAAAACATATAGTTCAGATTTCTTATAAGAATAAGATAAAATTAGAGCTAATAAATAATTGCATATAGTATCACAGATTGCTATTAGATATCACAGTGTAACTAATTTTAAATCGACGAAAATTAAAACATGCAGTAAAATCCAGAAGTTTTCAATTTCATTAATTCGTTTGCGAGCGTCAAAATTTCCGACTTCGAAGAAAAAGAGAAGCCGCCATTTGTATCCTGAATTTTCATCAGTATCCAGAGTATTCATCATTTGGTTGTTCCTGTTACGTACAACTTGCCGTTTGCATCCAGAATCGTACTTTTTCATTTTGGTTCATCATTTGCTATAATGCCATGTCCATTATAACTTCATTTCATACCTAATTGGAGTATGTAAGTAATTTTAAAATATTATACTAATTGCTATTCTTCTGGCCACATTTCGAATGCTACATCAACCGAAAGATAAATCAGCGAAAACTATATTTTCGAATGCTGGTAACATCGACGCAGTCTAAAGTCGAGATTTTCTAAGGGAGATGTCACATCATCGTCATCGCATTTCATCAAACAACGAAACGTCGAGTTCAGTTTAGGGAATTTTTGTAAATTATAGATTGTTTAATTTTTGAATATCGCTTATTTTAATAATTTCCATACTTTAGTGTAAAGTTAGTGTGGCCACTTTCAGAAAAATCATTTCTGTGTAAAATTTTATTTAGATTTGGTGTAGGCATTTTTTTTTATATATAATTTTGTATAATTTGTGAATATCACGACTTTAAATAACCGATTTATAATAAAATTATTTATATGGGTAAGAAAAAAATTCGGCTTTTCTTTCGCCTCGATTCAATTTCAGTTTTTTTTCGGTAATGCTGATTTTGTCATGTATGCGACAAAAGTTTTAATGATGCTGTAGAAGAGTTCGACAATGAGAGAGGGAGAGAGAAAAGACATGGGTCCGCGAAGGGCCAGGTAAGCTAATGAGTTGAGAAAAAGAAAGGAAGAAGCACAACATTCCTATTAGGGGCTAACTGCGAAAGTTGACCGAGCAGTTAGTATTTTGGTTTAAAATCGTTGTATTTTAAAAATAGGGTGGGATGGTCTGACGTCACGTTTACTTTCCGACTGAAAACTACCAAGCATCCATCAATTTTTTTTTGTGTTCCTGATCTGGCCTTTGTCTCCGTAAAGATTTATGAGCTATCTAGAACAATGAGAGGGGTAAGATCCTTTCATCTCCAGTTGTTCTGCTCAATTTTGACAAACCACACTTAGCGTGTGGAGGTTCCTTGACCGCGAGTTTTATCCACGACCCTTCAGCTGCTGAGCTAGCACCTGGTTTGTCACCCTCGCAACATGGTCGAATCTCCGCCCCGCTCAGATATAGAGAGCGTATGCGGCTGGCGCTATCGCAATATCTTGGGCAGTGTTACGCCCGCTACATGGCGTCCATCGGGGTACGCACGCTACAATCTGCAGCTTGAAATTTCGCGGAATCGTCACTATGAATGGAAACGTGATTCTGACTGTCATTCTATGAAATTTGAAGCTGCTGATATGGCGAAGTCAAGAGTTAAAAGCTGCGTCGAAGTCGAAAGACAGAGACCCGTCGGAATACATGATTGGTGCCCTGGCCGCCCATCAACCTGCATCCGGCAGCTATCGAAGGAAATGTGCTAGGAAAAATCGGATCATTCCTTCTGTATCCCTTCCTACAAACTTCTTTTCCGATTTTCTCGAAAATGGTACGCTGGATCGCGAAAATCGTGAGGATGGAAAAGCTTACTTAGTGCAGTGGAACCTCGATAAGTCGAAGTGGACGGGGGCAGATAAAAGTTAGAGTTGTCGAGGTATTTGTGTTACCAATTGAGGTTCGACTGGTAGTAATATAACACAAATTTTCCATATATTAAAATTCAATTCCAACCGTGGTAAAAAAAACCATGTAAAACTTCGGTCTTCAATATTTTTATTCATTTTATTTTACGACTACGATTTTAAACAAGTTGAAATCCATAGAAAAAGAACTGCGTAGTTAAATAGACACAAAGAAAGGAAAAATACTGATTATCTCGTATTTATATTTCATTCCTTTTTATCTTTTTAATAAATTCTCAGATCAATAGATATCAAAGAATGCATCACATACTAAATTTCTCAAACATAATTCAGATTTCTCGTCCTTAATATTTATTCGTTGATGAAATATTGAATGGTTAGCTGGAAAAGAGAATCATCATCTGCGTAATCTGTGATTTCTTACACTTGAATTCGCCACAAAAAATGTGTTTTCTTCAATATATTTTCACCCTACCGAGTATTTTTCGATTTTTTTTCGATGTTTACTTGTTCAAGTCGGGCGTGCATTTGAGAAAAGGAAATCTTACAGTACGAAAAGAGCTGCCATTTACCAAATTCAGACGCAAATCAAAAAAGTGTCATTGAAATCGCACCCTTTCGATGATGATAAGCACCGAATAGGATCGGAATTGGTGGAGATTGGATATATTTTTAGGGAGGAGTGGGATGAAGTTCTAGTCATGCGAAGGAAAAATGAAAGGTGCTACGTGGATGTGTAGGGGATGTAAGTACCACATTCGGTAGATGATCAGCTTCATCTCCCTTTTGGCTTCCGTTGCAAAAGAAAATGTTTTACAGGCTTCATAGAGCATGAACGCTTGCTTACCCCTTAGTAATATTTGGGGGTGGAGTAGGTTGCGATACTAGCAGCACGAACAAGATATACGCACACATTTATTTTATTTTTTTATTTTTTGTATGGCTAGATATTGTAGCTGGAGAATACTGGTGGGAGAATATAGATATCTGTTATACCATTCGAGTTGTACCAAACATCACATTCACACACTGGGAGTTATCCTTTTAGGCTTAAAGATATACCAAAGGTTCCTTTTTCCTATCATTTCCATTGCTATTATTGTGCCGGGCTCGATCTCTGTGCGTCGTCATATTGTGCAGCACCAAACAAAAAGAAGGAATATCGCAGCTTCATATCCATGTCCTTGGAGAATTGTCGGTGAAAAGCCAAATTATATCTATAGATGGATAATAGTAGGGGTGTTTTACTGCGCCATGATGGCTGGTATTCTTAGTATACACGTAGACTCCTTTAAACATTGGCTGTTGGCTGCTGATATTCCGGTTTTTTTTTTTTCATTTCTTCACTCACTTTCAGCCTGCTTGTGGCAATATCGTGAATGATGTACGGATGACATCTTGTCTTATTGGGATTATGTTTTTATTATTCGAGAGATTTAATAACGTATTGATTTGAGGATTAAGTTGAAGTGCAAGTGATTTCCTTCCCTGCCGCCTATTTGACGAATCCTGTACAATAGGATAGCAATAATGGAGGACTTTCAAGGAGTTCCGGAAGCTCTTCACAAAAAGCCAGAAGTACAGAAAAAATGGGGAATTGAATGGGAATAAAGCTGACGAAAGAAAGGAAAAATAAAAAGGGTGACAATCTCTTCTCTTGCATCCTTAAGCGAATATTATCCTTGTAAAATATGTTAATTTTATTTCACTTTACTTAGCTTTACGTTTTGTTTGCTGTGTAGATTCTTTTTATACGTTTCCGCTTTTATATTTCTTATAGATAGCCTATTAAAATTAAGAAATCTTGGCAAATAGAATCGTTAATATTCCAGGTCGAGTTGTGTTTATTAAATTGGGGCAGGAAATTGTTTGCATTATAAACCCTTGAGCGATAAACCCCTTGACTCGTTGACGCAAATCAATATCGAAAGGGATTATTTGGAATTTATCACTTTGTGGCTCACTAATAAACTTTTGCAATGACACAACATTTGACCCGATTTTTCTGTCTTCGCTTTATAAGGTAAGAAAGTTTCCATCACAGTCGCCTTGCCCTGATTAATAACTCGGCATCTTCACTCCCTTAGGGATATGTTGGCAGATGTTATAAATACCTTGGATTAAGTACATTTCGTTTCTGTCGCCCGAATGAAACTAATAACTCCTTACCGCATATCGAATACGAATGGGTAATTCTACCTTAGTGCCGTAAATTTAATGCTCCAACCTACCCTATTTGACCAAACGACAGCCCTTTCTGTCCGTACCATTGGGGGATTGAGGTGAATTAAGGGCGAACATATAATCTACCGAGCAACCCTTAATGTATACGATCTGACTTTTGACTTGCACTAATTTTTACTTTCCTCTACTATAGAGGGAACGTATTGTATTCATGATGGAGACCGACTCGAGAATAGAGCAGATAGAAAGTTTCTCATCAGTACGAAATCAGTGTAAGGCAAAATTATTCGGATGTCCGTGCATCTGTCTGTCCGTTTTACGCTTCTTAAACAACTCGAGAACGCGTGGAGCTAGCGACTTGAAATTTTTTGTAAGTGAGTTTTACAAAAATCGTAGTTTTGTATCAACTTTTGAAAAAAAAAACATTAGCTATGGGGTACCTCCCATACATTTCTTTTTAAATACAGTTTTTTGAAAATTTCTCATACGCTTTGCGCTTTCAAAGAAAAGAAATCCTGCAGTTTTTACGTATCTATAACGGTCCTCGAGATAATTGAAAAAATATAATTTTTTACATATTTTTCCCTAAATAAATATTGCAGAGGAAAGTCTTGTGTTGATCACAAATGATATTTCTCCTTACCGTGATTTTCTTGTAATAGTTTTCTTTACCTTATAACATGCACCAACACCTCATCGGTTTCTAGTACGGGCACAGGGGTAATCTTATCGTCTGGAGTCTCTCTCAATAAGAACCCACCCTTAAGCGCATCCGGTAATTTATTTTTTTGTTTCTTGACAGTTTTTATTTTCATTCTATCATCGCCAGTGAATGGTTCCTGTGGGACCACGTTTCAAATTAAATCGATTTAGTGCTACTAACCAATTGGGTGTTGTAAAATCAACCAAACTGAATTGAACTAAGCGGGTAGATAGAATGTCTGCAGTGTGACATTCACTAGAAATCATTGCAACTACGAGTAAAGTGTTCTATTTTGATGGTGAAATCAACCCCCTTGTGAATTACATTCATAATTTCGGCTAGTCGAACAAAATGAAAATTAGTTTTTGGGGTGAGTATATCGAAATAGAAAACATGATAGAATGTTAAAAGATTGAAAAGTGAAAAGGATAAAGAACGACAACAGAAAACTTATAACACCGCAATGTCTGAATTCGGCTTCGGTTTTCTATCCAATATCGAAGGGGTGAGCGGAGACATAACCAGATTATGACATCTGTTCACGATATTAAAAAGAATTATAGCCTGCAGAAGGGATATGGAGAGATTTTCACTAACTTTAAGCCTTTTTGCTAAATGATAAGATAACAACAAAACATAGGAAAAAAAGAAGGAAAAATACATTTATAAATTGCAAAGAACAGATGGTTACCTACATATAGATAAATTCTAGGAAATATAAACAATCATTCAACAAAACTTTTGCCTTAGCTTTACTTTTAAACCTTTTTTTGCTGAAATTTAATTCAATATTCTAGTCACATAATGAAACAAGAGTTTGACATTCTTAAAATTACATAATAAAACTGAGTTTTTTTTGGTGCAAATTACATATAAAACATAACAAAAGCTATAATTGCCAATCTGGCAATTATTGAAAACCCGTATGGTGATATGGCAATATTCGAAGTTTAAGTGAACGGCGAACAGATGTATCCAAATTTATCTTTGAAGTCAAACTTTTCAATAAGATTATTTAAAATTTATTCCAATCGGATTTTGATGTATGGGAGTTTTATGTAGAATCATGTCCTAAATAACTTTTGTTCTTTGACTTTTTTGATAAGATGCACCGTTTTTGAGATATTCGCCAAAAACGCTTTCGTTCGTATGGGGGGTAGCCCCCTAATAGTCCAGTTTTGCTCATTAACGAATTTAGCCTTGCATTTTACGAAAAACGAATCTGCGTAAAATTTCAAGTCACTAGTTCAATCCGTGCGCCCGCGATCCGCGCCACAGAGAATTTGGAAAAAGCTAAAATTATGGATAAAGATTTTTTTAGGAAAACATACTATTATTTGTGAACAATCCTGCTATGATAAAGAAGCAAAACTAATGCAAACCCTACTGAATTTCACGATGAAGACATGACTAATTCCTATCTATATTTAAAGGCATGTGTCCACATGGAAGTTTATTTGCAGAAGTCGCTTCTAGCAGAGACTTCTGGAAGTTTTTCCCGTGGAAACACTAACTGCAAGTGAACTTCCAGAAGTTGTGACACTTCTGGAAGCGACTTTTGCAAATAAACTTCCATGTGGACACAGGCCTTTACATTGTTTCATACGTAGATTAGTGGCCATCCAAGATATAAGTTTCAGTAATTTGATAACTTCTACAATCTCCGCTATTTAGAACTTCACTCTTGAACGTCAATATATACTTTCTGTACAATTTTTTTTTTCTATAACCCCATTTTTATTTCTGAGAGATTTAATCTGTAGATCTTCTTTTGTTTCAGATTCAAGATGCTTTTAGATGAGAAAGAGGAAATACGGAATTTTTCTGTGCATGGTGAAAAGGAAAATTCGAAATGACATCGCTATGTACTTAAGCGATCAATAGAACATTCTTCCAACCGAATAAAAAGCCATAAAATCCACTGCTTTTCGATAATTTAGAAATAATATTACTATATAATATTACTAGAATTTTAGTAATATTTTTTTCGATTTCATCAATATTAACAAAAATGATAAAATATTTAGTTTTCTGAGAAAGTTATTCCTAATCGCACAACTGTATTGCTCTGAAATTATAAAACGAAAGTTACAAAATTAAAACACAGTTTATCTGCTAAATTCGATTACTTAGTAAGAACTTCCAAATTCCGTCATGCTTTATTTTCAAGGACCAAGAAAGCTTTTATTTGAAATTCTCCGAAATATGTATTAATTTAGAATACGAAGAATTCAAAATTATATGTTCCATTGAATGGCAATGAATGTCAATTTTACCTTGCTTCCCACACCTTGGAAATATCGAAATAAAAAATCATTTACCCCTAATTTATTCACTAGGAGTTAAGCCGAGTTAGTGAGTTAAGGGAGTTAGCTAGTGTTATTTTCCATGTAAAAGGTGAGTTAAGGGAGTTAAGGCGATTTAACTCCTAGTGAATAAATTGGCCGTTAAAGAGAAATTCTTTACTCTGCGATTCAAGATACTACAAAATATATCCAGTGATATCCTGTGAAAATCGCGTTTTTTTTCTTTGAATATCGCAATTAAATTCCAGGAATTTGCTTAATTTCTTCCTAGGGGTATTTTATAAACACAATTCGCTTAAAACGTGATTCTATTTCGAAGGTGTCGCCATTCGAAAATAGGGTGAAAATGTACAGGTTGGGAAAGATGGTGCTCAGGCCTGCAGCCGCGCTGTACGTGATTGATAGTTTCAATTATTGTTCAAATAAAATCCCATAAATTCGAACCCTAAGGTCATTTGTTTCCCTTACCTTCTATGGCAGAACTGCCCGAACACTTGTATTTTTCAATCCTATATTTTGATCTTTTTTAACTTTGAATTTTATAGCAAAATAATTCTAATCTAGGAGATTTTTTGAGTTTTTGCAAGGAAACGTTCATTGATTCACAAATTAAAATGTTTTATAAAATCCTAAATAGAAGAAGCCAGGCTGCTGCAACAATGATGATGTTAGTCTATGCAAAAAAAATATTACATAGTTCCGCGAGGGGGGTAACGGGGAACCAAAAGCTAGCGGGACGTATTTTATGAAGTGTCCCA
Organism: Chrysopilus asiliformis; assembly: GCA_964034945.1. Taxonomy (NCBI): domain Eukaryota; kingdom Metazoa; phylum Arthropoda; class Insecta; order Diptera; family Rhagionidae; genus Chrysopilus; species Chrysopilus asiliformis. The sequence continues at coordinate 97,942,018 of OZ035962.1, forward strand.
AAGAATCCTCAGTTATGAAAAAAAAAATATCAGTTGTGATCAACACAAAACAAACTATAAGGGTATTCACAGTCCTCTTTTAAATTGCGAGTAATTTTACCGCTCGGTAATTCAGTCAAATTTAACAGATTTTTACCGAGACGGTAATTTGGTTCATGTAAAAATGAATTACCGGATTTAATGCCTTGAGTTGTGTTTTCCGGCCCGGTTATTCGGTATCAAGAATCAACCGCGAGTGGCGCTAGTAATGTTTTTAGTTGTCAAATTTTCTCGCTGGTTATCTCATCGGACTGCAAATTTTTTCAATTTTGATAGCCGTTGCCACAATAGAAATTCAAAAGAATAGATCAAACATGGATTTAAAGATTCGCAGTTCATGATTTGGTGACGTATCCAATAAAAGCGCTGTTCTCAAATCTGTGCTGTGGGATGTTCACAGCAGAATATTTTCAGTTTTTTAATATTACCGAAAACTCCGAATACCCAAAATTAAAAGAGGACTGTGAATACCCTTTATATTTAGTTTCGAAAAAATTATGTGAAAAATGATATTTTTTCTAAAATAGATACGTAAAAACAGTTTTAGCCCCTGTTAGTTTAAGCCTACAAAATACCCCTTTTCTGGAAGCAATTTTATGATGAAAGCTGTAGGTCCGTGGTCATTCATCAGAAATTAATCAAATAAGTGTTTTTATGAAGTAAATATTAGCAAATTCTGCCTGGATGATTCGGAATTTAAAAAATCATTTACAAAATGGCCTCCGTTTTAAAATAAAGTGTAGATTTTTGGGTAAAAATTTGCCTTTTTTTGGCTGTAAAAAAAATTATAACTTCAAAAAGGCTTTCGTTGAGGTCTAGATAAACTAGTTTGTAATAATTCTGAAAAATTCCAAAGAAATCGGTTGAGTAGATATTTAGTAATCCCTGTTACCAATTTCGAAAAAAGGTTCAAGTTCTTTCGTAAATGCTCCAAATCCGTCCGCACACATGACTTTAAAGTCGCATAAATTCGGCAATTTTCACGCGATCAATTTAACATTTTGAGTGATAATAGTCAAAATGTGGTAATTTAAGAATATAGGCATAACCCTTGAATTTTCAGCTGAATGGTAGCATGCAAAGTTTTATCATCGAAAATTTTGGGTTCTGTAAAATAGAGCCCTTTATTGTTAGGGTGACGACCATATTTATTTTGTGTCAATCCAAGACAAGATGTGTAAGGGGAAGGGGGGTGGAAAAACACAAAAAAATTATATACGAGCTTAAACGAACGTTTTGTTCATGCAAAAATCGCAAATGTAAACCGGGCATTTTTCTTTTTTTTTTCAAAACAAGTGACCGTTTTTTCAAAAATAAAAAACTAAATTAAAAAACTCGGGAGAGCAGTTTTCATGGTGTATGGTCCCGAACTGTATTTGGATAAATATGTACTATTATGAATGTAGTAAAGATTTGAAGATATCAGAGAACTTATATTTGATTTTTTTTTTCTATAAAACAGTTCTGGTATTAAATCTTTCTACAAATGATATGCAATTTCGGTTGAGATTCTGCATAAATTAGAATGGAAAAATATGATCTATAGTTAGGCAAATGATTGATGGTATTTAATATTGCAATAAAAAATATATATATTAAAAATATTACACAACTGAATCCCTCGAAGTCTATGTGATATATTCATTCTAAAATTTCATCTGGAATTTATTTAACTTCAGAAGCGGCATTGTTTCAAAGATGTATGTACGAAGTTATTACATTTGGGGGCACTTACTTCGACTTGGTACAAAATCATTATTGTTTCCCGTTGCCCCTAAACCCCTTCTTTCCCCTGCCGCGCCTTTCCAATGTGTATGGTAGAAATTTATGAAAAATCTTCTCTACAGAATGCGAATAAAGAAAGCAGCAATGTCAACACGAACATTGAAGAAAAGATGAAAATATCTAAGGAGCAGTATGGAAAAAAGTCAAAAAAATGATATAAAGTGGAGGTGGGAATATTTTGAAACAACAAATTTATTACTGCGAGCATAAGCTGTTGTTGCTGTATTAGTGTATCGAGACAAAACTTCAAGTTTGAATACACACGGCAAGTGAGTATCTTGGGGATGATGGATACGATCTCGACCTACGCAGGAGTTACTAGGGGACATGTCAACAGAGTAAAAATTTATTGCTATCATGTAGGTCCCTTGACACCGATTATGTAACACGTACTTCATATTACACGTAAGTGCATATAGTCTCGGTTGGTAGGACAATATCAGTCAGTCTATAACATGACTTGGATGCTACTTCTCAACTATATTCCTTTTAACTTTCATATCATCATCGTTTACTTACATCTTGCCACAGTGTTGGATGAACACGAAGATCAACATGGTTAGATTCGTATAAGGGGGGAAAAAAGAAAAACAGGATAAGGATTATAAATATGCTTGCATGTATGTCTCTAGTTACCATCAAGGACAACGACTCCAGCCAGGGTCCTTTAGATTTTCTCCATTCTATTCTGCTGTAGTAAAATAATCTTCCACATTTATTCTTCTTAATATTTCAAGGATAACACATGATTCTATGTGATAGCGATGGGAAGCGCCATAGCCAACAAAAGAAAATTTTGAAGGATGATATCCGTATCATATGCAGATAATTTCATTTCTATATTCCGTAGATCAGTGCAATGCATCTCGTCTGCATACTACACATATCTCATTTGGTACTTGCGAATTTCTCTCTACAAAATGGATATGCATAAGACTATACATACATGTGATATAGAGAAAAAATCTCAGCGTGTGGATATTATAATCGTCCCACTATATTAAATGCATTCCTGTTGTGTCTGGGAATAATAATAATAATAATGCATTCAATCTTACTTTTTTTTATATTCTTTTCCATAAGTGTAGAAGAACCTCAAGATTTAAGCCATGATGGTGTGTGAACTTTTAAGTGGATTTTTTCATAATATCGTAATATGATTTTGATTTATTGTACTAAAATATTTCTTTTTCGTTCAGTTATTTGCATACATTCGAAAATCGGAATTATTACATTTAAATCACGTATTTTAATAAATCCGAATAAAATGCACAAAAAACATACGGGAGCATTCTCCCGAAATCTTAAACTCCAGTCACATATTTATGGTACAAAATCGGCATAGTGGTCAAATTTGGAAGTCATTGCTATAAAAAAAAATTGGAAAATTTGCAAATTGCGACCAGCAAAGAAGGTGGTTTAGCGATTACCGTTGATAACCTTATCTTCGGTGGCAATCGAAGTTCAGCTATTTTTTTTTAATTCAGAACACATGGCCTAAAATATTTTGACGAAATATGCATAGAAGAACGACAAGTTTTCATTGAAATGTGAGGTTATGTTCGCTGTTAACTACATTTTCGGCTGCCTTTTTGCGGTTGCAAAATTTACTTGTTCGCGTTTGAAACACAAATGTGTCGAGGATAACATTTATGGCAATTCTTACTTGCGAGCGAGAAACGCTATCGACGATGAATCCCCATATTTTATGAGTCCGCTCATAACATTATAACTAATATTTTGAGCATCAAATGCGTTGCCGTACGACTCGGTCCGAAAAAGCTCCATTTTGTCCAAAAAATGCATCAAATTTTTGGCCAAAAACTTACCAAAGTGACCGCCCAAGTACCGTACTCACCTGATATGGCCCCGCCTCACTTTTTCCTGCTCCCGAAGCTAAAATTACTATATCGAGGAAGACGTTTTGAGTCGATTCAAACTTTTGTTCACCGCTTAATAAAAGAAAATTCGCCGAAGGAGCTTACGGAGCTGACTTGAATTAGCCTACGAAAAATGCATGCAAACATTGCAGTGGACTTTTAAGGTGACAAAATAAATGTTGATGAATAAATTTTTTTTTGTGATTTTTTTAACAATTCCGGATACTTTTTACACAGAAGAAGAAATAGGATTCGTTCCTATACTTATAGCACCAAGGGCACAGTTGGAACTTTACTAACTACATTTGTTGTAGATCTGTGTTTTGCCGGTACACCGACGATATTTAGTCCCATTGCCGGAAGTCCAGGGCAGCAATCATGTATTCCGACGCGTCTCTGTCATTCGACTTCGACGCAGCTTTTAACTCTTGACTTCATCATATCATCAGCTTCAAATTTCCTGAAGTGACAGTCAGAATCACGTTTGGATTCATAGTGACGATTCCGAGAAATTTCAAACTGCAGATATGGCGAAGTCAAGAGTTAAAAGCTGCGTCGAAGTCGAAAGACAGAGACGCGTCGGAATACATGATTGGTGCTCAGATTTAGATTATGTTACAAGTTTCCGATAAACCGATCTTTTCTAATTTTTTCCAGAAATACCGAGTATCTATTTCCACATCAAATGGTAAATATATCAGGATACTTATATTGAACTGTAGTTGATGGAATATTAATTATGCTCTATCTTGAATCCCTTGAAATATTTCTAACTCCTACCTCTTTTTTTTACCCGGAAACGGAGAAATCCGGAAACTTTCACATAAAAGTATCGGAAAATTTCTTTTGAAAGTGCATTGTTCTATATTTAACAGAGATTTAGCTCGTTTCTTATAAGGATTCCAATCGAAATCCAACAATGTATCTACCATCAGTTGAGATTTAATTGTTAAACTCGTTCATTGCGATTATGCTTAAAGATCTGACTGAAAGATATACGGATTTTAAGTGCATAAAATTTTCTATCGTTTTCAGTTGACTACATCTTTAAGTGTCATCATCTCTGCAATATTAATACTTAAGCTCATTTCTTATTCAAAAGGAATGAATCTTCAAATTTTAATCACTTTTGCTCTACTATGCCGCTGGTATCTTTTCCACAGTTGAACGAACAGCGGATTTATCAACGAGTACCCATATATAAGTCGGTGCTTTATAATCTATAAAACTTTAGACGTTGAGCTAAAACAGTATTGAAAAAACAACGTAAGAATTTTTCCTTATAATAATATTATAAGGGGTAACCTATTCAATCTACGAGAATGGACGAATATTAGCATAACGCTTTAGCAGAAAAACTGAAACTGATACCAACGATATGCAGAGATTGTCTGCTCAGAATGCTTTCGTCATAGAAACGCGTAAAACCAGCTGAAAATATAATGTGAATTTAATTAACTTTTAAGATGATTACATAATATATAAAAATGGATTGAAAGAATAACATTTAAAGATATAATTATGTTTCGGCCTAATGCCCCAGAGATTTGCGAGTCCCTTCAATTATGGTTTCCGGGATTCGTTTTATATTATAAGGAGGTTTCCATGCCAAATTAGAAGCTTTCAAAAAATTTGCTTTTTAATTTCCCTGTCCCAAAATATATATGGCACATCGAAAAAAAACTGGTATTTAAATCGTTTTTAGCGAATTCATTTTTGTAGTGTTTTTGCTTTCCACAATGTTAATTTGAGTTTATTCTGCAATTACTTAAAATTAAATGCGAAATTTTTAAGATCGAAAAAAAAAGTTCACAATTTCTATATGCTTTCACTCCACCGTAACTCCTCATTTATATTTCAAATGTATCCCGTTTTTTCAAATTCCACTTTTCAAAAGATCTGTATTATTTGGGGGCTTCGATCAGTTCTCAAGTTATAGGCGAGCAGACAGAAAGTTGTCTGCACAACGATCTCGAAATCCCGATTTTCACGAAACTTGACGGTTAGGGATTTTCGGGGACAAGAAATCGATCTATATAGGTTTCACCTCTGAGAAATTTCCCCTCGATACCCCTCGCTTGGTATCTTCGAATTGGATGGTTCAAATCTTAATAAAACTGTATAGTATTACTAAGAGGACTAAGAGCTTTCGATTTTTCCACTACAAACCTGACTTTTTCCTCCCCTCTATACAGCTCGCCTGGTGTCTCAAAACAACGTTTCCAAAATCGGTGACAGCGATTACTCAATAACAACCCAACCAATTTCTATGAAATTTTGTTATCGCGCGTTAGTTTTAGTTATAGACGAAAGCTTTTTTTTTTAAAAAAATTAAAACGAAAGGACCTGTAAAATGACGGGAATTTCCTTTATCTCTAGGTCGGGAATTTAAAAACCCTGGAAAAGCTCTGTAAAGATCATGTGAATTTAGTTTTTCCCCAAAAATCAGCAAAAGTAGGATTTTGAGGAATAAATCGAGGAAACTTGTAAAAAAGAAGTGGAACTTTGGGTTGACCTGTGGTCTAAAATCGGCCCATGAACGCTAGTAAGTTTCATCCTAATCGGTTCAGTGGTTCTCCAGTTATAGGCGGACAGACAGAAAAACAGAAAGCAATATACACAAATTGGGGAAATGGTATAAAGGAAGGGGAACCTGTGGTTTAAAACCCGTCCATTGACGCTAGTAAACTTCCCTGAAAGTTTCGTCCGAATCGGTGCAGTGGTTCTTTAGTTTGAAGCGAACAGACAGATGGACATACAAGCCTATTATAAAGACAAAATGTCGCAATGAAATTCAAAACAGTTATCCTGTCTCATCAGTTTCAAATTTTTAGTTTTAAATTTTCACCATATATGAGACAAATATAATAAATTTATTCACACTTGCCCTAGTGAAAAGCTTACGACAACTTTAATGCCAAACTAAACACATGCAAACAATTCATATTCTGAGATCTTTCATATCCATTAAACGACACACTGAAGACAACTTATAAAGTTTGGTTGTAGTTAAGGCAGCAATCAAAGTTTTAGATCTAGTTTTCCTGATGGCAGTGATAACGACGACAATTATTATCATCCAAAGCAATAGAAACAAATTACGATATTGTTATGAAATCTCTCAACAAATTCGAATTTTAATTGCGTGGAACAAAGTTTAATTACGATGTGAGGTCCTGTGAGTAGTTTTAAAAATAAATTCAATGAGTATGAAAAATTTTAAACTTTACATGTAATTTTCAAAGTGGAAAAAATCTCAAAACTCTAAGTAGTCACCATAAATGAAGAAAGGGCAAATCAAAAAATTGAATAAAACATCAAAAACTGCGGTGTGAAATTTAAAAATCAGGACATGGAGAATCAAATCACAAAAGTCAACGAAATATAAGGCGAGGGGCAGGGGAATTATTATTATACACCCTTAATAAAATAAACGATAGGATGTTGCCAAATAAATGCATAAAAAACGGTAAAAACCAAAAAACAAAATTTTTTTTTAAGATTTATAATTTTAGGTCTCAAGTATTGTCAAATTCAAATTGTTTCTAAAACCTAGCGTAATGGATATTCTTATATGTTCTAAATATGAAGTCGAAGCCATAATAGTTTTGTATGAAGGAAAATAGTAAGTCATATACTAATAGAGATATTTTTTGATGAAGGAAAATAGAGACATTTTTTGATTTATTATACGGATTTTGCATCGACTTCATATTTCTACTGTATACCTCTGGAAGTGGAAAGTATTAATAGTATCTTTCTAGTTCACCTGACAATATTTACTTGTGCTACAAGTAAACATTTAAACATACGACACGTCCTTGTGCTACAACTAAACATATTTTTTGTTTACCTATGGCAGGTCGTATTTTTTTAGTTTGCCTCGTGCAATTGTAATGTTTACCTGCCCTGAGAAAATTGTACACCTCTGATAGGTTTACTAAAATTTACAATCTCTTAGTTTGCCTTGTGCAATTGTAATGTTTACCTGCCCTGAGAAAATTGTACACCTCTGATAGGTTTACTAAAATTTACAATCTCTTACATTGTCGCAATGTCTGTCTCAAGCAAACGTCTAATATTTCTAATGTTGCAGGCTAACATTACTTGCAAGAGCAAGTTGACACGTACACATTATTTAAAGAAGGTACACATTGTTTGGTATGATACCACCTTTAAAATTCGCTAGCCAATACCGGAAAACTCATTCAAATTTATACTTCAGGGACTCATCAACCAATGATGAAAAGCCCTTAAAAATCCGTCAGTTTAACGAGATAACGGGAAAGGGGGTTAAAAGGGAAGGAATTCCTGCTGTCAACGTAGCTAAAACATCCGCGCTCTGCTTCCATGTTGACAGACAGACGAGCATATGCGTTTAAAGATTGGTCCATTGAAGACTTCTTAGAAATCTTTATGTAATATCGATAGAATGGAAAAGCATTCCAAAGCAGATTGTTCGCCTTTTTTTCGAAATCACATATGATATAATTACAAGTTAGCTATGCTTGTCATTTGTAATTTTTAGTTGAGAAAAAGATTTTTTATTCTCATATCGGGTCTTTCATTAAGGACGTAACAATTTTGTATTTAAATAAAACACAGAATAATTGAGATATCGGGCTGAAATTTATTCCAGGTGTAGTGGGCATGTTACATTTAAGTATGAAATTCGATCTCGTTCATATGGCCACCGCGAGTACGTTTGCTGATTGATCCTTTGGAGCCAATTTTCCACACATATCAGCCGGAACGGTGGCAATTTCGCGTTCGATATTGTTCCTGAGCTCCTCTAACGTTGTTGGCTTGTTGGCATAAACCAACGAATTTACATAACCCCATAAAAAAAATCCAACAGCGTTAAATCGCATGAGCGAGGTGGCCATTCGACCGGACCATTTCTCGAGATTACACGACTACCGAACTTCTCCTTCAATAGATCAATTGTTTGACCAGCTGTGTGGCATTGCTCGTTCGTGAACTTCACCATGATAAAAATGTAAACCTTGACTGACGTTTTAGCATTGCCAGATCATAAAAAAAGTTTTACGGTGCGTTTTTATTAAAGTACAAAATTGTTATGTCCTTATTGAAAGACCCTTTGTAAAGAATTATAAATTTCAATTCCAAATCATATAAAAATTAATAATAGTCTATTCTATAATTTGACCAACGAAATCGTTCATGTTATGAAATTATCAATTATATCCATATGGCTCATATCACAATCAAAATAATATTTATCGTGTAGTTTACCTTAATTAAATTGGATGCGCTAAAATAACTGTCGCATTGTGATATTAATAATTTCATTCCATTTTATTTTATTTTTATATATTTAGATAGCTTAAGAATAAATGACTAGTTTACAAAAGCTATAGAGTAACAATAATAAGAGTTCCTACATAAACAACTTTAGAGGTTCAAAAGCCGCAATTTTGAATAGATAAGAGAATATTCGTAATACAAACACTACATATAAAGTATTATCCTATTGTAATAGGAGCGGAATCCCTGAGGCGAATTGTAGTTGTTCCTTGCTGTTTGACATAAATTTCATGTCCTTTTCAAGCACTACTTGACTATTGTTGTGTTAATTTTTTAATTAGAAATACTGAAATACACTAAAACTATTTTCGTAAAAATACGTGTGTGTGTGTTTGGTTTCGAAAAATGGGGATACGAAGGGGGTTGTCTTTCGTACGTGAATGAATATACGAGGTTAGGACTTTGGTACAAACTATTGAGCGTCATCGTGTTGTCGCTGTGATTTCACATATGGGTGGGGACGTATATATAATTTGAAGTGGTACTTTTATGTTAATCTATATCTTTTAGTTTAGATACTTTTAGAATGTTTGCCGGCCCTGTGAATGGAATTGTATCCTTAAGGACTTACCAAGGGGAATCAATTGTTTAGTTACAAAACTAAACGACAAAGGGCAGTTTTTGTAGTGAAAGAAGGCCACTGACGATAGCATAGTTACGTCTATGAATATAGCGAGTATTTTGAAGACATTGGATACCCTTGGCCCCGTTTAATTCGCTCATGACAACAACGAGAAGTTTAAAGGAGTACGAGGATCGAACGAATGAAGTCAGGATGCGGTGGCAAAAGGATAACATAATTTAAGGCTAACAAAACCTTTTATATAGAATTTACACAAGTGAATGTTTTAATTCACTGGCATGCTGGTTATAGAGTTACAAATGCATAATAAGACAACTGTATAGGAAATAAAGAATAAAGAAAACAATAAAAGAGCGCATTAATTTGCAACTGAATATGCAAAGATAAGAAACATTTCTCCCATGCTAGTGGATTTTCGGGGTAGCTTTTTCCATCAGTAAATATTACAAATATACCCTTAGATTATTCACTCTTGCGTTTTCATGTATCTTGTGGTTTTTCACTTTTAAATGAAACTTGAACATAAATTTTGTTGCAAATACATATTTATTCGTATTATAAGTATTATGCTTAAATAAATTACTTTAGATGCATATCAACATATCGACATATTCATGTGAATATGTATCCGTGATAAATACAACGACAATGGTATAGTCATGAATTTTGTGGCGCAATTTTTTCAATCTTGATGAAAAGGACTTAATAGATATGAGAAGTTGATAGTGGCAATTACAGCGACAAGAAAAACAAGCAAAAGATTTATTATGCAGACGAAGTAATGAGGACTGGCACAAATGCCGCCGCTATCTTTTTCTATAAATTATTTGTCCTGCTACTATATATCCTTTTGTACAAGAATTGTGAACACACACTATATTCGTACTTACTTAATAATAGGCTTTTATATGAGAGCATATTATACAACTCGCATATCCTTCCATAAAACTATGTACGCATAGTGGTTTGCTTTATATTTTCTAAACGAATATGGAAAAATATTAGCAAAAGTTAAGAACAAAATGTATAAAATAGTACAGTTAAGAAACCATAACGTATTACCATTTATACATATATAATATTTTCGTAACTTTAAGGCCATTGAACAATATATGCAATGACTTATGCTACAATAACTGTCTATGGTAGACTCCTGAGGACCAATGCTAAACGCCAAGAGAACAAAATAGAAATGATTAAGAAAGAAAGGACTTAGCAAAAAGGATAATTAATGTCCGGTATGTGCCGTATGTTATGTCCATTTTATTGGCTTTTATTACTATTTTCTATGACAGTTGACTTATAACTATAAATCTTTTACGCTCCCATATAACATAGTCATATACGTAAGATGAACAAAAAGGGGAACAGTCAAAGTATTAAGAAACAACAGGAAAAAAAATTTTATATGGGTAGAAAAGTTTTTCATGTACATTTACAGACCTGTTACGTGATATTAAAGGATATTGGCTACAGATAGCCACCGAACCGATACATCATATTCACTACTTTCTTAAAACAATATTAATTAAAATGAAATATTTTTCTCCATAAAGCACAAACATTTTTTTTCTCTCATTTATGGTCATTTGGATATTTTTTAAAAGCTTTTATTTAGCTTGATTTCGTATCTGTCTGTTTGTTTGTCTGTCTGTCAGGGTCAAATCTTGCAATCTAAGTTTGACCCACTTACACTTATCCGATCCACTGAAATTTAGCTTTGATAACAAGACAATTTTTTGTCAGTGCGAAAAAATCAAATATTACACCAGTGTGTGTAAGGTATATCGAAGTTTTGGTGGCACCTAATATTAATCTACCAAAAAAAGTTAACAATTTACAAAAAATATCGTTAAATTTTTGATCATCGAATAAAGAAAGATTTGACAGGTCTTTAGATTTTGAGGAACTCGACAAAAAATAATTTACACAGGGGACACAAGACTCATTCTCGGGGTTATGATTTCGACAAGCCAAATGTTACCCAATTGTTAGACCAAATTCAGCTAAATTGCTTTCAGATTCATATTCGGCTATGCAAAATTATCCTAAAATAATTGAACTATTTCCCGCCAACAACAAAAACAAAAAAAATATTTTTCAACTCAATCGGATGAGTATATTTGACCCTGACAGAGAGACAGACAGACAAACACGAAGGCAAGCTAAATAAAAGCTTTTAAAAAACATATTTTCATGTTATTTCCAAGGGTTTTTTACACTAGATTTTGTTCCCAGACTTTCAAGAAAAGTGTTTTGTCAATAGAACGACTGGTTTCTGTGAAGATTCTTAAAAAATGTATTTATTTGAAACTCAATAGAATTTTATCGGGAAATATTGCTAAAGGTGAGAGACTACAGAGAATGCTGGTAAAATAAAAAAAAATCGACACAAAAAATCATTTTAATGTTATCATTTAAATAAGTCTTATGTGTGCACGTGTGGCATAAAATTAACATGACACCCGATTTTTCTTCTAGCTGACCATTTGAACTGGCTACCACTACGTTCGCGTACCTAACAACATTATACGAAACTAATGAATTTTCTCGTAACAAAAGGTTTCATCCCTTAGCATTATACGGGCAGTTAATTTTGTCGCTTGCACTTATGAATTATTTATGATTCGATATATCTGTACATGACTCCCAAATGCATGTGTTGAGCAAACAATCTTCTTATATGGTACACGTTTACTCCATTTATGTACCCGAAATCGCTTTAACAACTTGCAACTTATCGTGGACAGTTCTTGAGATATCATCAGGTCTTGTTGACTATGAGTTTCTTAAATCTTTGTAATCTCACAGTAAACAAGGGGTCGTTTTACGGACTTTTTCCCCTTTTTTTTACCATTCACTGAAACAAAATGTGGCGAAAAAAAACGAAAGGGAGGCATTTTTTCTTAGAAACGGTGTAAAATATCCTTAATCTTGAAAAAACCTTGAAAATTTCACGTTTACTCATAGATTCTCTTCGATGATAGTGCAAAATTTAATTTTTGCTGACATTTTTCAATTTATTTACTTTTAGAATTAAGAAACTCAATCGAGATTTGTGCGGAGACCGGGAGGTTTTAAATCGCTATAAAAGAATACAAAAAATTGCAAAGTAATAAAATTTTGTGTCCATCCATTGGGGTTAGTACAATTTAGTATTGCGTATAGGGACGTGTAGGACGGTTTAAAATCATTTCATTTCAATTTTGTCAGACCTTTGGGCGAATTGTCATCATTGAGCTGTTATTTCATTACGTTTCTGCTACCAGAAGCCCACCCAGAGTACTTTCGACCAAATAAGAGAGAAAAAATTTGTACATACACCTGGGGCCAGGTGTAAGGCTTCATAAACACAACAAAAAGGTGAAAAGCGGAAAAAATTAGAGGTGCAGGGGCAAGTTGTATAGAACGACAATGAGAGGGAACTGATGTCGAATTGTGGGTCGACGAGTATAGGATACCCACAGTATGATGATCGGGGGTGGCTAATGGGTAGTAGTCGTTATGGGGTGGTTTCATAATTGTGGATAGAGGCAGATTTTCAGGTTGACTTTTAGGTTTACGGTGTGTCCAGCCGGAATTGTTTGCTCGTCGGACTGTCGTGTTTTGGTGCCCTTTGGGGATTTCCCGTTTTAAATGCCTTTAATGTGTTAATTCGCGATGTAAACGTTTGTTTGAGGGCTGCTGCTGTTATTTACTCAACGCGAATAACATATTTTCCTGATTTTGCTTTCAGTTTTTTTTCCCTGGTGTTTTGTTTTATTTTCTACCTTCTTGCTGGTAAGTCAGGAGTGTTTGCCTAACAAGTCAGCTTACGAGGGTGATGAAGTGATTTTTAGATAGCCCCAAGGTAAAGATTTAATACGCGTGTATCCATCATCCTAGCACCGTTTCATGGGCCTAATATTGTCATTTTTATTATACGGCATGATTTTAAAGTAGGTACACAGTTTTTGAAATTCATGTCAATAATTTAATGGATTTTTAAACGCCCCTTTTATCTATGTAGGATAACCAAATATTAGTCGCTCCATTCTACAATGATTTGTGAACAATTCTCACGGCTGTTTGCAAAAAATTCATTAGCGAATTTTTCAGCTCAATCGATTGGCCGATTTGAAGTTTATGACAGTAAATAAAGTAAGGCTTCATTTTCATAGCTCAAAATTTTCCACTTTTTAATTTTAGCTAAAATTTCACTTTAATTCGCTAACACGTTGGCTACCATGTGAGTCACCGGTGTACACACACTATTGTCATTACCGTCAGTTTCTCAAGTTCCATGGTTGAGTGCAGTCGTTAAATTGAGCTTACTATACATTCCTATAGTTTCGATGTTCACCGGTGCCTCACAGTGTGCAAAAGTGAAATAAGAGTTTGAGTCACCGGTGACTCACAAAGTACAGAAATGATTTTTGCGTTTTTTCCCAGTGTATACTAGCGGAGTAAGCGTTTTTTTGGCTGGTAGCCAACGTAACAATTTTGTTGTAATAAAAAGTAGTATTTAAGAAAATGTCAATCGTCGTATTCAGGATGTCCCCTTTTTTTTAAGTGGAGAGGGTGTGGTGGAAATAAGTTAAGAAAATATGAGAAAAAGTTTATTTGCACCACCGATTTTTTCTAAAAAAAACATGGGTCAAACTCAATTAATCAATATTTGCCGCAGGAGAAATATTTTAAATAGAAGGCGACGTCTGTACGTCCCTAGAGTGTGCGTTTTTCTATTAAGACGAACTAGTTGATCCAGCGACTCAGCGCGTTCTCGAGTTATAGCGAAAACACAATGGCGCGTCAACGCGTTCGTAAGCTTTGACATTTCAGCGCACCAAGCACGCTTTGACAATTGAACGCTTTGAAGCGTCTGTGCTAAAACCCAATAACGCTTCATAAGAACTACACGCTTCACTATTTTTATTTCAAATAAAATGGAAATAAAGGGATTATGTGAATTGAAAACCATTTGGAATACATGGAAGTTGTAGCAAGAGTAGCATACAAAGCACATGAATTAAAAACATCAATTGATGATGGTGAATTCAAGAAATAAATATTGAAAGAGATGCGGACGACTTCTTTATAAAATAAGTGATTTAAATAAAAGACACGATGATCCTTAGCATCTTTTAAAGTCACTAGAATAATCGGCGAATATATTTGAATTAATTTTACTTTATTTTTTGTCTTGTTATTCCGCATTTTCACACAATTTCGATTTTAGATTGCATAAATATTAATTATTTTTCTCTTTTTTAACTAATGGTTCCATAAATGCATCATTTGCCCCACCATTTTCCAAAAATCACTCACAATACGCAATTTTCATTCAAATTTCAAAGCGCCAACGCGTCTGAAAATAGAAAGTAGGTCTACTCCAAGCGTCAGGGCGCTTTGAAGCGTCAAGGCGAAGCGCAATTATAAATCGTCCCATAGTAAGTCACGGGGTTTACTTTTGAAGCGTCGAAATGTCAAAGCTTACGCACGCCTTGACGCGTCATTGTGTTTTCGCTAGTATTTGATACAAAAAAATTCAAAGGAAATAAAATTTCCTGAATTTTTGTCTTTAATGATTTTTTATAGTGTTTTTATTTTTATAATTTCAGAAGCTCGCAGGAGTTCTACGCATAGTAAGAAATTAACTTATAGTTAAAACCAAGATATTTTTTCGTAATTTCAATAACGTCATACTTGCCGACTTTACTGATATATTCATTTTTTTGATTTCGATTTGAAACGAATTACACTCAGAAAAATGGAGGCTAACTCGACGACCTACATACGGCGTAATTGGCCTCGGGCAGGCGCGCGTTCGCCTGCATATGGGCAAGTAAAACTGAGTTGACCTGTGGTCGGAGAAATTCTGAAATTAAGCCACCAGCAGGTGAAGTAGGGTCTTGGGAGCTGCACGAGTTGACCTTAGATAGGCTAACTCTGACCGCTAGCTGGCTTACAGACACCTCTGTAAGGTCGGAGTTAACCTGACAAAAAGTTGACCTGGACATTTTTCTGAGTGCAGCTACATAATTTAATTAAATCTCAAATTTCTTCTAGCCTCTACGTTTTTCATCATGTCTAAATTTAATTTGGTCACGTGCAACGGATCTGATTTTATATATAAAACTAAAAACGGAACATAATAAAAATTACTTAACCATAATTCATTATCAGGAAAATCAATGCAAAATGTAAAGTCATTGTGATTTTATAGCTTGCCAGTCAAAGTCCATCGATAATAATATGGGTCGAAGGAAAAGAAGAAGCCCAATAATGCTTCTACTTTTCGTAAGCAAAAGCTAAAAGTAAAACGACCGACCGAAATTCGAATATGAATGGTTAAAAAGCATAGCAATATACCACCAATTTTATATAGTATGTATACGAGTATCATGTTTGTAGTATTGTTTGCTAATGGTAAGGTCGGTATCAACCCTTTTTACAAGTATACATCCTGTACATCATCGTCAAATTATATTCGCTCATATCCTTGAAGCATATAACTCCAGAACAAATTTTATCCTTAATATCCGATCGACAATGTTTTATGTCAAGTCATCCTGAATCATCCTGCTTTGGTCATGCCAACTATGCACAGCATAAAAAAAATATCCATATAGAGTTTCTATGTTGAAATTTATACAATCGTTTATGAGAATGCTTGTTGACTGGAAAGGAAGCATTTGGAAATAGGAGCAGCTCGAAAATAGCACATTTACCGTGTGGACGTGAAATCCTTGATACCTACTATATAATATAGATTGGATATAAATGGCAACGGCATTGGAAATTGGGAAACCGCGGGGCAAGGGGAAGTACTTTGGGGTTTTGTTGCTGTTCATAGCATGACTATAGTCAAGTAAAATCAGATCGACCATCAGCTAGTGACCTCGTGTGCTCGCCGATCCGAACACCCTTCTCCTGGCAAATCGATTATTTATTAGAGAGCTCAATCATTGGCTATGTCGAACGGAATCAAAAACCTTTGCAGTAGATAAGACGGATTATCTATGATCCTAGCCAACTAATTTGGAAGTTTCTTGCTTGCTGCACAAACACTATCCCGGCAAATGAATGTAAAATTGATATCAAACTTTAGGGAAGAAATCTATAGAAAGGGGTTTGGCCCTCTAAATGTCTAATGAAAAAAGCTGAGCTGTATTTGTGATATCGGACGTTCCCCCAAAAATATTTTTTTCCTCGAAGAAAATCACTTGCACGCACATTACGAAGTACAATCCCGAGGATCGAATGAGGAATGCGTATGACCAGCCACATGACAATGAATCCCTATAAATATGTAGGACCTGCAAGTCGCATTTAGTTAGCTCAGCTAATTCAGATAGTTGTTTGTCCCTTCCCATCTTGTTCTAATGATCCTTTTGCGGGTTTTGATCACATTTATTAAGTGGGAATGCAGAATTAAACGGACACAAATGAAAACACCTTCAATACCAACTCCTTTTCTGTATTAAAAAGTTGTGAATTAGAAGGCATTATGCTCATATTATATTCAGGCGCCGTGCCATCGCCTTTCCATCATTTTCAATGTGGAAGACTGCTGCATATTGAAGACGAGCAAGGAACAAGGAAGAAGGGCTATTCCCGTTTTACTGCGAAGGCATACCATAATTATAAGGGTTAAGGACGAAAAAAGGATTACCTCTAATACCTTGGACGTTAATGGGAGATTATTGGGATTAAGTATCTTTTTTATATTCTGTTTACTTAATTTTTGGCTGTGTTGATACAACTGAATCACCCCCAAAAAATGTTTACTAAAAATGTAGGTACAAGGAGTGGAGAAAGTTTTATTATTTTCAACATTTTTTCATCCAATTTGATATTATCTTTTCGATAGGGATGAAGAACCACATAAACACTGGACAACGATATGCACGAGTATATTTTCCCAATGTGTTGTTGCATTTAAGAAAGTACAAACAGATGGGGATGATGAAAGAAATGCTTTTATTCAAATTGCTAATAGAATGAAGATAAAACTTTCCGCCAAGAAATGTATTTTAATCGGTAAATTATGCAAGTGAGTTATGTTCTTCTTTCATTTTTATTAACTTTAAGAATTTAGATAAGAGACTGTTTTACATGCAAAGTACTTGATAACATTTTTACATGTAATTTGAAAATGACCAGCATATTGTACAGACAATTTTCAGAAATTAATATTCAAGAAAACTTTTATGAAAACTTTTTTTTAACCAAAAGAAAATTTTGAATTTTGATGAGAATTAATTTGTTCTGGCCAATTTCTTTAGTTCAATATAAATACATTTTTCCATATTTATGCAAAATTTTCAAAATTTCGGAAAAACTTTAATGGTTTTTGAAAAAAAAAATCAGTTATGATCAACACAAAACTTTCATCTGCAATATTTATGTTCAGAAAAAAATATATAAAATATATCATTGTATTTTTTCAAATATCGCGAAAATCGTTAAAGATATGTAAAAACGGTAAAAGGAAAAAAATGCAGTCAAATGCATTATTTTAATTTGGTTATATGCATTTTTTTCTCAAACTCGCAAATTTTCCGAGAAATTTTCAAAAAACTTAATCTTTTTCTTGGCTTATAGGTCTGCAAAAACAAAAATAATATAATATTTTTGTTATATTATTTTTTGTTTTTGCAGACCTATATGCCAAGAAATTCCAATAGGATTATTCATTGCTAGAAGGTCAAGAAAACCATGAATCAGAAATGGTTCAATGGTTAAACACAAATCTTTTTCAAATATCTTGAAAACCGTTAGAGATACGTAAAAACCGTTAAAACAAAAATGTGAAAATTTTTTTATCCTTTAAATTTTGTTATATTTTTTTTCAAAAGTGCAAA
This sequence comes from Chrysopilus asiliformis, assembly GCA_964034945.1. Classification (NCBI taxonomy): domain Eukaryota; kingdom Metazoa; phylum Arthropoda; class Insecta; order Diptera; family Rhagionidae; genus Chrysopilus; species Chrysopilus asiliformis. The sequence goes on from OZ035962.1 coordinate 97,960,479, forward strand.
ATTTTCGAAAAAAAATTAAAAAACGGTTTAAAAAAAATAACGGATACCTTTTCAAAATTTCCAATAGTTGGCCGAATTCTTCGATTTTCGTAAAACCCATTTACAAACAATTTCAAGTCGCTAGCTCAGCACATTCTCGGGTTATTTAAGATACATACAATGGAAAGATCGACGACCAGATGCAGTGACATCCGCATAATTTTGCCTGAAGCGCATTTCAGTATTTCGTACTGATCAGAAATTTTCTGTCTGTCCTCGATCTCGAAATGGCGTCCTTCATGAGTGCTCTATAACAGAGGAAAGTAAAAATAACCACACTTCTGCAGTATGAAGAAGTTTAACATCTTTTTACAGCATTTTCAGATGCAGGGCTTCTTCTTTAATTGCAATTGGCTCTCAAATCCAATGAATAGAATTTTATAAAGCCTCACTAAGGTGAATCTTTTCAAACTCACGGGATATTCTGTTTATCTTTTTTTTTTTGAATATCAAAAAGAAATTATATTCAGGATAAAAACGATGAGTAGGTGAATAGCATGTATAGAATTTTCATGGTCCGCAAAATGTGGAAAATAGTATGTGCTGTATGCACATATGTAAGCAAACATTATTACATGAATCCTTTCAAAGCACGCTTTCCATTATAGTAATGAATAAAATGGTCCATCCGAACGGCATCAAGCAACGATCTTTCATTTGAGTCTAGTCTTAATAAAAAGGAATGGATTAATGGAAATTCTATTACATGTGATTAAAAAAGTTGTACACATTTCAGAATCCATTCATTTTGATTCGCTGATATACTCTAATTATAAAATAAATCTTTCAAAAATATATTTGCCCCCCTATTCCAGATAAGAGATTGACGTCTCCTAACTTATTAGGTCGAGTTAAGAGGATCTAAAAAGATTCCGTATTCTGGATAATAAGTTAAGAGATGTTAACCTCTTAATTTTTGTGGTGAATTTTTTAATAGGTTTTAATGTAGTAAAAAGTTGTGTAGAATCATATTCAAAGGTTAGTTGCAAAGGATATCATATCACCAATTGCAAAAAATCTTTATGCCGTCAAAATTTCGAGAAAACCATGAATCAGAAATGGTTCAATGGTTGAACACAAAAAATAGTCAAAATTTCCTTTAAAACTTTCATATAGAATTTTAGTTTGACAAAAAAAGGTTGAACTCGTTTACAAGAAAAATTTGCATATCTTAAATAAAAAATATAAAGTAAAATTTTATTAAAAAAGTAAAATTTTATTCGTTTGGTTATAGTGTAGATTGTGCATAAACATAGATTTGGTATAAGAAAGCCATATGCTGTTCACATCAGATATTTTTATATCAGTAACCTAAATTAATCCTGACATCGAAAAGTATTTTAGTGGAAGAGGGACTTAAAACCGTCTTCTTTGTTTCGACCTTATTATAAAAGTGAATAAAAATTCACGGCTATAAAATGCTAGCATCTTATATGTGAGCAGAACCTTCGTTAATTTATTTTATTGCAGGGCATGCAGGAGGTAAGAGTAAATTGTGTTGTAGCGATATATATGCAAATTTATTGAATTTTTTATTATTTTTATCCCACCAAACCAAGACCTTTCAATTATTCAAATTTTACTTGCTTCATCCTCAACTCATTCGCCCATAGTTAGGCACTGTACTGACTTCACCGTAAGTATTTCAGTTTCCGGTTCTGTTCTATGATTTTTCACGTGAAAAAGGATACCATTTTCACTTTGCTATGGATGTGCCCGAATATGTTCAACTTACATGAGGAAAATTCTCTATCCAAATTTGCATATAACTGTACGATTTTCCATCTATATTTCGGCCTCATTTTTTTTTTGTCGGATCCATTTTTGCGGTTTTGTTGTTGTTTGTTTAGTCTGGCTTGATGGGTCTTGAATTCATAGAAATGTTATTTTTATCACTTGATAGATATAACAGATAAATTTGTTATATTTACGTGTGTGGGTGGACGGTTGCCTATAGTTGCTTAGCTCATCCATGTCAGGCATTGTCGTATTAAAAACCCGCTTATCAACAATTTGCTCCGTGAATTCATGAGGTGCCCACGTTCATGGAAGAAAAATATTCTATATTCCGTGAATTAAGGTGCGATCCGTGAAGAAATCATGTATGTTGTACCTTCAATAAGTAGAAAAGCTGTATATAAGGACACTGTAAGGGGTTCAGTTGGATTCAGTTCCGCTTCAAGCTGAACCCAGTATCTAAATAAAGTGCACATAAAAGTCTTGAAATTCAACTAAAGTAAGTGGAGGACGGACGGGTCCTATGAATTATTCAAGGACGAAAAGAACATGTTCTCCTAAACGTAGTCGTAAGATATCTCAGGCGAAAACCTTCGCCAATAGCATGAAATCGTAAAGCTAGTCGGCCCAATAGAGTAAAGTAGGGACCTGTAGTACATACTAGTTGGAAATGCTGATAGTTTTTTTTATTTTATTTTCTATCCTACTGTTGCTGCAAAATACCAAGAACTTTCTGGCATGAGAGGAATGAAAATAGTAATAAGTAACGTATATATTTTTCATAGCTCTAAGAGATGGGGTAATATGAAAATATTGTTTTATGGCTGATTTGGCGCCCACACTCGGGGGGTATTCACATTTACGTAAGTTTTAAAAGATCTTCTGATATTGGCAGTTAAAAAAGGATTTTATCAGTAAAAGATTTTTGTGGTTTTGATTCCAAAGATTTGTTAGTATGTTCAAAGCAAAGGATCAATAGTTATGTGCTACTGACTTGTTTTTCGAGTCGTTTTGTATGCTTCCAGTTAAGAGTTAGTCGATTAATATTGCGTTGCCTTTTATTTTTCGATTGAAAAATATCAATAACATGTTGTTATGACAATAACCTTACCTTGAAGTTTTTCGATAATATAGGCCTTTTTCCGAGAACCATATTTTCTCCATTTTTCATATCAAGAATTTTATTTGTCTTCTTCTTAATTTTTACTTGTTAACCAAGAAAATTAAAAAAAATCATTCAAATCTACTCATTGATAAAAAAAACAGCTTGTTATGGAATTTCCGGGAATTTTCTTGTGTGTTACTATGAAAAGTCTTGGAAAATTAACAGTTTTCTTGGAAAACCTAGCTTTGAAATTTGCTTTTTGTTAAAAAAAAAACCTCAAATCTCAAGGTAAAAAATCAAATCTTAAGGGAAAAAAATTAAAAAAAAAGTATGCGTTAGAAGCGAAGCGAAATTATGCTTCCAGGAGCTTCCGTTTCGAATTTTGTAAAACCGTTTCTTAGCAAGCACCTATGAGGTAAGTCGAATTAGTGGGCAAAATTTCAATGCAATCGGTTTAGTGGTGAGTGAGTCAGTGGCATTTGGTTTTTATATACAGATAGCACCTGACAGCCGCCATTTTGTTACAGGAGTTTCGCATGTGTGCCAAATCCAACTAATATATAAAAATGAGTTGGTGTCTGTCTGTCTGTCTGTCGGTCTGTCTGGCTGTTCCTCTTTCACGCAAAAACGGCTGAACCGATTGACTTGAAATTTGGCATGAGTGTCTGTGGTAGTTCTGGTTCCAACATAAGCATATGGAAAAGTATCGCGAGGGGTGGGGGGGGGGAGTAAGGGGGGGGGTGAGTAAGGGGGGGGGGAGTAAGGGGGGGGGGGGTAAAGTGATGTCGAAACTTAGCTCTTCCTCTATGTCACCCTTTCGCGGGGAAACTACCGAGCCGATTGGCCTGAAGTTTAGCTCCAACATAGACCATCAAAAAAAAATTGAAAAAACTTAACCCGGCAACGACGGGTATGCAAGCTAGTTTCAAATAAATTCGGGTACATGATTTGACCCTTACAAACAAACATACAGACAAACAAGCAAGCTAAATAAAAGTTTTTTAAAAACGTGCCCTTGTGCAAATGTCACTGAAGGAAATACGGCAGCAAGAGTTTATTTATGCCGCAGTAGTAAATCATATTTTGTTTGCACAGAAATAAAACCGATTTTTGCGATTTGTAAGGTGTAGAATGTCTTCCAGATGTGTCGCAAAATAATTTATTTTGTTAAATACACCATCCCTTCTAAAATGACAAATTTACAAATATGAAAAAATACGTCGTAAGGCACTGCCAATGTAAAGTAAACAACCCTTCAATTTCAATGAAATGGCAACAATTTGCATTTTTATTGGATGAGTTATTAACAAGAATGAAAATTTTGGACAGAATTGAAAATTTAATTGACTAAGAGTGGACCGCCCTCTATAGGGTTAAGTGAATTCACTGTTAGTAAAGAGTAGATAGCTATCTACAGACAGCCATTTGTCATCCCTTATATTTTATCCATAGATAGGTCGATTCAAAACTCTGATTTTCATCTAATTAATAACCCTTTTGCATGTTGGAAGCAGGAACTCTGTTGCTTCAATTTGACCAAAATTCCTCCCTACATCATTGCTAGACGTACTATCTTTAAGTGATGGCATAAAGTGGTGGCAATCCATACCGGAATATTTGCTATGAAAGAATTTATACTTAGGTTGTATCTATCCTGGCCTTAGAATGGTGCAATTTATTATGTAGAATAGATAAAACCTCTTCCTTTTCCATTTACTTCTAAACTTGATTTTTTTGCGATTTTCTCCACCCGTAAGCTGTAATTTTTTCTTACCCATGTGCAAATTGCAGTTGGAAAATTCCTTTTTTTTTCATTTGCATGGTCTACGATCAACTAAAGTGAATTTTAATTTTGCCAGTGTTGAAGCATTTGAGTTTATGTACGTTTACGAGAATGTACAGATCACACACAAAATCTAATAGATTTGTAATTTAGTTACGTGTCATGTTGTAGTTCTGTAAAAACATAGATAGAAAAAGAATGGCTTTGAATGAAGATTTTATTATGCAAGTTAGCGCTTTTTGACTAGCTTACGAACTCATCAATAATCGATAAAGTTCTCCTTATAATCAGTAGCTTTTTGCAGTTCGTTAGAAATGTTAAATTCTATTTTTTGGGCCACCCAATAGCTGGAAATAATAAAACACATTATTCGTTTAATTACTATAATGACTTTTTGCGTTTAATGACTAAAAAAATATTCGATTTTAAATATTTTGTTGTGAAATTGAATATGTTTTTTAACCCGTATGGTGAAACCAAAGGGTATATTAACTTTGCCTTACCGTTTGTAACGCCAAGATCCCGTCATCACACACAAAAATGAATTACACCAGTGTGTTTAGAATGATAAAAATAATTAATTTTTGCATGTCCGTCCGTCCGTCCGTCTGTGGAGCGGATTGCGGGCGCACGGATTGAGCTAAAGACTTAAAATTTGACCCAGATCCGTTTTTCGTAAAATGCGAGGCTAAGTTCGTTAATGGGCAAAAATGGACCATTAGGGGGGGTACCCCCCATACGAACGAAAACTTTTTTTCTGAATATCTCAAAAACGGTGAATTTTATCAAAAAAGTGCAAGAACAAAAGTTATTTAGGATATGATTCTACAAAAAACTCCCATACATCAAAATCCGATTGGAATGAATTTTAAAAAAATCTTATTGGAAAGTTTGACTTCAAAGTGGAATTTTGGTATAACTGTTCGAATTTTGATACGAATATCACCATACGGGTCTCCAATGATTGCCAGATTGGCAATTATAGCTTTTGTTATGTTTAGTATATATAGTAGAATCCCGATAATTCGTATTTCAAGGGACCGACGTAAAAATCGGGATATTCGAATTAGTGGGGTATGAATTATCGGGATTCTACTGTATTTAATTAATTGTTAATAATATCATGTTCCAACAACAACAAAAAATTGGAGCACTTCAATTACAAAAGCAACAAAAAATAACTAAATCACCCCAAAGAAAATTTCAATTTCAAAAATTTAGTGTCTCAAAATTTGGTGACTAAAAATTTGGCGACTTAAAATTATGCGACTCAAAAGAAAAATATCGCCTGTATCTCTTCTAGTTTAAACCAAACATAGATGAAGAAGTTTTTGAGACTCAGAAGTTTCTTTGATCATTGATTGGGCTTTTGGCATTTTTGGTGTATGCCACGTATCTGCCATTATATTAGATCCATTTATCTGGCATTTTTATGCATTACTTTATCCATTCCATGACTGCCTTTTAAATTAAACTCCTGCTTTTTATCAGTCAGGGAACTTTTAAAATATTTGCTTTTTCATACAGACTGGGACTAGATGAAATATTGGACACACTTATTTGGTTTTTTTGATATCGTTTTGCTGTTTTGAAAATGCTGGTCTGAATTTGATGCAACTACACATGGCACTTATGCCATCATTATTGAGTTTTTGTTTATTTAACTTAAAACTGTACAATTTTCATCCATGATACCATAATATAACCATTCGAATGAAGCCACAATTTTGCCTCTGGAAACAATATGAAATTGAATATCTTTGGCTCAAAATGAACGATAGTCAAAATACTTGGGAAAACCTTTTCCTATCATATTTCGTTTCTCATCTCAATTGCTTGACTTCTTTCGTGCTGCTTTCTCCTCCATCAAACGAGTGACATTGAGACCGATGACTGTACGCTATACAGGGAAATACAATACAAAGAAAAATGTATATAAATATAAATGGATGAAAAATTGGTAAAGAATCAAGAATCGAAAATCGACAACGGAAAAAATTCAATTTTCTTTTTTGACTTCAATTGGGTGCCAATCATCATTTCTATAAGCATTTCTACCTGTTTTTCCTTTTTCCTCCGGTATTTTTTCATTCTTTTATTTTGGTTTTTTTCCGACTCCCTTTTCATCAAATTTTCATGCTGACGATGATCCAAATTTCCAAGCTTTAGGTCTTTTGTGGGCTTGTTATGCAAATTGGAATTTTTTCGAAAAGGCCTGAAAGCTAGCTCACTTAAAGAAAAAAAAGATAAATAAGAGTAGAAAAGCAGTAGAAAATATTAAGCAATCATCATGGCTTTGAAGTGAAATTTTTTAAGATACAGTCTAAACTCCAGTAATCACTAAAAGATATATGTACGTGAACATTTTTTATATGGTAGTATGCAGGAACTCCCTCCCGTGTATGGTTGGAACATAAAAGAAGGTAAATTTCCTATGATTTGTCTGGAAAATATATGATTGACCGGGCGGCCACGTGAGATGGCCTGCTGATTCATTTTATTCATGATTGTATTTTATATGCATAAAAGCGATCTAACAACAGAATTTTTCTGGGATAGAACCAAGGATTTCCAAGAAAATCTGTTCTATGAAATTAATTTTCTCACCAGGTGTCATGAATTTTGCTGTACAACATACATTGTGGAGAAGAACACAATGTTTAATGAATTTCATTCGGCTTATCTTTGGTTATGATTATTTTATTTAATTGTAAAATCAAATTATTGCTCCACAAAAATCTTCTTGCCATTTTGAGTCTCGATTAGACCGAAATTGCGATTTTTTTCATGGCCTGCCATTAAAATGAAATTTTGTCCCAAAACATCAGAAAAATTCTGAAAAATGATGTCCCCATGGGACATTTTAATGGCAGGTCATGAACAAATCGCAATTAACAGTAAAACCTCTATAAATCTAAGTTGACGGGGACACATAAAACTTCGACTTATCGAGAAATTTCGAAATATTTAGGTTCGAGTTATCAAGGTTAAGAATCTTCGAGTTATCGAAGTCGATGATGAGTCATGAAGCAAAATAAAGCTTTAAATCAGGGGCCATCAAAGTAACTGTCGCTACCTTTACAATCAAAATTTATAACCACTACAAATAAAAATACAGTTCAATGAGACACAACCTTCCACGGCAATGGCTTGACACGAACTGATTTAAAATGAAATGCGTCATGCTAATAATGCCCCCATTCCAACTCAAAGCACGATTCGTTTTATTCCTGCAATCCGAAGCCGCACACACAAGCATTACAACACACAATAAAAGGTCGATTATAGTGGCTACGCTGTTAAAGCCAATCTGTGTGATGAGCCAGCCGAGCCACTGGCTGATGATACCTGCTTTAAATAATCATTTTATCATATTTATTGGTAAGTTTAAATGCACTGGACCTTTAATTAATTCTTAATTGCCGATTTATTCAAGTTTAGACAATTTATATTCGATTAATGGAAGCTTTACTGTGGTTCCTCTGTAGAAATTCCCATTCGGATTCACTTTATCCGCTCCCCTTCTGTCCCACCATCGCATTTTTACGTTCGAGTAAATAACGGTAATGTCACATGTTATTTTAAATTACAGTTTTTTTAGGGAGAAAAAGATTTTTAAAAAGCTTTTCTTTTTGAGTGTTTCAAGATTAGTATATTTTGTATTGAGAAACTGAATTCAAATTCCAACCTTTGAAATTAACGTCAAATCTTCTTAACTATCGATTTTCCAGAACTCAATTTAATAAAGTCCCCTTGCGGATTTTGGTTTTTTATACGTCTAGCAACGCGAAATTTGAATCAACATAAGGCAAAATTTTACAGAAGACACTAAGAGATTTATAATCATAAGAAATTCATATAAATGTCGGTTGCTTGGTGGTAATAAAACGATACCACGATAGTGTATGTAGTGCGTTGTCCGTTAAAACACTTTCTGAGTACTTAAAGGGGTTCTCCGCGAAGAATTCTTTTATGCTACACAACGGATTACAATAGCATCGGTGTATGAATCCACGGTGCGAGACGTAAATCACATTTCACTTTAACGAAAATTTTTCCCATGTGGGTTGTTTAGCTTAAAAGAGCAACGTCGAGAATGGATAATGTTCACTGGAAATAATTTTATTTTCAGTAGCGTAACCAGTATAGTACAAAAAAAAATAGAAACAGGATTTGAGCGTATAAGTAAAATACAACACGAAGAAAAATATTCCTGTAAATGTCCAGAGTATGTTTTTTTTTGTTAAGAAAAATAACATTTTTTCATCGTACTGTTGAGATATTAAAGGACACACATTTAAAAATTTGTTGAACCGTTGAACCCAGGGCGCTGCCTAGTGTCTGAAAATTTGTTATCATAATTCGATTTGTTTTGTCGAATTGTTGCAAAAATATCATGGAAGGTACAACACAACGCAGTAGTCACCAAACTTTTTCAGTTTAAATATAGTAGAATTTCATAAAAGTGGCTGGAAAATTAAAGGCAACCATCAAGGTTTTAAAAACATTTTTGTCACACAAATTTTTCTACTTTGCCCCCTTTTTATAACCCTCTTTATACCTCTCTAAAAGTTGGTTTTGCCTCAGTTTTCGACAGTCGGTTGAGTAAAAGGATGGTGTTATGGGTAAGAAATTATTTTGCTCCTCACTCCACAACCACCTTTTATGTAACAACATCACCGATTTCGTTTTTCATCATTACCTAGGAAAGTCCTTGAAAAAATGCTATTTTTCTAATGACGTTCTTTGCAACCAAAAATCTTTTGTTAAGATTTTTTTCCCAAACTGAATGTTTGCCATTTTTTTTTCAAATTTTTTTTTTTATTTTTTAAATTTGGTTTTAACAAATCTCTTTATAAGGGATTTGTTTAAATAAAATTTTTAGAAAAAAAAAATAAATTTCATTTAAAATTTAAAAAAAAATCTGGCTTTAAATATTCCTCGATTTTTAGATCAGATTCCACTATTTTCCGGTTAAACTGTGAAATGTCATTTTATCTATAGATTTAAAATTTAAGACCATCTCGCATTTAACAAAGTTTCTAATTTATCCGTTCGCAAACCTCCATCTATCGCCTTGGAATACTTTAAGTAAGAAGACAAAGAGGTGTGAAAAATTACTTTTCTTGTTCGCGGCGCGGCGACGAGAAAAAGGAAATTCGATGTTTTTTGTTCGTACTTTTTGGAAAAGAAAATTTATTTATCCCATAGAAAACTTTACCTTAGCAACGTGTAATAGTGGCGCGGCTTTCGTTAAGGGTGTTTGATTAATGCCCCAGGCTCATCGAATCGAAAAACGAGAATGAAAGACGCACCGCGCCGGGTGTTGTTTTTTTTAGGTTTGTGGGTTCGCATATTCGAAGGGGTGGCCTTTGTGCGTTTCGAAGTTGCCCAGGTGGGTGGGTGGAGGAGATGGTTGGCGATGGATAAATGCGTGCATAAATCGGTTTGAGTTAAATGTCGACACCGGTTCCGCGTAAACAGGACTTGTGCACAAATTCATACAGAAAGGGGGTGCAAGATAAATCATTCAGTACTTTGTTGAAATTCTCTACCAGGTACACACTAGTCTTTAAAAGAAACAATCAAACATATGTTCATGGTCACATGTCACTCTCACCTTATACTAATGCATCATCACTTGGTTTTTATTTTGGAAGGGGTGGACGCGACGCGACTGTGGGGGGATGCGAATAGATTCGAGCATAATGTTATAATGCCGATGACAATAGCAATGGTTATGTGGTGGTCGGTTACAAAACGGTTTATTTTCGGTATAAACTCCACTTTATCCGTTGTCATCACCTTATACGCACCGATTACTTAAAGTGATGTTTCATGTTTCGAATACAATGTCTACTCACAAACAAAACCACGAATTTCTCATACCGATGGGCCTTTGGTTAGCGGTGGGGTAGGGGTTGTATACACCTAGCTAATATAATACATTGCGGCAACATATTCGTCGTATGTACGAAATAACCATCATAGCAAAAAGTACAACTAGGACCATGGCTTGAATTAGGATGGGACTCCCGGCTTGAAACCGGAGCACGGTGGTAATTGTGGGTGAGAGCGGTTAAGGATTTTATATGAGGCAAACTCCGTGTAGGTACCTAACATTGATAAAAGGTACGCAATATTCGGAAGGATCACGTACTCCTAAGAGAAAAGTTTAGACAAAAAATCCAGAAAAAATTACACCATTTTTGTGCTTTTACTTTTAGGTGACATGTACAATGCGAGTGAAAAAAAAATATTCCAGTGTTCTTTACTTGTAGACATAAAAGGGACTTGAATTCGAGGAAATCTGGAAATTCTCAAAGTGTCGGAATGGGGGAGCTGTGAAACGACACAATATGATGGTTTCTTAATTTTTTTCTTCTCTATGTGCCTTTTTTCCATACATTTCGAGGTGGTCTGAAGGTTAAAATGAAAGAATAAATGGAAGAAATATAAGAAAAGAAAAGCTTATCCTATCCCAAAGAAAACAACCTCAAGGGCCTATTTAAAATAACATGAACAAATACGCTGATGCATACAAATCAACAGAATAAATACAAATGTAAATACGAGTAAATGTACAAAACAGAATTGTATTCAATATTGTAAATATATTTGTTTATACGAATAACATATATACATATTATATACGTATTATAGATACAGATATAAAGGCAAATAATACAAATGGAATTGGAAATGATGATATATATCTAAAATGTGCCAAATCCTTGACGTAATGTGTCAAGTGATTGAAAACCGCCCGGAACTATGTATTTAGGTGTGTATTAATGATTGCCAATATGTAAAGCAATTCACCCTTCAATTTTCCATATATTTGAATTCAACTGATATTTTCCCATATCCCTCGGGCCAAGAGGTATCTCATGACACCGTCCCATAACCACACACCTCACTTCGTTTCTGTTTCTTCCAATTTTCCAAAAGAAAAAAATATGTATATATATATATGTATATATCTGATTCATTCCATTACACTTATTCTCTTTTCCTTTTTGCCTGTTGCCACCCTTTCCGGGTGCTGAACTCAATTTTCCCTGCTTCGTCTACACCTAAAGGCTCGATCATTTCGGTTCGATTCAATTCCAATTGCCAATGCGATTGCCAGCATATCGATGCTATGTGTGCCATAATAGCATAACAATTTATTTGAATGCCTCTATATCTATCATAGGGTCTATAGAGCGTTATTAGCGAGGCATTTTCTAGGCACCCCGAATGGCTTTCAATCTATACACGTACGAATATAGATTATCGCATATCGATATGTTTGTTGGTTTATTCGGGGAAAGCGCAGCCCCTCCTCCCCTCTCCCCCTCCTCCACTACACCATTACCCATTACCATTTTCCACTGTTGCCCTCCTGCCATTGTGTTCGATTTGCAATCATTCGTTTCACACTACCTTGATCCCCAATTATCCTCAACCCTTAGCTGTCAACTGAAACACCCCCTTCCCCTCGAACAACCGCAAAAATTTGACTACCAACCCAATCACCCCCATCCCGATTTGGCAAATATCCTTGATAAATTTATTGGTTACCTTGTGTTTGCATGTTAATGTGTTGAAATTCTAATCCGAGTATGAGTTAGAGTGCTTTTTGTTGGTTATTGATGTGAAGCAAAACCTTCATTCATCAATCGATTTAGCTCATGTCAAATGAAATTAGTTTTCTAAAAGGTGCGAGAATCGATTTCAAACTTTGGTTTTTGGCCCCCATATCTTCCAACCACTCCCATTTCCTCTTTATCCATTTCCAATTTTCATCTATAGCTTGAGTTAAATAATAAGTTATTTACGTAATAGCAGCTCGCTTCGTATACACCCATCCAAATATATACATATACACATATTTAGATACGATTTTCTTTCCATATACGATGGGAAAATTTTAAGAGGAACTACCAAAATCCTGTATAAGTACTTTTTTATAGGCAAATATAACCAAAAACTTGGCATACTTTCAAAAACAATTCATGGCAGAATTCTCAGTCTCATCGTGAAATTTTCATCTATCTAAACCGTAACTTGGAAAGGAAAGCATTGAAACACCACAGTTTCATTCCCCTTAATCCTCAATTAATGTTCCAAGTCAAAGTGAATTATGTTATGCTAAGCCGAAAATGTTAATGTGAAAATATAGGCCTCCGTCAATCTATCACAAAAGAAAAACCAACCAAAGCTAAATAATGAATTGCCAAGTTATTGAAAACCTGCAAATTTGTTATAAAGAAAGAGTTCTTCGAAAGTTATTTAGATTTATGTCTATAGCTTAGAAAATATCCATATTCGGTAGTTAAAAATATTATTTTATGATTGTGTTGTAACAATATCAGTAAATACATAAATGACTTTTAAATTTTTTTTAACAATTTTGCAATTAGTTTTCAAAGGGGCAAATTCTGATTGCGACTGAAATATGTACCATTTCCTAAATTATCAAAAACACAAAGTTTGTGTAATTTTTTTTGATAAAAAAATTTTAAGACAGAAAAAACATTTTAAATGTGACTTCTACACAAAAAAATTGTGTTGCAGCAAAAATATGATCTTTCCTCTGCAATATTTAGTTTTGCAAAAAAATTTGTTAAAGGAAAAAATATAGAAAATGTTATGTCCTTTAAATTGGGTTATATTCATTTTTTTGAGAAATTTTCAAAAAGCTGGTACTTTAAAAAAAAATTGTATGGGGTTATAGCTTACTTTCCCAAAAGTTGACAGAAAACTACGATTTTCGTAAAACTCACTTAGAAAAAAAATCTAAGACGCATGTTCTAAAGTAATTTTCGATACGTAAAACGGACAGAACGGCATCGCGACAGACAGACCGACACACAAATGCACGAACATCCTCATAATTTTGCCTAAACCCGGATTTCGTGATGATAAGAAATTTTCTATCTGCCTTCGCTCTCGAGTTGGTCTCCGTCATGACTACAATCCTTTCGTTCATAGAAGAGAAAAGTAAAAAATTGCCTAATCCACTCTTCTGTAAGTTAAAACATTTCATACATTAATTATACTCTATAAGAGCAGTGATAATAATAGTACAATAAATGCACTTATTTTATAATCGCAAATCGGGAATACAACTAACATAGTTAATTTCAATTACAAAAATAGTCAATTTAACCAATAAAAAAAGTGGATTTAACCACAAAATAGTCAATTTAACCACAAAATAGTCAATTTAACCACCAAATAGTAAATTTAACTACTAAATCGGGTCTTTCAATAAGGACATAACAATTTTGTGTTTAAATAAAACTCAGAATAATTGACATATCGGGCTGAAATTTATTCCAGGTGTAGTGGATATGTTACATTTAAGTATGAAATTCGATATCGTTCATATGGCCACCGCGAGCCCGTTTGCTGACTGATTCTTTGGAGCCAATTTTCCACCACTCTTCCACACATATCGGCCGGAACGTTGGCAATTTCGCATTCGATATTGTTCATGAGCTCCTCTAACGTTGTTGACTTGTTGGCATAAACCAACGAATTTACATAACCCCATAAAAAGAAATCCAACGGCGTTAAATCGCATGAGCGAGGTGGCCATTCGACCGGACCATTTCTCGAGATTACACGATTGCGACCACCGACTCAGAATTTCGGTAGTAAGTTTTAATAATTTCCAAACGTTGCTCGTTCGTGAACTTCACCATGATAAAAATGTAAACCTTGACTGACGTTTTAGCATTGCCAGATCATAAAAAAAGTTTTTGGGCGCGTTTTTATTAAAATTACAAAATTGTTATGTCCTTATTGAAAGACCCTATATTATAAAAATATTTGATTTTGATTATTTTTAGAACTGAAATTAATTATTTTAGTAACAGGCACGACTCCCAATATTTGGATTTAATATTTTTTCTATAGTATACTAGAGTAGGTATACTAGATTTAGGATACCGTTTCTAACGCGTCGAACTAATCGTCGGGCACAAAAATGAATTCCGACAGATGTTTGGAATAACAAGAAAATTTGATTTTCGCCTGTCCGTCCGTCCTCTATGAACAAGATTATCCCCTGGCCATTATAGCGTTTCTCATGTTTGGTATTTAATTGAATACCGCCGTCGCACTATCAAAGACCCCTCCCTAACCAGCCACTACCTAAATTTTTAAAAATGGTTTTTTAAGAAAAATTTTATTAGTTATTATTTTTGTGTTCATGAAAATAAGTTTTTTTTTTATTTATTGCTATGTAAATAAATTGTATTGTCTAAATTCATATAAAAATGTCATGACCAATTTATATTTACAAATTGAAACAAGCGCCTCAATTCAACTCGACGACAATCCAATGAAAAAAATTTATACTTCGGTTTGCTGTTTTTAAGAAATCTCACCAGAGCAATAAATATTGTGAAAAGATATGAGCAGAAAAAATATTCGTATAATTTGTTTACATATGTATGTAGAATAAAGAATGGAAAGGAAAACTTTCCAATTACTTTGCGTCAATCCCATAAATCAAGTCATGCATATAAATATTAACTTGAAGTTGGCCTCAGATGTCCATTTGGTAGAAAAAAAACCCCCGCCGAAGTAGAGAAATAATCTTTTCTATATTTTGTAGGTATATGGTGTTATCCTGATACTCGCTGGGATATATATTTCAGTACGTATGAATTAGTTTTACTAAGAAAAATAAATCTTTTTATCGTTTCCCCATAATCCTTTCACTGATACATACCTATATATATATTCAACTTCGAAATGTGATAAATTATTTCAGAATTTATTTTCCAGCAATCTCATATAACAAAACTGAAGAAATCCTTTTACTTTCTTGTCACCTTGGATCAGTTCCATTTAGTAAACTACAAAAGATACTTTCAGATCGAATGGTGTATAGAAAAATGGTGGAGTTTGAAACACTTGTTCGTCTATCCTGTCTTTCAATACAGTGATTTCTGGAGAAGTTCACTCCCACGATTTTTTTTTATATCTCAAATCTACATCTTATGTTTCACATTTATAGATGGGTATGTTGTAGGAAAACTTTCACTTTTTACTTTTTACGATGCCCTACGCTAGAGTGTCACCCATATGCTCCTTGTGACTAAAATTGGACCTGGGCTTTTCATTCTCATTCCGTATCGCCTGCGAGAAAGTATATGGAAAAATATTTTCTTTTGAATGACAAAAAAATGCAAAAAAAATCACATACAACATTAGTCGAGTTGAACTAAAGATTTATGAGCTTAATATTAAAATATGCTTCATGTTCCAGTTGCAGGTTGAAATGAAATGAAGAACTACGGACCTCGACCTATGAAGGGATATACCTTGGTTTAAGGGGCGAAACACATACTGTTGCTGCTGCTGCTGCTGCTAGTGGTTTTTTGGCAGTAGCTATCATATACGTATGGGAAGAATTTGGTCCTTCCAATATGTATAGTATAATATTGTGTATATAAAATATAACATCGGAATACGTCGTTCGATTCTCCTTTTGTTAATGTACCGAGACAGCCACATCCCCTTAGTGCGTTGTCCTTTTATAGCTCCAACCGAAATATAATAAGAAGCAACAGTAATAGCGACACTGGAATCCATAACAACGCGCATCACTTACATACCTAACTTTTATACTATATTTGATAGGTTATAGTATAGATGGCTGGAACAGTATAAATTCAAAATCAGTGGGAGTTGCTGTAGTGACAGCGGCAGCAAACATCAGGCAGGACCCTTTTCCTTTGGATGCTTAACCAAGACAGAAAAAAAGGATATGCCACACCAAATGTGAATGATTTATGCATTTGTGGAAAGATTTTTATTCTCTATACCATATCTATTATGGTATCAGGATTACTATACATTCCTTCGGGTATGTCTTGCAGCGAAACAAAGAAAGTGTATAGTAGAAGAACTTGTGGATAATATTTGGAAAAAAGGTAAAGCGATGAGGTCGCTCCTTGTTTTTTCCGATTTATATCATTCCGTTGGCGATTATCCTTATATATCTGTTTGAAATGGTAGTGGATAATAGCAGTCAAAGGTTTTGTATAGAATTTTCGTGTCAAGATAATTTATTGTTACTCCACTTTTGCCATTTTTTTTATCCTGTTTTCGATTTATTATTTAGATTTTTCCGAGAAACAGGATTCCCCTCGTGCATCTCTGCAGAAATTTTCACCATTGAAATGTGAAAAGGATTGAGCTGATCTTAATTTAGGTTGAAAATATACAGAACAGCAAAGTATCTACCTTTTGACTTGTATTAAAATAATTTGATTTCGTCAAGAATACAAATAGAGCCCGCCAAATGGAAATTCGAAATCCTGAAACATTTACGTACTCGTACAACAATTTATTGATTGGTGAACGTTATTGGAGCCATGATTTTAAACCGCTTAACATTTTCATGTGCAAATAACTTCTGAATAGCGTTGCGAAAATAGTAAAGGTCGGAAAATAATGCCAGAAAGCCTTTTTAGAATCAATTCTGTATTCTATTCTGGAACCAAGCATGAGAGCTGAGTACATATTCATGCTGCATCAAGTGTGTACTTCTGGCAGACATTTTAGTCAAATTTCACCATCCGTCTGAAGCTATTTGCAAATAAATGCATCATTGCGTCGGTAAATATTTCCCACATGAAGCTATTTGATGGCATTAGATAGTAGAAAATCGTGACTAAAAGGGTTAAGAAGTGGGTTATATTGATTTTAGTTGTGATAGCAGTTGGGTTATGGTGGGTATTTTTTTTATTACGAAATTTGCGTACAATTTATTGTTTCTCTGTGTTAAAAAACTTTTTTTTTTGTTTTGCTTATCTATAAGTACATAAAATTTATTTTATAACACAAATTCACGAAAATTTAACTTTTACTTGCGGTTATAAAAATTGATGGTTAACCCAAAAACAAAAATCGGTTTTGGCAAAAAATTAAAAAAAAAAAACGAGAAAAAAAATGGAGCAAATTAAAAATTAAAATTCACATTCTTGACAAGTGCAGACGAAACACGGGCAATGCGAGAATATGGATCGTACGCTTACCTTGATCTGGTGTGATTGGCTACGTACGTTTGAGTCAAGCAAATGCGCAAACCGTTCTCGGTTTGATGCCTCTTGTCAAAAGGTGTTCAGGAGTTCACCTCCTGCAAAACGGACAGATGCAAACCAGTTTTTTGAATCAAACTGAACAATTGAAATTTTAGTGAACCAGGACAAAACCATGAACCGAACCACATTAACACGTTGGCTACCATGTGAGTCACCGGTGATCGCAGCGTGTCACCCACAGGGACAATGTGAGTCACCGCTGTACACACACTATTGTCATTACCGTCAGTTTCTCAAGTTCCATGGTTGAGTGCAGTCGCTCGTGCGGTACAAAGGGGTTTTTTTGTCCTTTATATTTTATTCGATTCGTTCGTTTTTGTCTGTATTGATCTTGTGTTCACTGGTGACTCACAAAGTACAGAAATGATTTTTGCGTTTTTTCCCAGTGTATACTAGCGGAGTAAGCGTTTTTTTGGCTGGTAGCTAACGTGTTAAAGAAAAGATGGCTTAACCGAACCAAAACTAACCCGTTTTTGAAAAATATGCCCGGTTTCTATTCACATTCACCACAAACAAAAAAATACTTTTGTTAACGTAAACTTTAAATAATTCGATTCGAAAAGAACCGAAGACCGTTTCGTGATTAGTCCTTCTTCTGGGATTATAAGATTTCGCATCATTCTATTGGCAAATTCTGAAATTTTGCGATATTTCCGATATCGTTCACTGCCGAAAGTTCAACTTAATAATTTAATTGAAGGAGTTTTGTTTTAAAGTTTTCTGCTGCCGTAACTAGTTTCATCTGGAAGCGATTGAAATCGTTGTAACTATTGAATTTACAGGAAAAGTCCCAACTGGAAAAGTTTGGATGCACTGGAACTACGGTTGATTAGCGAAAATGAATGATCGAAATGGGCGATGATGAGAGTGATTAAGGGCGATTTGCTATAGAAATTCAATCCTTTTTATTCTTTTTTTCAACAGTTATTTTAAGAAATTCAATGGAATTAAAGACTTGCAGTTTTTAAAGCGAATGTAACTTTTCAAAACTTTAAAATTCGTTATTGAAAACTTTTCTAGTTGATTACATAGAACTAAACATTTGATAAAGTTTCACTCGAGATATATTCAAAGGGCAATGAATTTATTTCAACTACAGTGAAACATGTTTCTAATAACATATCGATTTCTATATTTTAAATATTTAAATTTCAGTAACACTACAACTAGACTCATGCCATATTTTAACACATTCGATAGCCGTGACGGAAATCCATTTCTTCCACCCTTTCCCACAAAAATGATTTTTTGTTCAATAAAAATGTTGTCCTCATATAGTATTGTATTCATGACGGAGATCTACTCGAGAACGGTGGCAGACAGAAAATTTCTAATTCTTTTTTAGGCAAAATCATGGGGATGTCCGTGCATCTGTCTGTCGATCTGTCCGTTGTACGTATCTTAAATAACTCGACAACACGTTGAGCTGGCGACTTGAAATTTTTTGTAAATAAGTTTTGCAAAAATCCTAGTTTTCTATCAACATCCACAAAAATAATATAACATTTTTTATACCCGTATGGTGAAACCAAAGGGTATACTAACTTTGCCTTACCGTTTGTAACGCCAAGATCCCGTCATCGCACATAAAAATGAATTACACCAGTGTGTTTAGAATGATAAAAAAAAGTTGAATTTAGCATGTCCGTCCGTCCGTCCGTCCGTCTGTCTGTCTGTCTGTCTGTGGCGCGGATTGCGGGCGCACGGATTGAGCTACAGACTTGAAATTTTGCGCAGGTCCGTTTTTCGTAAAATGCGAGGCTAAGTTCGTTCATGGGCAAAAATGGACCATTAGGGGGGTACCCCCCATACGAACGAAAATGTTTTTTGCGAATATCTCAAAAACGGTGCATCTTATCAAAAAAGTCCAAGAACAAAAGTTCTTTAGGACATGATTCTACATTAAAGTTCCATACATCAAAATCCAATTGGAACAAGTTTTAAAAAAATCTTATTGGAAAGTTTGACTTCAAAGTGGAATTTTGGTACAAGTGCTCGAATTTTGATACGAATATCACCATACGGGTTTTCAATAATTGCCAGATTGACAATTATAGCTTTTGTTATGTTTTATTATTTTTTTATGACCAGTAAGCCGACAAATTCCAATAGAATCTTCTATCAACTTTTGGAAAATGTGGTAGCTATAACGGGTGCCACCCATACATTTTTTTTAAACAACCTCGGATTTTTGCAAATTTCTCGAAACCTATGCGTTTTGGGAAAAAATGAATATAAGAAAATTTAAGGGATATAAAATTGGCTAAGTTTTTTTCTTTAAGGGATTTTTTGTATCTTTAACGGTTCTCAAGATACAAGTATTTAAAAAAAAATAAGTTTTTTTTGAAAATCTCCTGAAAAAATGCATATAACCAAATTCAAAGGAGATAAAATTTCCTGCATTTGATCCTTTAACGTTTTTTTCGTGTCTTTAACGGTTCTTTAGATATTTGAAAAAATTTATTTTTCACATATTTTTCCCGAAACTAAACACAGCAGAGCAAAGATTTGTGTTGACCACAAGTGATATTTTTTCACACTGCTTCTAAATATCAACATTCTGTTTGAGAAAAAATATCCCTTAAATTATGTGTCTTTGCCAAAATACTTATGGCAATCATCTTTTATATCTTATTTAATCACAGTGAAGGTGTTGGTAAATTTGTCAAAATCACTTGTCACCCTTCCTTTGGGTGATGACGGTGAAATTCGAAGATTTTTTATTTTAACCATACTACAACAACGAACTCACACTCCATAAAAGGTTTTTGATACCTTGTGAGAACAAGAAAAATCTCAATGTCATTCACATTTTCATCTCCAGCTCAACTGGTTCACCAACCCTTTTAGTTAGTCACCTATCTCTAATGCATTTATAGCTATTTCCACTTTACGGTATGGCCATATTCGGTTCAAATCCACATATATGCATAATGAACCTTATATATTTATGTTAGTAGTGATATCACGGATCACGGCAAAGTTGTGCTCTACCAGAAAACGAAAAGTAGAAAAGACCATCTAATATCCAACCCTTCGCTATTACCGTCAGAGAAGAGAAAAAGCCAAAAGTGGTAACAGAAAAAGAACTTAACCTCTTCTTAGAGGTACGGCCGGGCACCAGCATCACTAGGACAGTAGAACACTAGCAAACAGAAATAGTAGCACCGAATGACTAAAGATGGGATTCTGGATATTGGGGTTAGGGCAAAAACATAACCATAAATCAAAATCAAATTTAATTTAAATCCGACCCAGCATCACAACCCTTACCGCAGAGTCCCCATCTTCCGACCAACCACTTTTTAGTAGGTTACTGTGGGCTCTTTTTGCTCACAACTCCTTATACCTACAATATAGAAAACGTAGACATAAAACTAAGGCAAAATATATAATACTTCTTGTTTTATACACGTCGTATGTGCGAGAGAAAAGTGTTTTAAATATAGAACGTTGTTTTGAAAATAAATGCTTTTCTATTATCCCTAAAATATTGTCGCATACCATAAAGATTTAAGCATTTGCACATTGTTTAATCTAACAGTCTGTAAAAACCATTCATACATTTTAGGTTGAGTTAAAAATAATTTTAGACTGATTATTTCCTTAAAATACACGTTCATTCATTCATTCACAAAAACAAAAATACCCTTGAATATCCTTGCTTAAATGATAGACGACCACTATGCATATAAATATTGGGCTCTTTAAAAACGGAAACTTAAAATAGAACCGAAGCGAAGACTATAAAATTGTCAATGGAATATATCGTAAGGATTTCGTCCTATTTAGTATTTTACTGGTATACGAGTATATGTGAGACAGGATTAAGCATAGTTTCGAGTCCATTGTCCTTTTTTGTTCATTAATTAATCATTACGACCTAGTTGGCGGGATTGAGGAATTAATGTTCCAACTCCTATAAAATCCCATGCAATATACCCCTCTCCCATTCCCTTATATATTCCATAACATGGCTGGGACTATTTTATCACCCAATATCCTTTCATTTTGTTGGCAAACGTTACACATTCGTCCAACTTATATATAAACATACTTGGGAAATGGTCAAACATGAGTTTGCAAACAATCAGTTTTACATACGATGTTGAAGGATCCTTTTTCATTGTTGTACAGTACATGCCTACGACTTAATCCTTTGTTAAGGTTCTCCTTAATACTCGCATCCTTTCCCATCATTGCTATATAGTAATATCGCAATATCGTCAAGGGTTTAATTGCATTCCTGGTCTTCCGCTGACATATTGCTCCCACATTTTCAGCTCGTATACTAGATAGTAGTTCTTGTTCTTTCTGGTTGGATATCCCATTTCTTTTGGTGGATTTCGGAGGCTAGGAGGGCTCGAGTCGCAGCGGAGAGATAAAAGAAATTTCAATATAAACCAAATTAAGGAAATTTTCAACTTATATAGGATCGAGTGGATATAGGCGAGCAGATGGTTCGCCATAAGATTGTTTGCCAGTAAAATAATCCTTGCTTTGATAAATGAGCTATTCTGAATTTTTAATATGCGCTAATATAAGAAAATTATAACCAAGTTTCGTTTTCTTGTCGACAATGTACGTACAAAAGTACTATCAATATGTTCATATTATAGACGTATGTATAATGTGTTTTTTTTTTGTTATTTGGTTGACATATACCATGATGACATGCCATATTAATTTTGTATCGCATGATGACTGCATTATTGAATTTCATTTCCGCTTTCGATTATTGAATCCTATTAAAAGACGTATTATTAATAATTGGATATAGTGGAAGCTTTTTAACTAGGACAAAGACAAAATTCATAAAGTTCTCAATTAATTGAATGCAATCAAGTATTTTCTTACATTTTTGAATAAAATCATTACAGTGGAACCTTATGTGTTGAGGAAGTTTCAAAAAAATTGTAAATTACTAATTTGTGCATAAATGAGTCAAGAACGCTGCACGGCAAAAAATCCTGGAGTATTTTACAATCCAAAAATTATATTGAGAAAATTTTAATACAATTTTGGATTATAGTTTATTACATGCGAATTATTGAAAATATTTTAATACTTTTTGCCATACAATTTTAATTATTTTGTAATATATATTGTACTTAAATACTTTGAATATTAAAATCTATAATTTTATTAAAAATTGTAGACTTTAATATCAAATTCAAGAAAATTTTTTTTTGAAAAATGTCTAATCCATGCGTTGGATTAAAGTCTAATCATGTATGTATTTGATTAGATTTTAATTTGGAGGCCCAATGTAATGCAATTTTGATTACATATAGGTCAACATTTTTTACCGTGTATCGATAATTTAATAAAAGAAAATGTTCTTAATTGTGATAAAAATAAAACCCCGATACCGCATTTCGAAATATCTTAGTACTTGAAAAAGTTATTTCATCTTTACGATCAAAAATATTCTAATATCGGATTCTTGACGATTTCTTTCCAATTATAATCAACGATCGCCAATATGGCTTTCGTGCGCGCCGCTCCACAGGCGATCTTTTGGTCTGCTTGACCGAGCGCTGGAGTAAAAGTCTCCATAATTTTGGCGAATCAAAAACTATAGCGCTGGACATCTCCAAAGCTTTCGACCGTGTTTGGCATAAAGCTTTGATGGCAAAGATACGAGCTATCGGTCTAAATCCTGCAATTTCCAAATGGATTGAGAGCTACCTTTCTGATCGTTCAATACAGGTTGTATTGGAATTAACTCTGGTGTCCCTCAAGGCTCAGTTCTAGCTCCTACGCTTTTCTTAATATTTATCAATGATCTACTATCTCTCACTCTCAATCCACTTTATTGTTTCGCTGATGACAGCTCCCTTGACGCATCCTACCATTTCAGTTCACCTGCAGAATCGAACGCCATTGCAGTTCGATCGAAACGCATTGAGCAAATTAGATCTTTGAATTCTGATTTAAACACAATTCTGGCTTGGGGCAGAATCAACCGTGTGGAATTCAACGCATCTAAAACCCAATCAATGCTGTTATCGATGAAATGCGAAAAATCCCCCGAAACGGTCGAATTTATGAGTGAGTCCATTAGTGACTCAAAAAACATCAGAATGTTGGGCATCGAAATAAATGAGAAGCTCCAATGGAGTGATCATATTTTTAAAATAGCAAAGGAAGCATCGCAGTGCCTAGGCTTCCTGGGACGATGCAAAAAATATTTCGCACCAGTCGACGTCCTTAACATTTACAAGAGCTACACTCGACCGAGACTCGAGTACAATTCGCACATTTGGGCTGGAGCCCCAAAAACTGTCCTCCAACTGCTGGACCGAATCCAAAAACGTGCGATCCGACTAATTGGAGACAAGTCTTTGACAGATTCATTACCGTCTCTCGACCATCGTCGCTCTGTTGGAATACTCAGCATATTCTACAAATATTTCAATGGGAAATGTTCCACCGAAATTTCCCAACTTATTCCTCCACGGTACATCTTCCCTAGACCCTCTCGTTCAGCTGCACGCGCGCACGATTTCTTCCTTGAGCCTCCCCGTTTTCGTACAGTAAAGTTTAGGAGTTCCTACATTCCGCGAACAGCAAGACTTTGGAACGATCTACCATCCGAAGTGTTTCCCCCGGACTATAACCCGCAGAAGTTCAAGGAGAACATAAATTGGCATCTCCTTTTGTCCTTCTGACCATCCTGAGCTGTGCTTCGGCATTAAAGGGTCTTCCCCTAAGCTCTGGCTGGAACTATAAAAAAAAAAAAAAAAAAAAATAAGAATTAAAAAGTTAAAATTTTATCGAATCCATAATAAAGCAGTTAGCAAACACCTAATCATTTCAATTGCCATCGATGTGTATATAAACTGCCATCAAGTGTACGCCTTGCACTGAAACTATCCTTTTCCTCCATCCAAATCTATTTTGCTCCATTTTCTCATTGATTGTGTCAAGTTTTAACTTTTTTTGCTGTCGGGAAATGCGGTCACAAGAATAAGTGGAGTATTTCAAAGCCGCAATCGCATGGAAAATCTGTTTTCTGGCGGAATAAGAAGCGTATTTATTTATATGGGGGCAAACATGAAGCCACATACTGTGATAACAAATCCAATTCAATCCATTTGGCTTCTGCCCACCACCATCATCACCACCACTACCACTACGAGTGTTTGGGGGATGATATCGATTTGCATTCAACCCCCATAGAATTCTTTGTCCACGAATTATAGTGAGTTGCTTGCCATTATTTGGAATTGAAATATATGGTCGTACGGGAGTTGCATACTTAAATGCATTTGTCGAGACCAATCTATCTCCTCAGTGTTAACTTTCCCCCTTTGGCTACTCCATAAAAGTTTAGGGGGGTGAAAACCAAGTGTAGTTAGATTTTCTTATGCATTTTATGGTGCAACATTACTACTTATACGCGAATATGGTATATTGCGAAACAAATGTTATATTGTGTGGATTGAAAATCGTTCTATGTTTATGTTTTAAATATTGGAGTTACATAATTAAGTATAATATTGGGGTGGCAAAAAAGTTACCCGATCTATATAATATCTAATAGCCCCACATTTATACAAAATATAATAATATGCGTGAAAGAAAATCGCGATACTGACAGAATAGCGTGGTCTGCACAAGTATATGAAAAATACTAAATAAGTCCTTATGTATGAATGCATATTTCGCCAGACGGAGGAATTACATCTATGCAACGTACATAACATAAATTTTCGCTAAATTATACTGATCCCGTATGTTGTGAGTTCAGCAACTCCCTACTCTACTCACGTTCTATTACGAGACCAAGTTTCTACCGAACGGTTGTGAATGAATTTCTTCGTCCTTTTCGAAATTTAAATGTCTCCTGATAAATTTTTATTATAAGTAACTTTGTACGATGAAAAGACCATAGTTTTGAACGTTTGTAGAAAATTAAAAGCCATGCCAAATCTTGTCTTCTAGTGTACTAATAGGCTTTTCTATCTATATCTGGCTATATAACTCGAGAAATACTGAACCCATTAGGACGAAACTTTCATTGGAGCTTACTAACTTTAAGGGACACGGGTTTTAGCCTATAAGTCAATCCAAGTTTATACCTTATTTCTTACTGTATTTCCTGTTAATGCAATTTTGATACCACCCCAAGGAACATTTTAATTTTGTTGCGAGGCCGTAAGCCAAGTAGTTCCCGTGACCGAAGTCCAAGGGGAGCGGAGAATTTGAATATCGCAAAGTCATTATTATTATGTATTCGCATTGGACTACGGTGCCACTTTTATGTATTAAAGAACTGAGAAATATTTTTTTAATTACTTAAAAGGTGTTTTCAACCAGAACATATATGATTTTATTCTTTTAAAATAGCTGCTAGACGATTATTTCTAATTCGCGATATTAACACATTGACTGCCGACCGAATTTTGCAAATCACTGGAATTACCAATACATGTGCCTGTAAAATATATGTATGTATGTATGTATGTATGTATGTATGTATGTATGAATGTATACATGTAGAATGTAGACCTGACTATCGAAAATGATAGCCGAGGCCCCTCATGAAACTTAGTGCCATTTTTCACTGGCCATCAAAAATGATAGCTATGGCAGTCAATGTGTTAATGGATAAAAAAAATGTTAATGTTTTTAACTCTATTGGAATTTCTCGTCTTACTGGTCATAAAAAATATGACGCAATGTTATATTATTATTGTGGCTATTTTCGAGTAAAAACCATAAATTAGAAATGATTCAATAGTTTAACACTCTAACTGCCACGACAATTTTAAGCCTTTTTCGAATATTTAGTTGTCAGTCAAAAAGGCACTAAGAGAAAAAAAAATTGAAACGAAATTATACCTTATGTTATTTTATTACCATAAAATGTGTGCAACTACAAAAAATCGTTGCGGTTGCAGCGAACACTTTAATAATTTTCATTGTGGCCGTTGTGTACAATTAGGTGTCAGGTATTTTTGACTAACGTGGCAGTTAGAGTGTTAACACAAACTGTTAATCTTTTTAGCCATGTTGACAACAGGAAATCCCCCCTTTACCACCCTTGCTCTAGTATCTCGTAAAACAGTTAACGGATTTTTTTGGGGTTTTCATATACAGGGTATCAAATTTAACAGATTTTTACCGAGACGGTAATTTGGTTCATGTAAAAATGAATTACCGGATTCGGTAATTGTAGACATGCCTTGAGTCGTGTTTTCCGGCCCGGTTATTCGGTATCAAGAATCAACCGCGAGTGGCGCTAGTAATGTTTTTAGTTGTCAAATTTTTTCGCTGGTTTTTTGTTAATCTCATCGGACTGCAAATTTTTTCAATTTTGATAGCCGTTGCCACAATAGAAATTCAAAAGAATACATCAAACATGAATTTAAAGGTATGTGACAATCAAATTCGCAGTTCATGATTTGGTCACGTATCAAATAAAAGCGCTGTTCTCAAATCTGTGCTGTGGGATGTTCACATCAGAATATTTTCAGTCTTTTAATATTACCGAAAATACCGAATACCGAAAATTAAAAGAGGATTGTGAATACCCTCATAGAGCCTAAAAATTTTGCAATAACTTTTCATTTGCGAAAAATCGCATATTTTTTGAATTTTTTAAATTCCCTTTCCTGCGGTAAAATATTTTTGACTTATGTTGTAAAAAACTGTATGTTAAATGTAACCAACTTTAAGTTTTTCTTTGAAAGGGACAGCTTTTATTTTCTTCGTATTTCTAAAATTAAATTTTAATTGCTTTCAGTATGTATCATAAATGAAAACATCAAATTGAATTAGTAACACTTTAGTAAATTATACGAAAGCTGAAAAATAAAATTTTAAGTATCTCTTCAACATGAATTTAATATCGAATAAGAGCTAAAACTATTAATTTACAAATTGAAAAAAATTAACTCAAGCGTGAAGTTGCTTATTTGCTTGAGACAGAAGAAACTCATACCGCATCAATTTGATACATTTAAACTTTAATATTAGAAATTGTATTGTTGAGCAAGATCCAAATACAAAATTTTCTGTGAATATTTGCCAACTTTTTGCACAAATAGCGCTACATTTCCACTTATTTTGTGGGAAATTAATAATAATGTTGAACGATAAATGTAAAAGTATAATAATCTGCTACCATACTTGTAGAAAGCAAATTCTACTAATATATAGATATATAAACGTATAATGATAATAAGGTGTACTTGTATATGGTGAGTAGCAAAAAGGTAGATAGATATGTATGTTGATGGGTATTATAGGTCTTTCCTATGTTAAAGAGTTAGAGTTGAATTTTCCGCACGAATTCATTTTATTCGTATTGCAATCAACGATCACTAAAGTTAAACATCTTGTTAGGGTTACTATGGAAATTTAATTCACGCGTAAAAGAAAGTACCCGCACTGTATTTGAACTCGTCTAAGGTACAAACATCTCTTTTTTCTATCTAATACTGTATGTTTACATATTTATATTTTATGTATAGATAAGATACCATTGTTGGATATCTATATTTCGAAGGTCTTGTATTATCTTATGTGAAGAGGTGAATCCATCTGTATCAAAATCTTTGCCATGCTCCTTCTCTATGATTATGGCATAAATGTCTGCCTATATTTGTTTTGTTTTTGCATTTTGGCACACAGAACTCAAGCAAAAGGTATATAATGTATGTATCATAAAAGTCCTTTATAATAAATATACATCAAGAATTTATTCTACACTCTAAAAGCTATTGGAGATGGTTTTGTAGGAAATCTGAATTTTGAATGGGGTCGTTCAGGTCCTTCGGTTGCGGTCTGAGATATGCTCTGAGATGTGCTCTGAGATGCGCTCTGAGCTGCGCTTTTAGATGCGGTCTAAGTTGCGGTCTGAGATGCGGTCTAAGTTGCGGCCTGAGATGCGCTCTGAGATGCGGTCTATGTTGCGACCTAAGATACGATCTGAGATGTTGTCTGAGATGCACAGCGACGAGATGTTCACGTCCAATCATGTGTTCAGGTGTTATCAATATGTAAGGCATGATGTCGCATAATATTGAAACTAAAGGAATGGTAAATTGCTAGATTTCCTTTTTTTCGACTTTTTGGAATACATAAAAATAACGCCATAACATACATATACGACAGGTCACAGCTGAAAATGTGAAATAAAACTGAAAATGCAATTCCCCAAAAAAATAGGTATTGCTCCAGTTGAGATTTTTTTTTGACTCAAATGAAAGGTAATGAGTGAAAATAAAACACAGTAAAAAATTGGAGATGTATGTTTTCAACAGCTACAGTGGTTTTAAATTAAAATTTTGGAAAAAATTGCCTATTTACTGAAAATATTCTTAATTTTGCGTTTTTTTTTTGTCTTTAAAACGGAAGAGATTTGGTGCGGAGAAGTGGTTGAAATATAAAAAATAGCTTTTTTTACCTTAAGGGTTGCTAACAAAAAACATGACACATTTAACTGGGAATGGATCTACAGTATTCTGACCGGGGGCAGGGGGGTTTCAAAAGACCGAAAATTAATGTGACGTATTTTATGGATAGCTTCTTTTGGTAGAAACTTTATATTAATATAAAAACAACAATTCAATATTTTCAATAAAAATCATTTGTACAGAAAATGTTAACCTCCATTTTGAATTGTGTCATCAGAACAAAAGCCTGGGCACCAATCATGTATTCCGACGCGTCTCTGTCTTTCGACTTCGACGCAGCTTTTAACTCTTGACTTCGCCATATCTGCAGCTTGAAATTTCGCGGAATCGTCACTATGAATCGAAACGTTATTCTGACTGTCACTCCGGGAAATTTGAAGCTGCTGATATGGCGAAGTCAAGAGTTAAAAACTGCGTCGAAGTCGAAAGACAGAGACGCGTCGCAATACATGATTGGTGCCCTGATTGATAGACATCCATTAAAGGAGCATTCAGGTGATCGAAGTTTGTTTGTACTTTCTATATTTTTTATTTTCTAAAGAAATTGCATAGAAATTTCTTGTAGTGTATTTTACAAATATAAATTGCTTGGTTATAGCTAGGATTGGTGTGGCAATTCAGTTATGGTATATTTTTTATTTTATTTTGTTTCATTCATATGTACGAATATAAGCAAAATTTCTATCAGACTAAGTGTGTAGCATTGGCAGCGAGTGAAAATATGGACATGCTGCATAGACATAGCGACATAAGAAGATGCTAAGGATAGAAGATGTGTTACATATGGATGGAATTAATTTAATTAGAGGCCTCCTTAATCTAGGGCGGTGTTATAAACATTTTATATGCCGACATCTATATTCAGGACACACACGTACCTATAGTTAATGCTTTTGGGTGAATATCATAGGGGTTTTCGGCGTTTCAGTTCACAGTCGAAGTGATGTTTTCCCTTTTGTTAATTTTTGGGTCAGGTTTATGAGAGTTGATAAGAAAACGGAACGGCTGCCACAGCTATTATGATGATGATGATTTCCCAGTTAGCTTTAGGTGGGAAAACGGACGACTTTTGGATAAGACAGGAAAACAATTTAATTGATTCAATATACATTGTGTACAAGAATCGTTTTGGGCTTGTTCTTTGATATCCTGTTGGTAAAATCCGTTCGTACTCACACCTTTGGCGTTAAATGTGATTTCACCTTTCGTCAACGACCTTCATAAAACAAATAATAATATTACTAAACAAAATTTCAGGTAGAAATTATTAGAAATATCGATTTTTCTCGGTGATGTTCTGGGTGTTTGTATGTGTGACCTAATTTTATTTTTTGCGTGGTAAACTTAAATTTATATGAAGATCATTTTGGACTGGTCCAGATTTGAACAGATTTTCAATTAAAAGAATCAAAATTCAAACTTTAAATGAGAAAAATTATTTTTCATGAAGAAAAATAAAATTGAAATTCGCTTTTATTAAATTAATTAGTGAAATATCGACACTCCTGATTTTAACTTTCTTATGCGGCGGTCACACGACGCTGTTTTGCCAGCGCTAGTGACTGTTTAGCTGTTAGCAGCCGTTTCAGCAGCACCGTGTGAACCATAGTGCTTTGCTACTACCAGCAGCAGCGTGATGGTTTTAGCAGCGCTCGTGAAGTAGAGACCGTTCTACTTTGCCAGCGCTACTAGGGATCACGTGACCCCCCTGTCACATGATTTCTGAGCTGTCAAAAGTCTGATAAGAGGTAAAGTTTGTTTATTGTAAGTTGTTATTTTACGTTTATTTATTTAAATTTTTGTTGAACGTCTATTATTTAAAAAATCTCCCAGATTAAAATGTCAAACCACTGTTTTGCTACTTGCTAACGCTACTAAAGTAGAAATCGTGTGAACCCTCTCAGTACGCTGGCTGCTGTTACTACTTGCCAGCGCTACTAACCAACAGCAGCCAGCGCTACTAACCAACAGCAGCCAGCGCTACTAACCAACAGCAGCCAACAGCTGGCAAAACAGCGTCGTGTGACCGCGGCATTAGGCGCGCTATTTACATCTGACACTTAATTCAGTGAATTAAATTCTGTGACAAAACATTCATGTTGCATGACTTTTTACGTTACAACACGAAATTCCAGCATTTTATTTTGAAAGAAGTCTCTTCTGAACTTTTTTCCGGAAAACGTCTCTACTGAAATTCTGAGAACTAGAAAAAAAATCTAAAAAAAATACTTTTGTGAAGAGGTATATTGTTACATATCTGTGCATACTCGTTATTTGCCAAGTTAAAGTTCTGTGCACAAGTTTTTTAGCACCAAAAAAACTACATATGGCTTCGGGACTTCCATTTCGAATATTGAAATTCTAACACCAGCTCCGTTATCAGCGGAGCCGAAAAAAAATGCCAGTTTTTCGGGAGAAAAATGAGGAAAAAAAACATTTGCGGTATCCTTACCCCAGATTCGTGATCAGTCACCCCGAAATCAGCAAATGCCAATGGGAAAAAGGCATTTGCGTTATCCTTACAGGACCTTCCGTTTCGAATTTTGAAAAAGACGAATCTGTGTGCAAAATTTACGAGTTTATGAATTAGTGAGTAAGTAATATTTTGCTGTTATCATACTAATATATAAAAATGAATTGATGTCTGTCTGTCTGTCTGTTCCTCTTTCACGCAAAAACGGCAGAACCGATTGACTTGAAATTTGGCATGAGTGTCTGTGGTAGTTCTGGTTCCAACATAGGCATACGGAAAAGGAGCGCGAGGGATGGAGGAGTAAGGGGAGTGGGTAAAGTGGAGGAGTAAGGGGAGTGGGTAAAGTGATCTCGAAACTTATGTTACTCTTTCGCAGGGAAACTACTGAACCGATTGGCCTGAAATTTGGCATAGATGTTCGTTGGGGGTCCAGCCCCAACATAGACCCATTAAAAAGTAGCCCGAGAGGTGGGGGGAGTAAGGGGAGGAGGTTAAGTCATCTCGAAACCCTTTTTTCCCTCTAAGTTACTCTTTCCCACGATAACTACTGAACCGATTGGCCTGAAATTTGGCTCCAACATAGACCATAAAAAAATTGAAAAAACTTAACCCAACAACGACGGGTATGCAAGCTAGTATTATATATACATTATGAGAAATACGCATCCAACGCATATTTGATTTCCTCCACGATACGTAAAGCCCAAAAGGAAGGTATTTATTGATGGTTCTCAACACATATTTATGATTTTCTCCCTAAAATTGAATAGTTTTCAAAATATATATTCCATATTCTGCCAGTGTTCACTGCCAGTATTTCATAATTCTTTTTAATGGATGACAGAATAATTCACCGTGAATCTTTTCGTAAAAGTAATTTAATTTTGGCAAAATAAATTTGACAATATTTTTGCCAACCGCTGTTTTACCTGTCTAGAATATCAAACACATTCGATGACGATAAAGTCAAGAAAATTCCTTCTTTTAAACCCCTTTTCTGGTTTTTTTTTTTCCTTCTACTCCAAGTCAGTTCAATTTTGTTAGCAAAGCATTTGGTATGGAAAGTATTTTTCACTTGAGAGTATCTTATACGAAAATTCATTTTATTTGCGAATAACATCCCTCTTAGTCCTAATGTTGCACGCAAATCAAATAAATGCAAACAAGCATCTGCTCTCAACATTCATTCAAAATTCTAAGTGTCTGTATAGGAGCCATCGCCTCCTTATACCTACTACTATACACACTTTATCATTAAGGACCTTTTAGAAAATGTAGCTATCACATCCCAATAGACGGCTATATGTGAGGCATTACTGACATACAGCGCGGTATCCTCGTCATTCATCGACATCAGTCGAAAATTTTATTTTCACATTGAATGTTTCAATTTGGTATTCAGGAAAAGGAATCTTCGGCTCCTCTCCTGATACAAGAACGATGGGATGGGTAAAGGGAACAAAAAGGATTCATCGATGTGAATCATATCGAATAGTATGTGCCGCTACTATACTGGCCTATATTTCTTCTTTTATGGAGTTAAACCCCTTAAAGAAGACTTATGGAAATGATTTCCTTTATTTTCTGCAAATTTATTGATGAATCCCTTTTCGAAGTTTCCTCTTAAGCGAGCTGCTAGTTATAAAATGGCCTCGCTCGTTTTCATAGGAAAAATACATTCAGTACTAAAGGGCTGACTTGAAGAAAAAAAAAATCGGAGTATAATTTTTCCCCCGGGGGGGGGGGGGGGGGGGGGGGGGAGAGAATACAGGCAGAAAATATCTCTACACACATTGCCACCCATATTAGACCGATGAGATGAGATGTAAAGAAATGAATTTCTTTGGGCAAGAAGAAGTGGCATTTGTTACAAATGGCAGAGTTTTCGCACAAATAACATTTGAAAAACAAGATATGAAAAACATTTTTTATTTATTTAATTTTTCTCGTTTTTTTTTCCCCCAGTACTTCTTTGCATGAGTGATTGTGTGTTTCTGCAAACGTATGTGGCAACAATTTTTTGTGGTATTGCATGTGCTATTCAAAAAATTTTTCATTTATTCGTTCGTTTTCCTTTTCGACATATGGGTAAAAGGAAGTTACCACAGCCAGTGGGACATACTCTTTGGCGCTCCTTTTTTGCATTTTATGATTATTTATTACTTTGCATAAATTATCATAAAAATGGATATTAGAACCCTTTTTAAGAGAATTTTTCTGAAGGATTTTTATTAAAAAAAAGAAAGCCTTTAAATAAAGAGTTGCATGGCCAAAGGGGACAACACGTAAAAGAGAGAAAAACCTTCTTGTGTACTTTTCAATTTTCTAAAACGAATTGAAATATCAGAAGTATCATAAGTAGTACGTGTTTTGATTGGAAAACAATCTCTTTATGGCACAGTAAACAAGTTTTAATATTAAAGATGCGTAACGGGCTTAAGGATACATTTTTACTGTCCTCTTCTACAGAAGGAAAGTATGGTATTTGTGACTGAGACCGACTCAAGATCGGAGGCATAGAGAAAATTTCTGGTCAGTAGGAAATTCGTTTCGGTATGTCAGTTTTAGGTATCTTAAATAACTCGAGAAAGCGTTGAGCTAGCGACTTGAAATTTTTTGTAAATGAGTTTTACGAAAATCGTGATTTTTTAGGCATACATTGTAATCTTATCAATGTTAAGACCTTTCATAAACTCGGTGGTCCTAACTAAACTACCCCGATTTGTTGACGAAATTTAGTATATCCTCGAGGGAATCCACTAAACTTCCTCTTATCAAAATCATTAGTGATAGTTACTGCTCGCTGTTAACGACACCATGAGTCTAAACTGCTGTCACGACATTTTGAGGGGTTGCAGTGAAAAAGTATTGATCCATGGTCGCTATCAATAAATTGTTGGCACTCTATGGAAAACTGTTCATTTTTTTACCTAATTTCCACGTTTAAATCAGTGCATTTTCGAATCTCATTCAAAGAAAGTTTTGAAAAAAAAACACCAATTTAAAAACTATTTGGAAATTAATAAAAAAAATATGAGAGACTCTTTTTCCAATAATTTCCATTTCCATTGTACATAAAGTTCTATAAGTCGTCATACAACACACGACATTTTTTTCACATCAGCAAGTGAGCTCTTCAATTAATTAAAGTGCTGAATAGAAAGCTTAATGAACTGATGTTAAGTGCAGAGATATTTAAGCTTTATAGTACTCTCATCCTCATTCCAATAAAATCGTATGTGATTTTCCCAGTTTGTATTTAGATAGAACCTCATAAATTGTAATGGCGTTACATAAGTTCATATGAAATGGATTTATGGTGGATGGAAAAAAAATAGAATGTACCAATATTGTAGATATAGAACTCATACAAATGTACATATTAACAAATCGAATATACATAGATAGTTTTGGTACATTACAAAATCGTAAGAGTTTACGTTTTCGTTTTTGCTCAATATTGTCTATATAGAATATATGAACGACCCATGCACGGTCGATTTATTCTTCCATCGTTATCCTGATTTATCAGATTTAATTAATTAACCATTACAAAATTATATGATTTCGTTACAACCACTGCTAATCCCAATGAAATCTACACACGGCGACAAACACATTCAGCCGGTATCTTAACAATACCGGTATATATGTATGTACCAAAAAGCCTATAATACTAAATGCGTTACTCATTTAGACCAATGGTATATACAGAATAGTATTAGAGTTTTTTTTTCATAAGTTTACGTGTACATTTGTAGATACATTCGGAATTTAGCAAACCAACAGATAAATGAAAAGAAAAAGCATAGACATGTCCAAAAGTAATCCTTCCCATCCTTTATATTCTACAAATATACGTAATTCGTATGTAATACTTTACAATGTGTATGTAGAAGTTTATATGTTAGTTGTTGCTTTTATTTTTTTTCTGGTTTTTGGTTGCCTATACCTTTTGGGTCCCTTTAGTCGTTAGTTCAAGTTGATCCGTCCCCTTGATGGCGATTTCAAATTAAGATAGTGATTTTTTGTTGTTGCTTTTGTCGTTGTTTTAAATAATATAAATTATCCTTTTCGGTGTTATCTATATGTCAAGTTTGCACGCAACGTAAACCTCGTTTTTATATACCTTTTGCGGTTTTTACGATATTGAGTTGAAATAACCACCCCCGTTTCGAAAAACAAAAAAATAAATAAAACGAAGCAGTTTCTGTAGCTAAAACTAAACTAGCTTTGGAGTTGTCTTAAAAAAACCAAATAGGGACGGCAAGAGGCGATTTTTGTGTTAGAATATAGGCGGGCGCAGGAAAGCACTTTTAGTCGGGTTCACGGGTTCAATTCCATTTCGCTAACAACGACAGGTTGGTTTTAACGAGAGGATAGAACGATGAATTAGATAATTTTTCCTATCGCGTTCGGTCGATGGATTTTTATTTTTACTCTTATCCCTCATTTTGGCCACCGCTAAAACCGCTAATACCCGTCCGACACCAGTGGCCCGATTTATATCCTGCGTTCGTAATTTCTACCAGTTGAAGACCATATCTCGTTTGACATATAGAGGAAAACCAAAGAGAAACGGGAGAAAGCCTGATGGTCTTGTTGTTGTTTTATGCGTGTCAAGATAATTTGTTAGGTTTTCCATTTTCTTTTCTTGCCTTCGTGTCCAATCGAGGATTCTGATGTATTTTTTTCTAATGTAGTTCTAGAAGCCTTAATCCCTATCCTCCATCGCCGCTCTCCCTAGAAATTCTTGCATCTACTCTATTATCAACACTTTACTTAGCCAAACATTCAAACTCCGTCATCCTACCACCCCCTTTCAATGGCAGCATTTTCCAAGAACATGAGTTTTGTGCAAGAGGATAATTTATATTAAGGTACGGTATCAAAGTATAAGGACTCTTGTCTAGCTGAAATATAAATTTAGGTCACAGTGTGCATGCTTTCAAAGTATTTCAAGAAAAAAATAGCATAGAAATACAGTAGTTCCCCATAGTCCTTCGAATAAGGAAAATACCCCGAAGCTAAAAGTATAGAAGAGAGAAAAATTTTTTTTTGTTGGACTTTTTCCGGATTAAGAAACTTGGGGTGACAACTCTTTTTCTCAGCAATGTTAAAGCCAAGTTAGAGGGTATTACAATTGTGATCGATGTTAAGACTTTTACGTAACAAAATGAAATGTGTGAATGTAACCAAGTTCTTTAAGCTGTCTAATTTCATTCACTTAACGAATATTAAATGTTTTAGGAAATGCTGATAGCCTCGTTAGCGTTACTTAATCGCGGACAATTATAAATTAAT
Source organism: Chrysopilus asiliformis (assembly GCA_964034945.1). NCBI lineage: Eukaryota > Metazoa > Arthropoda > Insecta > Diptera > Rhagionidae > Chrysopilus > Chrysopilus asiliformis. The sequence goes on from OZ035962.1 coordinate 97,997,458, forward strand.
GCTAAATACAAAATCCGTATTGTTAAATTGAGTTTTCACTCTGAGAAATTGGATTTCCAAACTGTTATCAGTTAACAATTAATTTTTACGAGTTTTTGAACAAGGATTTCCCGGGTACGTTTGGTCTATCACCGTAGGTATATAGCTCAAAGACATTAAAAAACTACACTAAATTCTGCCGCAATATGTTTAAAAAATTTCACTAACGGCTTAAGTTGGCATCCGTCCTTTTTTCCCCTCACAACGACCTCTTTCAAGGAAGTCCGGGAGGGTTTTCTTCAATGTGTCCGGGGTTTTTTGAGCCAATTAAAAAGTTTATTTCATAAAACCAAGAAATACTAAACACGGAGTCGGACGCTTTCAATTATATTTGACCTCGAAATGCCAAAATTTCCAACAGTGTGCCTGCGGCGCATTTCTTCGAGGAATTGCAGCTATGGTGTTTTTTTTCTTTTTCGTAAAACAAGTTTTGCTTTCAGAAACATAAGAAAAGCTACAATTGCCGGGGGCCAATAGTCAAATACTTTATATGATGACAGACAAAATGTTTGTTTAAAAAAAGCCATTTGTATAGGAGTGGGGACAAGGAATGGCCCACTTCCACCCTTCTACCTATTATATTCCCCGTTCAACATATTATACTGTGCCGGATTGAAACCAAATGATCACCTTTGTTTATAGATAAATATTTTTAAAATAAATTATATTCCGGTGAGTATTGAATATTTTTTTTTGAGTTCAAACATGAGTAATTCTTTTTTTTATATCGTAGTTCGTAGGGAGTAGTCGAGACTACCACATCCGCAACAAAAATGGAAGAAAAAATTTATGAAAATACACAAATATTCGTTGAACATATTGGAATGTAAATTAATTCGAAAAGTTTTTCTATGAATATGAAAAATGCAGACCAGACGTCTCGGTACTCTTGCTCTTTTCGTCGATATAACGTGTGTCGATATAATGCGCACAGGATATTTTCCTTATGGCGTACCTCCCATGCCAACATACATAATAAGAGGTTTTTCTCAATATTTTCTTTCCTATTTTTGATCGTTGTACGGTGCCTCCGGTTTCCGTTTATTTTTTATCAAGTCGTTCCTGCGGTTTTTGCAATTTTTTCTTGTTCGAGGTACACGGACTGTTAAGTTTTTATTGCCTTTCGGTCTACGGACTTTGTCCGACGAATGACTGTATTATCACTATCAACATGATTTTGTAGCATGTCCGGTTTTGATTGCAAAATAATAAAAATATAGATTATAATAAATAGCAATTTCTCTAGAGTTGTTTTTTTTTTCTTTTTGTGGATAGCAAATATAACGCATAAAAGTGAATATCGAGGAAAGTCATGATTTTCGAAACAAAAGCAAGTAATTTCGCTTTAAAAAATTTCCATGGATTTTCCCAAAGCTTTCACCAATCTACGTTAATTTCGATTCAAAAAGTCTACTGAAAGCGACTATAAATAGCAGAAATAACATTTTATTTGCATATCTTAATACAAGCCGATTGTTTTTGGAAATGGTTTTTGAGCTTTCTGTTAATTTGGAGGTTTGGAGATAATTTTCCCAGTATTTTTCTTTCTAGTCGATTTTTTTTTTCACGCAGCAGTAATTCATTTTATAGCAGACAAAAGGCACTTTCCTCGGCCTTTTTTGCCATTCTTTACCTTTTTCGCGCCTTAATAATAAGAGAATGAATAAATACGATGATGATAAAGAAAAGTTAAAAAAAAAAAGCCGAACTTCCCGAGGAAAAACTTTTTCTGTCGCCATCTACGAGTATAATGTTCTAACAAAAGTAAAGTCCTTTCAACGAATTTTAATTAGAAATCCTTTAAAGGTGACATTTTATTAATTTGTTGAGCCTTAAAATCTCCATCATTCCCAGATCTCTTTAAATTCTGCCCTGGGGCACTTTTCACTTTTCCCATCACAGGACTGAGTTTTGTTTGCGAGTCATCTGGATCTATGAGAATGACTATGGACAGAGGTGACAGGATTTGAAACGAACGACGCGACGCAGACAACGTGTCGGCGGCGAACATCGTCCTTTCATCCCACCGAGGAGTTTGGGATCCAGCATCCCTTCGTGGAGGGAAGGTACCAATGCCAGTGGCTGTTTTTTTCGGTGCTAGTGGTTTGGTGGCGGCGACTCTGTTTTGCTTTTTTTATACTAACACTTGTCGTTGCTGTCCTGAGGGGTGGTTGTTTTCCAGCCGCTCAACTCCTGCCTACGTAGTGGTTCCATATCCTTTGCTGTTGCTCCGAAAATTCCGGGAATTTTTATTTTTCCTCTTTTTTTCGGGGATTTTTGGAGCAAAGGATTGTCGCTGAGAAAAATTGACTTTAATTGAAATGTGGTGTAAAGCCTAAAGTTAATTAAAATGTTGGGGACTGTGATTGGATTATCATGGCGAAACGAAGTATAAAAAAATGTTTTTTATCAGGCGATTTTTCTTTCGTTTTTGTGGACTAATTTGAATTTGATTTTTGTGATTACCAGACAATACAATTGGGTCGACTTAAAATTTTTATTATATAAATGGATTCGGGATCACATTTTCCCGAACGGACCGAAATAGCTGTTAATGATCAAATCTGTCCTATTTTTTAATTAAAATAATATTAATATATTAGAAAGTTTTTTTTTCCCAATATATGCCAACACTTTATCGATAAAAAATGCTTTTTGGAACTCTTTCTACTAAAAATAGTTGTTGCGTCGACTATAATTGAAATAATTTTCGCTTAGGACTCTGTGGCTTTTAATTCAAATCATTGCGCTGCATTCTGTTTAAATTTGTCTGCGGCGTATATTATTTAATTGTTTCTCCTCGTATTCGCCTGCGGCGCATTTTTCTCTGATATCAGTTGCGGGTATTTATTAATTTTCAGTCAAAACTTATAGAGATTTAACCATAGAAGCGTGTTCTGTTTTAAAAATTTCGTTCCCAACTCACCTTTCTGACGTTTTTTTGCCTTGATTTTCGTTCAACAAAAGTTCTATGAAAAATTGGTGTTCCATGCAGAGAAACCGGGAATTCATTTGATTTGATTTTTGTTAATAAAACATCAAACCCTACCTGCATGTAAAATTTCATATCAATTTTCTCCAGATTCCTTTTGACCCAATTTTTCTGATAAGAAAATAAACGTATCCGTATAATATATTGTCGTTGTACATGCAAAACCCAGGGCACCTTTTCAAGTATCATCCTCCGATTTTATTGGTATTCACATATGCTATATAAGAGCTGCTTTTCTTTCATATCTGCGGATATTCGGTTTTAAGGGGGATACACCCCTCGAAAATCGGGCAAAACTCGATTTTTTGCCATCTCTCAGCAACCAGTCGTCCGATTTAAACGAAACAAAAACCAGAAAGTTTCTTTTTGAGAGTAGAATTAAACTGCAGAAAAAAAACTTAAAATTACTATCACAGGGTAGAGGAACTTTTATACAACCATGCTTTTAATCAAGCTCTCCCCTATAATTGTCGCGCTTCAAAACTGAGGGTTTTATGGGGCACTGAGGGTTTGATTAACAGATTTCGATGTCTAAAAACTGAGGGTTTTATTAACAGATTTCGATGTCTTTGGAATGAAGACATATATTCCTTTATATTTAAGGCCAGATTTTTAATTAATATTTTTGGGCAGAATTTAATAATTTAAGCGCACGCGATTATTACACTGCGTCCATCATGTCTCTAAAAAAAATTATAATTAAGCATCTCTGTAGGCATTTCTTTTCAGTTTTAAATTGATTTTTCACAATTAAATAAGACCATCGCACAAAATTCCATCAAAACTTCAAATTGCACTTGAATGATTTCTTTTGACATTACGAGGGGTGAATTTGTACGGCTAACAGATAATGACAACAAAAATGAAGGAGAAGCAAAGTAATTTTAACAAATCATTTAACTTTTATATTCACGGCATTCAATTGTTCTATTCTCGGGGTAAACTTAATTTAAACGTTTAACAAATTTATTTAACCTCTGCATAATTAAAAATACAGGAACGATAGCGCAAGCATTTCAATCTTTTGCATGTTTCAAAATTTGAAGCAATAAATTTCGAGCGCCCCAGCTAACAATGTCCCTTAATATGTCGAGTCATAAATAACTTCACGGCTAAAGTAAACTCACTTGCAAAAATGAAATTAAAAAAAAAATCAAATAGAAGAATGAAAACAGGGAAAATACCACCAGCAGTAGCAGCAAATAGACTTACGAGTAGAAATGAAAAGTGGGTTTTCTTCAGTTGCAATTTTCAAAAGTTTCACCGTTGCGACCCACCAACAAACGATAAACGACAGTGCGACGACTACCCCGCAGATTGTTGCCAAAGAAAATTTAACCCAAAAGTAGCCAAAGTTAAAGAAAATGCGATACTTATATCCTTTGGTAAATTCCCACGGCATATCACCTCCAACCCGGTTTTCCTTTCAACACAATCCATTCCTGATTGCAAGCCGAACCCGTTGGAGCAAAGTGTGTGGCATGGCAGGGGAGAGGCTAGTGAGGTCGAAGATATTCTGAAGGCGTGCAGTGTGTCGCTTTATCCCATGGAACCCGGCATGAAGTCACACTGGTAATAAAGCGCGCAAGGATGTTATCACTCAAAGGATAAATGGCGTTTAGTATAGTCGCGCATTATTTCTCGTCTTGGTCTTTTTAACCCTTTTTTGCCCCGGCTAAGCTATTTGTATCGCTCCTGTGTTTAGCAGTGTCCTGCAGTGTTTTCACGTTTTTCTTCGTTACGAGCTGAAATAAAAGGGACTTTATTGGGGAAAAACACACAAAAAGAAAAAAAAACAATAAGCCGAAAAAAGTAAAGAAATCAACCGAAGAAAAGGGATTTGAAATGAGCTGAGGATAGAAAACTAACTTAGCTAACGATAGGGGCTTCAAGATGAAGTTTTGCTTGTTCAGGAGAAAATTACGTTTTTCGTATTGCCCCCAACCCCTTTCCTCCTGGTCGTCATCCCGATTTCACTCCCACAGCATCTTCTTGAGTTTGAAGCGCTTCTTCGGGATTCAGGATTCCAGACTCTGAAGTCGTTTTCGAAGTCTATACAACCCGACTGTGGCGAATCTTTCATCCTCATCATCATCTAGCCACCACCCATATTGACTGTCTGGTGGGTCCTTGTTCCAGAGTAAGAATATTTGCTGGACAGAAAAGCGATAGTCAAGCGAAAAAAATCCTAGTAAAAGAGACAAATGAGCTGAGAAAAAGAAAAGAAATAAAAACGGTAAGAAAGAAAATACTCTAAACGGTAATATCCCCTGCGCAAGGATTTTTTTATGACACCAAAAACGCCTCGTGACAAATCGCTTTGGGTTTTATGGGCGAAATTTATTTGCTTTGATATTAAATTTTTGTTGTTGGTGTTGTTATTGCTGCTCCTATTCCTATAAGGGGTTTTTGTCGAGTCTATATTGTTGCTGTTTTTACTCCGTATATGTTTGTAGAAATATAATTTTTTTTTTGTTTTTCATCTACAACAGCGAGTGGAGTTGGCTTTTGTTTTTTTTTTTTAATGGCAAATGTGTGCGTGTTAAGAGTCATAAATTGACAACCATCGCGAGTTAGCTGCGGTATTTAGGGATTAGGGACGTTTGCGGGGAGACAAAGTCTATTTTTGAAGCAGCAAAAACTGACTTTTGCTCGCTGATACAAAGGTATGACATTTGAAGAGGCAGGAAAAAAGCGCTATAATATATACTTGTATAACTGGCTTTTTGGGACCAAGACGATAGAATACTGTGATTAAACTCGCTTTTATAGCTTACTAGGCGCGATTTTCTCCTCCTTGCTGTTAGATAAATAACAAGAAATAAAAATAAAAACAAAAAAAAAATACACTGAAGAAATATCAACGAAGAGACATTTTTTTTTTATTTCAAAAAGTCAACATCTAGCTTAATGTTCATATTATGACGTTAATAATAAAATCAACGCCATCAAAAAATATTGTCCACAGTTTATGGTGTAAAATCAAATTAATTCCACCAAGTGCTTTATCGTGTTTTTTTTCATCATTTTTTAAATTAAGTCTACTGTAAACCAATGAACGGTACATAAAATTCACTTGATGAAATCAATAAGTCGCGGCATTTGGTAAGAATTTTCCAAACATTTTCGATGAAAACATAAGAAACGATGGGAGTCCCAAAAGGAAAAGTGTCTTCAAACGGAAATTTTAGGTGACATAATACCTAGTTTGATATGAAATTTTTAAGGATATATTATTTGAATTGTGATGTATGGAAGATTTATTTAAAATAATCAATTGTTTTTGCTTTTAGGGAAATCATAATGTAAAAGAGTTGTTCAATGGCATTTTTTACCTGGATTTTGATGTCTGGGAGAGTTGTGTTAAACTGGATTTTCCAAAATTTTCCAAAAAACACGTCCTATTTTCAAGAAGGATTGAGATCTCCAGAAATTTGGCGCCGATATTTAACTCCAAACGAAAAATCCCAAAAAGTTTGATAGGGCAAGGGGGTGTAGGGGAGAGGTACAAGGAAGGAATAAATAGTGGCCCGACTGAAGTCGGAAAGAGCTTCCTATTTTTCTACAGTCCAAAAGTATTTTAGCAAAAAAAAATTAATTCAGATAAAACCCATTTCAGGTAAAACAAAATAAATACACACAATACGAAAACCATCAAAAAAGCTCTAACAAACTTTAATACATAGAAAAGGGAAAACTTTAATAATCGCATTGAGGAAAATTATTTAATTGCTTCAGGTGAGAATTCTAAATCCCAAGATGTGTCACATTAACCCCCTGGGAGCAGACTTCAAGTACTGGATTTGACACGGAGACAAAGCGTAATGTCACCAGACTATTATATTCGAGGTTAAATGAATTTACGAATAAATATTTTATTTTATCATTTATTTAGGTGCCGGCGTCGGGGAAAATTTTATTATTGGGCTCGTGTCTACCGATTTTTTTTTATTATTTTAAGTTTTGAAATAGAAAAATTTTCTAAAATCCTATTCTGGATGTGAAATTTTATGTTATTTTCTGGCTTATAAGATTAAATTTTTCCTGATATGGGGCATACCATAAAAGATCCTGGGTAGGTTATTTTATAGCCATTTTAACATCGTTTATGAATGTAATTTACCATTTGCGGTGTGAAGTTCGTGTGCTAAAAAGTAATAGAATATAAAATTTATAAAAAAGAAATGTCGAACACCCTGAGAATTATTACTTTATCCGAAATCGTGGAAATAATTATTCGTAAAATAATTTTATGATGCCATCACAGAATACGAATTTCAAAAAACTTTTATTTTGATTTTATGAAAAAAAAAAATTGTTTTCATAAAATAACATAAAATGTCATTTTATGAAAAATTACAGAATAGGGCTGACCGGTGTTAGTTGGCTATAGGGGTAAGTAGACTCATTGCGGTTAAGTCAACCACGGTTGAAAACAAACCTGCGTGAATACACTTTCATTGTATTGAACTCGTCAGTGATTTCAAGTGAAAATTTATGTATGAGTTAACAAGTTAGTGAAGCATTTTCTGACCCATAGTTTTTCATTTTTTCTCACGAGTGTGTTAAAAATAAAATGGCGGCTTGGGGCTAGTTGACTCACAGTATACTGGGGTTAAATTACTCGATATGAATTACCTATATTTTTGTGTTAATTAATTTTATTTTTTTAAATTAGATGAAATTTACACCCCGATTGCGAGTGTCGTGTCGTTGTTGTTAGTGTTTTTCTACCAACAACAACACGTAAAACGACTCTTGTCGAAAACGACACGACACTCGCAATCAGGGTGTTAATTTATGTTAATCTGAAATGTTATTAACTTTTTAAAGAATAAATTTTTTTAGAATTATTATAGTTTTTTAATATGTTCCAACACATTTTCCTCATAAAAAGTATAGAGTCAAATAACCCCGTTCACAGAGTCAACAAGCCCCAGACACGGGGTTAGTCGACTCATCGAACAACTTTTTTTAAAATGAAAAAAAATATTTGAAACACTTATAATTAGTCAAAATAAAAGATTGACTAAGAAACACAATTGAATAAACCAACCAAAAACGTCTTTACTACACCTGAAATAATTACAGTAAAACTTTTATAAAGTAGATTATAAAAAGTGGGTCTACTAGCCCCGGTCTACCCTAGAGCCCATTATGATATCGCGTACACGGGTCACAAATATTATTTTGTATGATGGGTTTCCCACATTTGATTGTAAACAAATTCGATATTAATGCGTAATATTCAATAAATGTACGCATGTAAGGAAATCACAAAAAACATTGTTGTTACATCCTTTTATTGTTGAAATGTTGTTTATATCCTTTTATAATTGATTTCTAAAAAAATATAAATAGCTGAATTTGAATCATAGATTTTTTATTTGTGTTTATCTAAAAATATACTTTTTCTTTTAATATTCGTCGCAAGTGAAGGGGGTATCATTAAAATACTTAACGTATTTATTAGATAATAGAGAAGGGGGTGGGAGGGGTGGGGTGGGGGTTAGACACAAAATTTTAAATTTCAATATATTTTTGTTTGAAAGACATTCTGTCCAATTCAGCGATTTTCTTACCGATTTCTTACCGATTTCTTACCGATTTTCTATAAAGTAACACAAAGATACTAAAAGCTAGCTTTTTATTTTGTGGCGCTTCGAGACCTTTTTGCAAAAAAACTCTTTATATTTTGCAAGCTTTTTTTATTTCTGTTTTTTCTTTAAATCAGTACATAGTTACTAAATGATATTGCTTTAAAAACAAATTTTAGGGAAATTGATTTACAACCCATTTGTGAACAAGGTAGGCGAATTTTCTTCCAGCAGTTTAATACTCAAAGGCTATATTCTTAATGGGTTACAGGATCCAAATTATATTTTCTGTCGCAATTCCATCAAGCATTAAACTCTGACTTAAATGTTGTGACAACATCAAGTACTCTTTCCTACACGTTCTTACGCTTTTTACACTACCTGGATCAGGGGACTTCATTTTACTAAAAACTCACACCACCCCTGGACTCACTGGAGCTACCTTGGCAAATAGAGCCTCCACTAATTTCTCGTGCTACAATGTAAGATGCATTTTCAATTAATCAGGAAAATATACGCCATAGGAAACATTTTCAGGAGCTTTCAACGTATCTTAATCCGGTGGTTGACTACCAGGTTAATTCCCAAAACATTGCTTGTCAACTGACTACTACTAAAAACAAATAATTCTTATAACTAATGTCACCTCAGCTGTAAAATGCATAAATTGTTAGTAATAATATTCGCTATGTAATTTCCATTAGTATGAAAATCCCGTTTCATTGCTTGAATCTTTCATCTCCCAACAAAAACTACTTTAGAATATTGCTACCCGATCCCAAAGGATCAAGTGTGATGCAAAAAGAGTCAGCTACATAGTCGCCAACTATACCAGACCAAACTGGAAATTATTTCTCATTTCATATTATTTTCCGCCCAAATAACTTTCATCAAACAAATTTAAAACCACCAGACGCAGTGTATGGAATATGATGCGGTATTCTATGTTTCAGTGCGATGCAATTATGTACAATTTTAACACACTACAAATATACCTGCATGTACATATATAAATGTTATACTTGTATATATAAATGATCGAAAAAAACCAAACCATTTGGAAGCGTATATAAAACGTAAAAACCTGCAAAATCATGAAATTAAACTCCACGGTACAGAAGCCCCTTTAAAATGAGACTTTTGGCTGCCTTAAATTAAATTATAGCAGAAAAAGCAAATCGACATAAAAAAAGGGAGAGAAAAAATCAAACCAGGGAAATTTTTAACATATACAAGCAAACATTTGACTATCGAGGATGCAACAGAATAAAAAGGATGAGCAATGGTTCCTGGGAAATCAAAAATAAACAAAAAAAAATATCCTTAGTGGAAAAGCAACAGAATATGGACAAAGCTCAGTGGGGTTTTGGATCATTGATTTGAGGAATCCTGAACAGATGTCCACAGGAGGCAAATAAAGATATAGGGATTTTATTTGACACTTGAAGAGCAAACATTTGACGGAGCTCTTACTTTCTCTCAACCTCAATGCAAAACGTTCTAAAATGAGTTGGTTTTCACCTCAATATGCTGGATTTACACATGGAAAAAAATCCTGATTTTCTATCGCAAATTCGTCCCACAAAGAGTCGCATGACTAGAAAGCGCGAAAATTCCAATGTTTTTGGAAATGGTAGTACGACGAACCGAATTTCAGACGGGACACAGGAATTCAAAGTCACATCAGGATCAAACGGTGTCATTTATTGATTTACCCTCATATCACAGAATTATTTCAGCATCACGGGAAAAACCAACATGAGATGGGATGGGAAAAGTTCATAATAAAAGAACCGCTGAGAGTCCTGATGAGTTGAAAAGTTTTATGAGGATTCGGGGCCATCATTGCTGACAGCCACGGACTTCGCATCGAGACTAGACGAAATTGCTAAAAAAAGCTGATCTAGGCAGACATTTTCACCACAGCCACAATTAACCGCCCGGCAATACGTTTTACGTTTTATGTTGGTACGTGAGGATTCAAACGAATGGGTAATAACTGAGAGAGTTTTTTTTTTAAAAAAAGCCAAGGACTTGTCTGGTGCTTCTGGTTCAATCGCCCCACACTACCACACATACGGCTTCTGAAATTCAGTATCTACGCCCATAGTCCGCTGGTTTCTGTATATTCTGTATAGTTAATGTTTAAATTGAGTATAAAAATAAATCGTAGCTAGAATGGCTTTCTGGGCATTTTAAATCAAGCTTTTTTTCCATGAAGAAGGGAAGAAATTTCTGAAAGGTTTCTAACCTTTTTAAAGCTCTATTTTCTATTTTTATAAAATGTGTATATTAGGTCGTTGACATCCTCAAAGTAACCTTTAATTTTTTACTACTTTTCTTATTAATAATATTATTAATTTTTTTGTCAAATCTGTCAACCATTTTTTAATACTATATCATGAAAAATTTTAAAAGCTTGTGAGAGAGCCCAAATGTTTTAGAATAATAAAGGTTCCGTCGGCATAGAATTGCAGGCGTAGGTAGAAAAGGAAATTTACGGAGATACGGTGGTGTGGATATTATTGGCGCTTTTCGTTAAACAATGACATCATTAATGGTGAAAAATGTATAAAAATATTTTAAGCAATTTAAGAATTATCAGGTGAGGGGGTAACTGCCCATAAAAAATGTGATGATAATTTTCAGTATTTCGTATCTTCCTCAACAGGGCCGTATATAGCCAAATTTGGGCAGACTATCAATTTTGGGCCCCACATGCAAAACTTTTTTTTGAGAAATTTTGAGATAAGCATATAAAAAAGTTTCCATCTTCAAGATAGCTGACGCAAAATCCCGACAGAATTGACTTGTTTACATTAAAATTAAAACTTTTTCAAGACAAGGCGAAGCCTAGGCGGAAATGTTTTAAACAAATATGCTGTAGGTGAAAATTTTTATGTTTCAAGGTGAACTAGAGTTCAACACCCCAAACTCCCCAAAGTTAAATACATACCTACTAAATTACTTTTTTTTGTGTGGATCCGTGACAGATTACTAGTGAGAGCGTGGTGGGAGGCCAACAAAGTTTGAGGAATTTTTTGATGCCTCAATAAAAAAATTGTGAAAGTTTTGGAAGTCAGACCCGAGGGCAGAGGGTTTGTATAAATTTTCGTTTTGTGTTATAGGTGTTTTATGTTTCCAAATTGCAATGGAAATTGCGCCGCAGGCAAAACTTTTAAAAACAAACATTCCTTTGTTGAAAATATCTTTATGAAATGTGCAGCAGGCCATTTTTTTACGAAAAATGCGTTGAGGAAGCTGAATTGCATTTTTTTTGGTCTTGAGATCAATTATTTAGTAATTAAGATATTACAATACTATATTGCATAATTCAGGAACAAAAGTTTAGTTTCTGGGACGTCAGGACTACATGCTTAAAACCGGGACTGTCCCGGACCATCCAGGACGTATGGTTATCTCCTCTAAATCGCGTAACTAAAAACGTTCAAATTATTTTTGTTGATTGCATATAGTGGGATCTTTGAGCCATCTTAGGGCCAGTCCTGGCTCCGGGCCTTGTGTATCTGTACACAATGCAAATGTGTTATTTCGGTGCTGCCCATAAAACTTTTTTTGCGCTTTTTTAAGTGAAGCTTACAGCCTTATTCTAGCTACGGTCACTAGTCACAACTCGGTCACAAGAGCCTCAAATTCTATGGACTTGTGACTTGTGACTTAAGTATCACAACGCCAAAATACGGCTGTTAGTACCATCATCATACTTCTGCAAACCCCCTGCCCGTTCTAAAAGAGTGGTGTATTTTATGCGCAACTCCTACGTCACTTTACGTGGTACTACAAGTGTTCCGTTAAGATCAATTATTATTTGAAAAAAAACTTAAAAATCTCTTTTTCGAACAGAAACTTACAGCAAATATCTAACAAAAAGGTAATCCAACTACAATTATGTATGACAGTCGCACCTTGACATTAATAGCCTGGAATTCCTTGATAAACCCATTTTTTATCTGTCCGCTGTAAGGTTGTTCAAGTTATTGAAGTTCAACTGTATTAATACTTTAGTCAAAATGAACTGATTTCTTAAACACTAAAAACATTTCTCAAGAGCAAGAGAAAATGAATTAAAAATATTGTTTGTCAGCAATTAACGAAATGGATTTTTAATGTTTACTAACATTTCAATATTCCTGCTAAACTAAAATAGTTTTACTTAAGAATTGCTTTTCCCGTTTCACAAACACAGGATGTTTGAAATATCAATAGACGTAAAAGGCTTTTAGCATTATGGCTGACTTTAAGGCCGAGATGAAGCTTTAGCCCACTTAAAGATGAAGCCACAATGAACCCTACAACAGATTGAGGTCGCTAACATCGTCAGAATCTAAAACCAACATCAAAAGTAGACTACTACTAATACATTGTCTTGGGCTCAGCATACTAATTGTTTATTTTACTAATGGTATTTCCTTAGTCAACACCATTTGAAGGGTGAATATCTTTAACATACATACATCTGTCTCGAGTACTCAATTCCAAAGGGCTATATTCTGTTTTTGACGGTTATGTTGATTATGACAAGGCTACTTTACACCGTTTACACTCACTATAATGTTGATGCTTACGCTGATAACCTGATGATACTGTTTATGTTAAAGAAGACAAGGCCGAAATACTAAGCTTTTTCTTAGGTACATTCAATGTTGCACTTGAGCTTAATGGAAGATTTAAATCCTTTTTTGGACAAAGTAGCTGTCAAGTGGTGCAATACTACGAATGGAAGTGAATTAAGTACTTCACTTTTACTCAACAAACACCATTTTAACAACGGCATATTGTATAATAAATTTAATTGTGAACAATATGATAATTCTTAAGGAAATCCTCTTTTTGGAAATTACTATGCTAGCTAGTCTGAGTTACATAAATCCACTGGGGCAATAACAGAATAACAAAATATAATTAAAGTGGGTAGGTAAACATAGAATCAAAGTCACAGCCAGTGTTAGAGTCGGTCGAGATGAAAATATGTTGGTCAATCATTAATCATTCCTTCGCTCATATTTTTTAAGGGTGTCCATAATTTTCCAACTGTTTAGCCTACCGTCAACCACAAATTCCTTCCGTGTAGTTATGAAACGTTAAGCACTTCACCAAGGAAAACAAATCTCATCCAAAAAAGGGACAGCATCACATCTTCTGGGTCATACCGCTCCGAGCCGAAGGGACAAAGCTTCGACAGTACTTTAAACGATGACAATGGGGAACAACAACGATGCGATAGAGGAACCAGAAAAGGATCAACCCAAGTGGCGGGTGAAGGACAAAAGCCGGCCGACAGTAGTTGGGCGAATGTTGAATACTATAGAGGCATGAAAAAAGGACCTGCTGTCAGAATGACAACAATGTCAACTCGAGAGTGCCAAAACCAGTAACAACAACTAGTATACAAGGATAATAACAACAACAGAGAACTCTTTTGACAAATTCATTTCTGTCAGAATGTCAGACGCAACGAAACGCAAACAGAACTGTACGAAATAGAACAGAAAACCCGGCTCTTTTGGGGCCATATACCCACTATATTATAGTGACATGCTTCAATTTGGGTATTTTTCTTCACATTTGAACGTTTGAATTTTTCACTTTGCAAGTTTTTCAACCATGAACAATATCCTTTAACGGAGAATGCGCTTTTTAGTTCAAATAGACGTGCTCATGTGTTTCTAACTCTTATTAATTCCAGAAGTTAAATGTTGTCATAATTTCACAGAAACGCAATAAAAATATTTATTCGAATTTCAGATACTCAGTTTTTCGAAATACGTATATAACATTCAGCGTTTGTCAGAATAGTTAATCTTTTAAGTTTGATTTGTAAACAGGTTTCAGAATTTTACTTTCAACTGTTTGTAAAAATTATGCATTTAAGGACATTTGTATAATATCTTTGCTTATCAACTTTTCACAACTATTTATAAGTCCGATAAATGTAAATATTTAGCATTTTAAATACTTTTCGAAAAAAATGTGTGCCAAAAGTTTCTGAATGTTTAAATATATTATATTTAATTTACCAAATTTAATGGCAATTAGAAATATTTTCTAGGTAGAAACCATCAGTATGATGTTAATTAAAAAAAACATTCTCAAAGCGTAATTTCCATCATAATATTCAAAACTATCTTATTTCAAATATGTGCAAATATTTTATGAAATTTTAAAGTTTGAACTAGCGGAAAAGTTTTCATCATAATTTTTAAACAAAATTTATTAAATGCGACTAACATTAAACCAGACAATTTTAATTTATATTTGCTTCAATAAATTTTTCGTTGGTCTTTCAATTACTTTTAATTACGTTATTACTTTCGCACACCAAATATAAAAAAGTTTTGTATTCATGAAAAATATCGACCTCTTAATTCTGCATAAAAAACATTTCCCGAGTACTACGGAGCTGATTGAAGCATTTTTGCAAAAATTCTTTCTGACTGTGCACGAGATTTTTCAAAAACTAATAGAGCTAGAGCCATGAAATTTTACAGACATGTTTGGTCACGCATCCAAATGTCACTTACGAGTTTATTTCACAAAAATGCTTTTGAGTGAGCACAGTGAACGCATTGAACGCAACCATCGACGCAAAAGTTGCCAAACTTTGAACTTTAACGCAACCACTCTGCGTTGACAGTTCATAAAGTGAGGTTGGGGAAATGTCGTTCAAGAAAAAATTGATAGCTTTATTGCAATAATGCGGCAGTCACACGACGCTGTTTTGCCAGCGCTGCTAGCTGTTTGGCTGTTAGCAGCCGTTTCAGCAGCACCGTGTGAACCCTAGTGCGTTGCTACTACCAGCAGCAGCGTGATGATTTTAGCAGCGCTAGTGAAGTAGAGACCGTTCTACTTTGCCAGCGCTACTAGGGATCACGTGACCCTGTTGCATGGTTACTGAGCTGTCAAAAGTCTGATAAGTTTGTTTATTACTTTCTTCTACGGAGTATAATAAAGTATTGTATTCATGAAAAATTTCGACCTCTTAATTTTGCCTAAAAAACATTTCCCGATCACTCCTGAGTCGATTGGAGTCATATGTGTACAAGATTTCTCAAAAACTAATAGAGCTAGCGCCATGAAATTTTATAGGCATGTTGGGTCCTGAAATGGGACGATCCTATCAACTTTTGGTGGAAATCCGTTAACCGGAAGTATCCAAAATGGCGGTTTTTCAAAAATCGCAATTTCGTTTTTCTCGATTTACTCCCAAAATACGCGTTTTTTAGTGGCCTTAAGTATGACAAAACTTGGAGAAAATAAAATTTCCCACACTTTTGTCTTTAGCTATAACTCGATATCTCCACCTGTTATCGAGATAAACCGTTATTTCCAAAAAAACAGTTTTTTGCGATTATCTCGAAAACTAATGGGTTTTTGCTGACTGAATGTATGAAGTGAATTAATGAGAATGGCATTCTGCACAATTTTGTTTCTTACCGTTATCCGTTATCTTTTACCGTTATTGAGATATTTAGATTAAAATATAAAAAAATATATTTTTGCGAATGATTTGCAAACTAACGGTTTTTCGACAAATCAGTTAAAAGAATAATTAAAGATGTTAACATTTTCTACATTTTTGCCATTTACCGTAAATTGATATCTTTTACAGTTCTCAAGTCATCTCAAATTTTGTACGTTTTTGATATTTTTGAATAAACCAAGAATTTATTGGGAGGTCGTTTTAGGTTGACCACGCGACAGGGCTCTAGCGTAAATTGCGCAGGGTCGTAGATTTTGTAGAAGAAAGTTTTGTGTTGACCACAACTGATATTTTTAAGTTGTTATTTTACGTTTATTCATTTAAATTTGTATGTTACGTTTATTATTTAAAAAATCGCCCAAATTCAAATGTCAAACGACGGTTTTGCTGTTGGCCAGCGCTACTAAGTTATAAATCGTGTGAACCCTCTCAGTACGCTGCCTGCTGTTGCTATTTGCCAGCGCTACTAACCCAATATCTAGCAGCGCTGGCAAAACAGCGTCGTGTGACTGCCGCATATACGTAAAAAAATTGTTGGAGACCTCCCTAACTGATTTTCGAATTTTAAACGCAACACACGAGTTAAGAGGTCGTAAGAGGACATCGCCGAAATTAAGAGGTTTTTGAGGTTAGAACCGTCTGCTAACTTTTCCCCAGATTATGAAAACCGTTTACAAAAATCACCACGAAAGTTAAGAGGTTGACATCTCTTAACTATTA
The DNA here is from genome assembly GCA_964034945.1 of Chrysopilus asiliformis. Classification (NCBI taxonomy): domain Eukaryota; kingdom Metazoa; phylum Arthropoda; class Insecta; order Diptera; family Rhagionidae; genus Chrysopilus; species Chrysopilus asiliformis. The sequence continues at coordinate 98,014,307 of OZ035962.1, forward strand.
TCAGGAATACCAATTTCTATTAAATTTCCTCTAAAGTCCAGTTAGCAGTTAAGAGGCTCTTATCTATTATCCAGAATTGAGGGGGCAATTTCGATGTTTTACAAACAACCTTTTTAGTTATGGATTTTTTTTGAAAATATTTCTCGTTCCAATTAATTGAGGTAAGTGCAATCGAATATAAAAACTCTATCGAAAAAAATCTTTTAAGCGGATAGTAAAAACATTTATATAGAGACCAATTATTTGAGTTATTTTCATTTTAACATTTTTCTGTATAAATTCCATTTAGCGTTTGACTAACTAAATATTTATTAAAAATTTAAAAGTAAATGTTACTTTTCATAGAAATCACATTTAAATTCTTACTTAAAATTTGTATAATTTTTTTTAGTATAGTGTTATTCATTTACTTTCAATAGAATAAGTAAAAATATTATTTATTTTTTTTTGTAAAAAGAAAATTAGACTAGCACAATTACAAAGCAATTTTTTTAATCCTTTTAAATTAGGCTCGCGCTAATTTTAATTATTGTTTCTAGAGCAAATGTATTAATGAAATATTTCATCCCAAGTAAACAAATGAAGCATAAATATTTTAGTTAAAACATTTCATTGAAAAAAGTTTGGAAATTTAATGCCAAGTATCACAAGAGCTCATACAAAATTTGTCTATTATTTTCGTTCTTTTTTTTTTAAATAGAATCACACAGAAATAGCAACAAAATTAAAAATGAAATTGATCAAATAAAGTCATTACTATAGAAATTTGAAATTTATTTAAAATTAAATTCACACTGACAATTAAAATCCATGCTTTCAAAACTAAAAAAAGTACATTCCAACTAAACAATTATTTTGATGCTTATTAGAGGGCAATTGCATAAAATTTGATTCAATGATTTTATCAATTTGAATGATATCCATGGAAGAAAAAAAATATCATTTAAAACTATAAACACAAAAAAAAATCAATATTAATAAAAGTCAACACTTTATCATGATATAACTTACGTTTTTCTTTCGATATTAAAGCGGTGCTTTCCTTATATAATTTATATTTAACTTTGATGAGACATTTTTTCACTTTCACACATTTAAAATTGTAGCACAAGGTGGGATGGTTAATAAATTTAAATTAAAAATTGATTTACTATGTGAAATCTTAGTAACGAAGTTGATTAATAAATAAATGACTAAATTTTTCCAATTGCGATTTCTTTTCAACTTATTTACTGTGCCTTGAGGTTGTGATTTTTCTAATCTATGTTAGTAGTGTCGCATAGTTATTAAATTAAAGTTATTCAGAGCGGCATTTTTAAGGAGATTTTAAGAAATTTACATGTAATTGACTACATTTAGATCGTAACTTTAAGGCCTGTGTCCACATGGAAGTTTATTTGCAGAAGTCGCTTCTAGCAGACACTTCTGGAAGTTTTTCCCGTGGAAACACTAACTGAAAGTGAACTTCCAGAAGTTGTGACACCAGAAATCTCTTCTAGAAGCGACTTCTGCAAATAAACTTCCATGTGGACACAGGCCTTTAGTATTACCTAGTACTTATCCGGGATGAGTTTAGTTTGCTAGTAAAGGGTCTTTCAATAAGGATATAATAATTTTGTATTTTAATAAAAACGCACCCTAAACCTTTTTTTTTTGATCTGGCAATGCTAAAACGTCAGTCAAGGTTTACATTTTTATCATGGTGAAGTTCACGAACGAGCAACGTTTGGAAATTATTAAAACTTATTACCGAAATTCTGAGTCCGATGAAATGATAATGAAAATGATGAAATTATGAATGAAATGATGGTCCGGTCGAATGGCCACGTCGCTCATGCGATTTAACGCCGTTGGATTTCTTTTTATGTGGTTATGTTAAGTGCGTTGGTTTATGTCAACAAGCCAACAACGTTAGAGGAGCTCAGGAACAATATCGAACGCGAAATTGCCAACGTTGCGGCCGATATGTGTGGAAGAGTGGTGGAAAATTGGCTCCAAAGAATCAGTCTGCAAACGTGCTCGCGGTGGCCATATGAATGACATCGAATTTCATACTTAAATGTAACATGTCCACTACACCTGGAATAAATTTCAGCCCAAAATCTCAATTATTCTGTGTTTTATTTAAATACAAAATTGTTATGTCCTTGTTCCAACGCAATTCTGTTAGAAATTTGCAATATATATTTACTATTTGAATTTAAAATTCATATGCGGAATTTTCGAGCCATTCGAATATGCCAATAATTTTGACAAAATCGGATTCGACATTCATTTTCTTAAGACTTTCGTAGGCGATTTTTTACTTTCGTTGGCGAGTTTTAACAAACTTAAGGCCCGCCGTACACTTGAGCTAAGTTAGCTCATCTATGTGCCTGTTTAGAGCCTAACGTGGCGTGTTTCGTCACGTATCAAAGTGAGGATAATATGAACCGCTAAACGTCCACGTCTAAACAGGCACATAGCTAAGCTAACTTAGCTCAAGTGTACGGCGGGCGTAAATCAAACATAAAATTTTAGGCGTGTTTCTTTTGCAAAAGTTCAATTTTAAACTTACATTCTTGTAAAAAGATTTCATCTGCGGCGGATTTTTCTTAATATTTTCACTCGCGGTAAATTTTATTTTGTTTTTCGTCACTACTCTCACTAATGGCTATTTATAACTCTATTCACAACCTCAAGACTTGGTAACATTTCAATTTATTGTTGAAAAAATTATAAACAAAAATCTTTTTTAATGACATGTTAAATAATTATGTTTTAGGATCAATCAAAATGAAAACTGTTATAAATATATGAAACACAAAAACAATATTCTTCGAAATCAAACAAAAATTACAAAAAATATTCATTTGCTGATATATGAATGTTTATTATATACATTGGATGATGATTTGTTGGATGCAATAACCGTTAAGTTAATTTGTGAGTAATAATAATTATTTTTATATAGAAGGTAATTTTAATGATAAATGTTTTCTTTTCAATTCATCAATTCATAGATTTTATAGAATATGGTTGTTATGTTTCATTTGTTTACTTGTTGTATACATTTGTAAGATTTTATGTAGGTAATATTTTTTTAATTTTCTATACATAATGATTTTCATTTTGTCAAGATCTATGTTTTTGGATTGTGAAAAACAAATTAAAGTCAACGAAAGAAAAATCACTTATTGCTACAAATAAAAAAATTAAAAGGACTATCGTAACTCGGAACAGAATTTTCTTACAAAATGATTTTACTTCATATTTCATAAGGCGACGACCGTACTAGCAAACCGGCCTCAGTTTTGGACGGTTTCAATTGGATTCTTGACGAAATACACCAAAACCCGTTCAAAACTAACGCCTGTATGTAGTTTTTCACTTTTTTTCCCCTGGTTTTAAATTGAAAAATTACAATGGTAAATTTTTTTTAAAAATTTTATTCACTTTAATTATAGTAAATGGTTAAAAAGATAACAATACTTTTATTTTAAAAGGATTAAAAAGTTATTGAAAAACTATTTTTTTTATAGAATAATAGACAAGCTTAACTATCTTGAAAAAAATAATTATTGAAAATAAAGCGAAAATATTCGAATTTACTATTCTATTAACATAATCTTTTTTTGAATAAGAAAAAATATGTTTTTCCCAGAAATTCTGTTTTTTTCTTGTAAGATCTTTCAAGAAAAAATCCGATTTTAACATGTTTGAATTTTCAAAATATTTTTATCCAAATTTGGTAAAAACAAAATTTTTGTTGGTAAAAAACAAATTTTTGGACGTATATAATGGACAAGAAGCTTCATATTATGTGAAAATATTTATGCATCACGTTTATTAACATTCTGGTAGTTTTCTCGGTAGAAAAATTAGTTTTGGTGCAAGCCTTTTCTACATAAATATCAGTGCAAAGTTTCATTCGTAACTTATAGAATTGTAATTAATTTTTAACAGAGATTTTTTTTTGCTAAAATTCGATCTAATATAGAATAATGTTTAAAGCAGCTTTCAATTATGTTTTCACTTATGTTGTAAGAATTTTTGAATTTAAATCCTATAGTTGTAATTTTACGAAATTTTACGTGATTTCAATGAATACTAAAGATCAAAAAATACACAAGCCAACGCTCAGTTTGTTTTTTTTTTATATATTACACCGCGTCTCCACTTGGGATTTTTCATCGCAGAGATTTTTGATTGACCAATCAGAGCTCGATATCGATATCGCCGTAAACTCGAGCTCTGATTGGTCAATCACAAAATCTCTGCGATGAAAAATCCCAAGTGAAGACACGGTGTTAGAGTTTTAAGTCGATAATTTGGTGTCATTAGCTGCGTTCCCGACCCATGAAAAACCTACTGCGGAGTACTGCGGAACGCTCGCATCTACACATCCTCCCATTCCGAATCTTAGGATTTGCTTGCAATCATCCAAAAGTGCGTTCCCGACAAAAATTACTGGCAAGTACTGCGCAGTAGTTTTTACATGGGTCGGGAACGCAGCTATTGATTCCGAATCTGGCTAGGTCTGATTCGAAAAGTAGTTTGGTTGGGTCAGCTCTTGGAAGTTCTACTTTTTTGTTTTTTGCTCTTGGAAATTCAACAAATTCTTCAAACATATTCTAATATCCAGTGCTTCAAAAACATCGGTTTTTGTCGGCCTGTGTTATTTTTTCTTCTGTACAAAACTAATGATTCAATCAACAGTTCTATTGAAAGCAAAAAGTCCCATATTTTAACTAGTCCACTTAATCAAAAAGTTAGAAAAATTTATTTTGTAATCATTTTGATGTAATGTAGGATAACAAATCAAAGTAATTGTAAATATAGAATTCTTTTTAATAAAAACGTCTGGAAAGTTTTCAAATGACAAAGATCTATTCAGCGAAAAGGGATATACTATTAAAGTGATGATTTGTGTAGTTACGAAACTTTAGGTATTAACTACCTTCCCAAATGCATCAATATCTCATACCAGACTAACTTCTTATATCAATGGCCATTTGCTGTCTTTCTGCTCCCCTTTGTAAATAAATTCAATTGAACTATCCTGACAAGTGAAATGAGAATGGATATCATCAACCGAAAAAAATCTTTGGTGCGGATTCAGCTGCCGATTTCTTTCGATTCTTATTGGGAAAAACAATAATAAGACCGAATGCAGGGACAACCGTATTGGAGCTATATTTGAAGACAAATTGAAGCAGAAGAATTGGAAAAATGCTGAAAGTATTTCCTCCGCATTGACCAACTTCAAAATATATATGTGGCAAAAATGAAGAAAAAAAAACACATTCGGAAAAGCCGAACACTGGCATTGCCGCAGAAAGGAAAAATTCAATCGTCCGTTGAATAGAATTGAAAGAATGATGACTGGCTCTACAGCTCCACTAGCGTCAAAATTATCAATGTCTAAAGATACAACCTATCCGAGAGACTATAGAAAGGAGAAGTAGCATAAGAAAGCTGGATCCTTTGGCAAATAGAGGGAAGGTTTAGCAGCTTACTCTTGTCAGTATAGACATAGTCGCAAAGAGCAAATGTCTGGGGTTGACTCCACCAAGAAATCATATACGAGTTTGAAGAAAATATCCTGTCCAGCTAGATACGAATATAAAGCCACCTCCACTTTATAGCAACACTCTATATTCAGGCACATGATTCTGTATATCCTTATTCCTTGACTTCTGATATCGTGTTTTGCTACACTGAGCGAAAAATCTTAGTAAATTTAACACAATTGTGTTGATTTTTTTTCGGGCAATTAACACAACAATTGTAGTACCTTGTCAAAAACAATGTATAACACAGACGATTCAAATCAAACAAATCATTTTAGAACAAGCATGAATTTTTCAATCAAAAACTTAATATCCCATCGCCACGTGTATAGCTAAGGCACAAACCAGAAGATAGTCGCTTTATGAGGAAGCTTAAGTAAAATTATCCCTTGTTGCCAAATATTTTTTCCATTCATTCCTTGTTGTTGATTGCATGTTCTTCAGCAGTCGATAATTCTTTCTCCAGCAGGTTTTAAAAATGGAAAAAACCATAACTCGAGCATTTGTTCTAAGTTTTTACTTCCAAATGTTAGCCTTTTGAAGAAAAACTTAGAAAAAATGCTCGAGTTATGGTTTATTATATATTAGACAACAGCGCAAACTTTTGTGTCTACTGTGCTTTTTCTGGTTTGTGCCTTAGCTGAACACGTGGCAATGGGGTATTAAGTTTTCGATTGAAAAATTCATGCTTCTTCTAAAATGATTTGTTTGATTTGAATCGTCTGTGTTATACATTGTTTTTGACCTTGTGCTGTCTGTACGACTATGAAAAAGTAGAAATTACTTGCATTACGTAGTGATAACAAAAAACATTGAGTGGAATTTTTGAAATTTATATTTGTACAATTGACGCAAATTTATAGTTCGGATCAAAGTTGAGCTAGAAACAAAATGTTACTCTGTACTATATATAAGGATTACTCTTAATTTCACTAAGAAAAAATTTCAGTGTAGAGTACGCATCACTTTGGTCGGAACTGAATCGACCAGACGTTCAGTTTGAAGTTAGTGTATCGTCTTTTGATTCTCTCAGTGCTTACCTGCAACAGATAAAAAAAAAGAAAGTTAGAAATTTTTCTATAAAAGATACAATTATCTAAAATACAAGTTCACATAAGCTACATATACTCATACTACATACTCGAAAAACCCACTCATACAGGGGACATCCATTTTCTTTATCCCTAATAAGTAATTTTTGCCGATGGTGTGTATCCTGGCAAATTGAAAAATGTCTTTATTTGAGTATTTGGAAAAAGTAAATAGAATTTGGAATTTTTTATGACTGTCATTACGTTTATATAATGCACAACTCACACAAGTATGAAAGAATATCATCAAAATAGATATTCATATGAATATTGTCGGCCCCTGCTCCCCTCATATTCTCATCAAAGGCAACAAAATAAGGATAAGTAAAGTCGAGGATTCTTATACTTTTTTTTATTTTGAAAAAAAGAAAGAAGAAAAAACGTCGTTCCTTTCCGCCAGGATCTTAGGTCGCTATTTATCTGCTGGCTGTTATTTTTACAGTCAACCAACTTAGAGAAGGATGAGGTATGAACGTGAAAAGCTCCCAAATCAATATCTATAAAGCGGATAACAAAAATGGATAATGCTATTTCATATTCAATCAAAATCAAATTTACTATGCTTCAACGTAATATTGTACTCATATTCACAGGGAAAATATATGAAAACATTTCACATACTCGAATATTAGTATGAAGCTAAGATTTAATGCCACATATATTTACGAACATAACTTAAGAGATTTTTTTTCCTTATATAATACATAGTTTGAAGAAGGAATATGTGTGTGCGTCAATTTTGATTATTATTGTAGACACTTTTTCCTATATATTTGATATACTCACTTATCTAATATAAAAAAGAATATTCTAAGTCTTCAAGAAAATGTCTTAGAGATTCAAATCGACTTAGCGGAGAAAATCTCAGCTTTTAATAACGTTTTATTGAATGAGATGCTCCCAAAAGAAAATTAAAATTAAAATCTTGTAATGAGCTTATTCTGATTAAAAAGAAATTATGTATTTACAATTAAGCCAATTTGTCTAGATTTGCATTAAAACTAAATAAGGAACATGCGTGGAGCGATTGGCTTAACATTTCTCAATTCCTCGGACAAATTTAACCCACCCCCTTTTTTTTAATGGAAAAGATACGTAAACATAGTAGCATGTTCAGGTCCGCGCATACAACTTCAAATTTTGAGAGCGTTAAATTTTCAAGGCCTGGAAACATTGAAAAATACTGCCCTAAAACCTTAAATTGTCATTATGGCTTCCGTTTTACCCGATGCCTGCAGCTCCAGATTTTTTCTAATAGTTCATAATTTGTAGATTCGCTGATAAAAACCAAAATTTTTAGTTAATTTCCAAACTGGAAAATATTTAATCGTCAGAGTGGCTTAAACTACAACACTTGAGAAGGAAAATGAATTCAAATTGATAGAAAATGGATGGAACATAAAAAACAATGCTTTGAATAATTCACTAGGCAAATGTACAAGTATTACGATAAGAAAAGTCAAAGAAGGCGTTCTGTTATACAACGGATAAGTACAATCCAAATTGAACATTGGGAGTGTCAGAATTGTGGATCTGAAGTAATCATAATACGGCCATTGCAGGCGATGAGTACGATGTTCATTGTAAGTATTATTCAAATTTATACCACATATGCATTCAAATTTTCATTCTGTTGTCTTTTGAATACGTTTAGGGTTTCCCCTCAAGATTTTGTCTTGCCGTAGCCGGGGAAGGGGTGTTTCACCTCATACTCAACCGACCACAATGCAAAATACTCAGCAACCGCACGTCCTTGTACTTATTCGCATATGATTACCGACAGTTCGCGATTATCTCATATGTCGGTTTGTATGTTTGAATGGAATCGTGTGGCTCAATTTAACTAAAAGGAACAGCTTTGCATGCAATATTATGGGGTATTTTTTTTTATGTTGAAGACGAACCAAAAGCAGAATACCTCTACAGGTTTTCAATTTCATTTGCCACTGACATAAATTTATGACACTACAAAATTCAAACACGATGAAGTTCTAAAAAAATTATATTTATTTTTATGTTCTTTGAACGTTATGTTTTAAATGATTAGAATTTTTCCAAAAAAAAGAAAGAAGAAAGTACATTTTTCACTTTTAGACGAAAGTTAACAGAGATCGGTATCTCGTACGATATATTGTTTTTTCGAAAGCACTTTTTTCTATTAAAAGTTTTTATTTAGCATGCTTGCGAATCTGTTTGTCAGTTTGTCTGTCAGGGTCAAATCTTGTAATCTAATATTGGCCTACTTCTTTTGCATACATACTTTTTGCATACATACGTAACTCTGAGGACAATACAATATCATCACTACTTCGTCCTTGTAAGGATAACGGAACATCCTGTGATTATCCTTTTCCTCAAATTTTCCGGGAAAAAAATCTTATCCGGGGGTTTTTGGGGTCGCTGAATACGATTCTCACGGTAATGCTACATTTACACGAATGACAAATTTGTCATTTTTTTCTTGTCATTATGTTAATTCCCGTGTAAATGACATAATTTTTGTAATTTTTTGTGTCAGAAAATGTCAATCTCTCATAAAAGAATGAACTTGTCCATTCTTTTATGCCAGATTGTCATACGTGCAAACGCAATATTAATTATGACAAAAGTTGAATACTAAAGTTGTCATAACTAATATTGCGTTTGCACGAATGACAATCTGGCATAAAAGAATGGACAAGTTCATTCTTTTATGAGAGATTGACATTTTCTGACAGAAAAAATTACAAAAATTATGCCATTTACACGGGAATTAACATAATGACAAGAAAAAAATGACAAATTTGTCATTTGTGTAAATGTAGCATAAGAAGTCGGTAAGAATAACCGAAGGTCCTGTAAGGATAACCAGATTATCCTGGGGTTCTTTGGGGTCGATGGATCCAAATTTGATGTTAAGAAGTGTGTAAGGATAATGGAAGGTTCTGTTAGGATAAAGTGATTATCCTTTTCCTCAAATTTTCCGGAAAAAATCTGATCTGGGGGTTGTTGGGGTCCCTAAATCCGATAAGTTTGTAAGAATATCTCAAAGGCAAAGATATATATTCGAAGACTGAAAAGCGTGACGAAAAATAGATGTCATTTTGGAATTTTAGACATACTAATCAAATACAAAATGATTATAAAGGGTAAAAAAAATTAAAATATTTTTACAAAAAAACTGTAATGAAAGTTTGATAATAGCATAAGAAATAAAATAAATATTTAGCTCGCTTTTATTTCCGATACACAGAGCTTAATTTTTTTTTTTTCGTTTTTAGTATACTTTTTTAATAAAAGCTCAATTTTTTCGAATTTTTTTCTTTTTCATTTTCTTTTAAATATTGAAATGAAAAAATCAACACCCAGGTGTGAATAACATTTAAACAAAAATATGGATCGTAATGTTAGAATTTAATTGGTGGAACTGCAGTTGACACAATGCAATACGGCCAAATTTATATTAAAACTTGAATGTAATTAATATGAAATACACAATAGAGACTAAAATATATGTACATATGGATTTTAATATTTGCAAACTTGAATTTCTTTGTACACACATGTGTATTTGAGCTTATAGTCCTAAGTAAGAAACGAGGGTGATGTTTTGCACTTTGTTGAGAGAACACATTATAATGCCATTAGACGATGATGTTTGCGGTTTCATGATTGATTGCCAGATGTACAATATGAAGAGGATTATTCTAATGGCCCAAAATAAGAGCAAGGAATCATACACATAGTCATAATATTGAAATACTTATATAGATAAGTAAACAAAATATTTATAGATAACTGGGACATAAAGAAAACACTGGATCAGTCAGAATTCTCATAATTTTTTTTAAAAGTAAATAAGGATTTTTTTCTATGCATGATTTTCGGTATTTATACGGATGATTTACAATGTATGAGTAGGGTGACCATATTTATTTTTTGTCAATGCGGGGTAAGATGAACTGGAGGAAAAGAACAATAGGGAATATTATAACGAAAAATTGAAAATTTCAAATTAACAATTTTTTCTTATTTGAACGTTTTCCAGGAAAAAATTAGAGGTTGAAAAATTTGGTACAGGTATTCATTTAGAAAGCAAAATTTAACTAAATTGAGGAGTAATAAATCAAAATTGTTAAATATGCGCCGCAGGCAAATTTTTTTAACAGAATGCGGCGCAAAGGTTTTTATTAAGACGTTTCATAAATAAATTCGACTCAAATTTTGAAAATTTGAATATTTTTGAATAAAGAGAAACGCGCTGCAGGGCAAAAATTTTTGAAAACTTGTACTGGGTAAAGATCTGTTGAAGAAATGCGCCGCAGACGGAAAAAAAAAATTTTTTACAGCAACCCGTAGCCGAAGTAGAGTATGTTTTAGAAATATTGTGATCTTATTTTTAGTGGAGAATAAATTATAACCGCAAATTGAAAAATCCGGGATAAAAATTTAATTTCCGGAACGCCAAGGCAGCATGGCTAGATCCGGAACTATCTCAATCATTCCAGGACGTGTCATCTCTCTATGTATCTAGGCAATGAATTTGTTGAAACGCTTTTGATCGTTTTTGAGTAAAATTTGTAGTTAATATTTTTGGATTAAATAAAAAATGCGAATTTGGAAACAATTCGTATGTACTTTTGAATCCAAATTTAAAACTTTTAGTTTTTATATCGTAATTTGAAATTATTACACAATTTTATATGGCATAACTTTTAATCTCATAGCCGAATTTTATTTTGAAACTCACATTTTATCGTTTATAATACCAATCATGTAAACTGCTTTCGCGTAATATTTATGATTCCAATTCAAAAAGCAATACCAAACGACTGAATATCGTTTCACGCCCATGAAATTCGTATTAAATTTTGATCTAACCAAAAAATGAATTTCGTCTACACTCGAAGGACAACATCCGTCACACCCGTAAGAAAATACGCAATTGCATGTCTACAAGTTAAAGAATAAGGAAGCAAAACGATGCGCTTTAATAGCAAGACTATCGTAAACGTGTCATAATCTCAAGTGATGGCTGCATATAAATTCGACATTTTATTGCCACACTGTACGATTATATGGCTAACTCAGTCTATATTAAGGAATCAACGAACCAACATAAGAAATAATAAAAATGTCCTTTGCCTTGGATTTAATATGAACAAATCAAATAGTCGTAATGTTAAGTGTTTGATGAATCTGTATAACATTTTTCCGGCCTTTTACTGCGGTTATTTTAATTGCAGAGGCTGATTTATTTCATTGGCAAATGTGCGTACTTTCATTTTACCTAATTAAGTCTGCGATTTCAATTTTCTTTGCTAATTCAAGTAAAAATTATAGTACCACTTTAGAGTACCGATTTCCAAAAAAAAATCGAGAATATAAAATATATTTCGGGATATTGTTTTGGCAAATGTTTCCCATTTTTTGGAAATTGTTACCTTCAGAAGTAAATTACAAGTAGTTAACAACACTTTGCAAGTTTTTCAAAATTTTGTTGCCGCCGTTTTAATTTCTGATTTCGCGTACCTATGGAACCAGCCGATAGAAGTACATGTACACTCAGAAAAATGTCTTTTTGTCAGGTTAACTCTGACCTTACAGAGGTGTCTGTAAGCCAGCTAGCGGTCAGAGTTAACCTATCTAAGGTCAACTCGTGCAGCTCCCAATGCCTTACTTCACCTGCTGGTGGCTTAATTTCAGAATTTCTCCGACCACAGGTCAACTCAGTTTTACTTGCCCACATGCAGGCGAACGCGCGCCTGCCCGAGGCCAATGACGCCGTATGTAGGTCGTCGAGTTAGCCTCCATTTTTCTGAGTATACTCTAGATTGGGAAACACTGCTTGACCCTACATTCATGTTGTAATTTAAAAACCAACTGAAATTAAAAATCGCATAACCAAATTTGATTATAAATCCCCATGTAATTTTAAATCTATTTTAATTTAATTTGACAATAAATCAATAATTTACACAGAGATTATAAAAAAAAATATATAATACATTCTAAAATTGTGGCTTAATTATAGAGTAAATAAATTAATGTGAAGGTGTATGTTACCCACTGCTTCACACCTTTGGCTGCTGGTCATCCAGAATGATTAAAAATTGAAATCTTGTGAGTATTGTTCGTCACGCAAAACACGCCGCAATCACAGGATATAATATCCTGAGAAAACTGCCTCTAGCCAAAAGTGAAATTAATAAATAAATTCCCAAAATTGAATGGTTCACATTCCCACTAACGGAGTTGGAGTAGTACAATAGTTACTTTACGGGTAGGCATATTATGTCTATACATACTCGTATAATTTCATCAATTTTTAATAGATTTCATTAGTTCCATTGTGTAACATACCATCACCAATGTTAAAATTTCTAGCCCAGAATTTTAAAGCACTTTAGCAGATGTTTTAGGTATACACAATATATACGAATAACATATCAACTCGATTCCATACGGAAACCTCAGAAAAAAAATCCATAGAAGAATTCTCGGTTGCCTCAACTTGCACCTTAATTTAGTTCGATATTTGAGTATTGAAGCCGAAGCCTATTTGCCATACACACACGGTAAGTAAAGTATCTTTAAGGGTTCCCCATACATTATTAAAGAGCTTTTCACATTACTACACGTGTGTACGACTAGTTGGTTTAGACAGGCAAAGGCAGTTCACTCAAGATATTCACTTCAATGGCAAACCATGTGGGTGCTTGCAAGAAAACAACTTTAACTGACTATTGCACCAGTAAAACATTGGAAACATCCTCCTAATACAGTAGGATCGCAAAAAGTCGACCCTAAAAAAACGAAGGCTGTTTCAATTTTCGAGAAATTCCACTTCGAGAGTTTTATACCCAACATATTAATAACCGAGTGCACCTCAGTTCGACTTTTAAGACATCCAATGGTAAAAAATAGCCAATTCGAGTTAGTAGATAATTCGACACTTGGGCTGTTCGACTTAGAGAGATCCTCCTGTACAATAAATATATTAAGGGACGAAGAGCTAAAATATAAGAATAAACCGATAGATAGGCAAGAAAATATCCCCCACAAAGAAAGTCCTGCAAAAAAAAAAAAATTGGACGCCAAAAAAGGAAAGAAGCTTGTAATCACTTTCAAAGTTCATAAATTTCTATTTTGGTTTTCTTTATGAGCATATCTCCACCTTTACTTTCCATAACTTACAGAGAAGATCTAAGGGTCCGCAAGAAATTAATTTACGACTTACCTACTCATTGTTTTCATTGTCCTTTTTACGACTTGTTTCTTTTTTTTCTATATCGGCCTATGCAAGATTCATTCGTGGAGGTTTTCTAATATTCCAAGACACCCGGTTGATTAAAGCATCCCATTTTTACAGAAAAGGAACTGAACGGCATATAGTAACAAATTCATTCGAATAGGGAAAAATGGGAAAATGTCCTTTTTGAAGTTGGAATATTATATGAAAGGGAACGGAAAATGGACAGTCCCTATTATTTATCGATTTGTTGCTATACACACAGTGATTATGATGACAATAAACTTGATGAGATGCTGATTATTCATTTTTTTTTTGCTAAAGCAATCTAATCAATCAATGGATGTTGAACTCATCGAAGCTCAACCAAAGCAAGATTCCTGCGAAGCAGAATTTAATTTTTGTATAAATCCAATGGAATTGTTAATTTTAACAAAAAATATTTAGTCCCTAACGTGCATTACACTACCCGTAAAATACATCACACTTTAATGGAAGAAGGGGCATCTACGATAGTGTTACAGCGGCAGTAAATTTCATGCAAAAACTCTCAAAAAAGTATAGCGCAGAGGGGTTTCTGAGGATGCCAAAATTCATATCAAGTATTTTATGAGCAGCTTCTTTTACCATTAGTTGATTTTTCTTATCCTCACATATTCCTCAAACCACCCATCATATCAACGCAAATTTGTTAGCACAAAATCTATCTCCAAAGGAAATTCTTTTAATGCACCCATGGATGTGTAATTAGGTTATGTGATCTGCAGAAAGGATGCAAATTTTACTTTATTTTTACTGTTGACCTTGTTTTTTATAAGAATTTGACGACACTGTAGCTCTGGCAAAGGGTGTCTAGCAAAGAAAAAATTTCAAATTAATTCGATTAGACACTTTTACGTGAAAATTTTTATTAAGACGTTAGAAAAAAAGATTTTCTCTGTTAGTAAATTCATCTTGCAAATGCCTTTAACACGCCAAGGAAAAATATTGACAGTAAAATTTAAATATTCAAGGGAATTTTGTTTCAGTAAAATCAAGTCACCGTGAAAAATTCGGATATGCAATTAAAGTTTACAATTCAATTAAAAAAATTTAGGGCACAGTAAAAAGTTTTGCTTTATAGCAAAAAACTTATTTCAAGATTTTTGTGTGAAATTGCTATTTTCACTTGAAACCTTAAAATTCTTTAATTCATGTCAAGGATTTTTTTTTTTTATTTAACAAAACTTTTTTTCTTATCTTTTTCAACTGCCCAATAGTATGACAAAAAACAAAGGGTAAATTGAGCGTCAAATTTATCGAGAGATAAAATATCCGCAAAATATGCTCCTATTTGGCTATGCTCCAGGACAAATTTCCAAGTTGATATCAAGTTGGCAATTATTTCTCTCTTCCATTTTCCTTTGCTAAGAGTTTATTTAAACTGAAAAGTATTAACGGACACAACATATGGCATGAGTAAAAATTGCAGCATAAAATATTATTCAGAGTTATTATACAGATTTTCTTACTAAAGTGGTTTAATTTTTTTATATTTAAAATCTTTTCTTCCTAATATTTCTGACTAGCCTTTTTCATTCGAGCTCTCTAATTATGGCAACATCAAATTGGATATAACTCGAGTTAATTCGAGCGGAATAGTTTACTCTGTATACAATTTTGTTTGCTTGACTTAATTCTAGTAGGTTTTTTTTTGACAGTTTATCTGCCTGATATACTATTATGACACGAGGAATAGTTTCACGGCTCTATAGACTGTGATGAAATTTGGCTACTTAAAATTTCCGGGGGCAAAAAATACGATTTCGCTAAATCCCATCTTCGGGGAAATTCGTCAACACGTTCGTGACATCGTGTACCACCAGTGGTACATGCATAGTGCAATCGATTTTTGAATATTCCTCACAGTCGTAAGTATAAAAACATAGTTTTAACATAAATTGTCAGTATTTTATGAAGTAATATAAAATACTGACAATTTATGTTAAAACTACAGTTTTTATACTTAAGACTGTCAGGAATATTCAAAAATCTGCATGTACCACTGGTGGTACACGATGTCCCGAACGTGTTAAGGTTTTGTAAGGATAACGCTAATATTCTCTTCACTCTTTTTTCTCGGAAAAATTATCATTAAGGGGGTGTTTGAAGACGCTGATCCCGAGTCTGATGCTGGAATTTCAAAATTCGAAACGGGAGGTATTGTAAGGATAACGCCAATATCCTTTTTCGTATTTCCTCTCGAAGCAATTCGCACTAAGTAGTTGTTTCTTGGGGTCTGTGATTACGAATATGATGTTGGAATTTCAAAATTAGAAGGGAAGGCCCTGTAAGGACAACGCGAATATTTTTTATATCATTTTTGCTCGACAAAAATATCATTGAGGGATTACGAGTCCCGAATCGCAGTAAAGGTCCTGTAAGGTCCTGTTTTCCATGTTTTCGGGGAAATTGCACATCAAAGGTGTTTCTGGATCGCTAATCCTGAACCTGACGATGGAATTTCAAAATTGGAAACGAAAGGTCCTGTGGTGATAAAAAATACATTCTTTCCTTTTTTTTTTGAGGAAATTAGCAGAGGGGGTTTTCATAGGAGATTCCAAACCTCAGGATCGGGGATTTCAAACCTTAGAAAAGGTACTTAAAATTAACGTGATTCTACTTTTTTCCTCAAAAAAGAAGCAAAAGGAGATTTTTGAGGTCGCAGAGCATATGGCTTGGTCTTTCTGGTAATTTTGGAAAAATCAGCCAAGAAACATCATTTTTTTTTTTGGAAAAATCAGTCAAGAAACATAGTTTTTTTTTTAAATCAGCCAAGAAATAGCAGAAGAAACGGTATTACCACCCATTTTTTGAAGTACTGCTTTTCCGGCTAGTGTACTTTTTTGATCACATTTTTGTTTTTATGTTATTAATTATAATTGGCAATCCTACTCATTAGATTGCTTTTAAAACTAGTGATTTATTATAAAAATGAAAATAGTTTGTTAAATCTAGTAACACTTTTTCTTCGTGAACCAAAGAGTGTGATGTAGCTCGCGTTACTTTCTCACATTTTCCGTTTTTTCCATTCATATTTTTCTTTATTTCAAATTTCTTTTCACTTTTCAGGTATACCAAATGTTTATCTTATGCGTATACATAAATACAAAAACCTATAAGAAATTGAACTCCGACTACGGCCAAAAATCAAATCGACAGCTATATTAGCCGATTTAATGGGACATTTTGTTTTACGACTTTTAAGGTCATATTCCACCATATTACTTTATATTATTATGATCCTTTTCAGCTAAGTACTTTACTTATTAATGTTGAAACCATTATAATTTCCCTCGCATTATTTCCATTTTTTTTTATAGGGCGAATGAAAATGTTTGAAACTATAGGAGCTGTAAGGACTTCGGAAATGAAGTTGGCAGTTAAAAAATTGAACCTTTCGTGCTATAAAATTAGTTGACATACCACTCATAGGTAAACGTATTTAGGACTAGCTATATGTATAACGGAAAATATGACTGAGGGAGTCAAGTTAAATAGAATTTCAAACCTTCAACATAAGTTAATTGTAACATTAATGTGCCCTACAGTACGTCTCCGTTATAAAGATTTGCACGAGAGCTGTCAAGTTTGATTTAAGTATAAAAAAAAATCTTTTATTTTGTACGCATAAAGAAGTTTTAAGACATTAAGTTTAGGAAACAGTGAGTTCAATGACTTATAAAGAAGATTTATGTTATTAAGTTTTGTGTCTAAAGATTTATGCGGTTTTCCTCACATTATTTTAAATCAATAGTTGTTGGAGACAACAAAAATGGTCAAATTTATTTTTAGTTTAAAATTCAATTTTCATAGTCCATGCTCGAATCAACTCGAGCTTTTATTATAAATAAATTCGACTAAACATAGATAAGAACATAAGAAAACCTACAATTTCCAGGGGCCCATCATCAAATACTCTATACGATGACAGATAAAATGTTTTTTTTAATACATTTTTATAGGAGAGGAGAAAAGGAGTGGTCCGATTGAATTTTGATGTATGGAAAGGTTATGTAAAATCATATTCTAAACATATTTCATCTTTATAAATTTTTCGATCCGATGCACTGTTTTCCGGAAAAAAGGAAAAAAAGCCTTCCGTTTGTATGGAAGAGAGGGGGAAACAGTGGTCCGATTGGATTTTGATGTATGGAAGAGTTATGTAAAATCCTGTTCTAGACACATTTTACCTTAATAAATTTTTCAATAAGACTCACCGTTTTCGAGAAAATTGCAAAAAAACTGTTCTAAGGCGGTAATGATAAAATTTTTTGTGAAATCTTGATTGTTTCATCAATATTTCATTACCGCATAAGGAGTTATGCAGTTTTCCTCACACGCCATTCATGGCATAAATCAGGATTCTATTTTGTCGTTTGATATCAAAATATCCCTAATACCTTAACGGAATATGAATCTCGGTATTTTCACCCCAGAAATGTATTTTTTATCAAACCGTCTTTAACTCAATCTAAAACATTTAAATGGAAGTGGATTAATTTAAAGCTTCAGAAATAGCTCAACGAAAAGTCATCATTTTGTGGCTCCAGTTCTCGATGCTATATTTTCTGAGACTCATTTGATGAACTTTTCAATTTTCATTGGTTAAACAGATGAGAGACAACTCAGACAAGATACAGTCTGAAGGATTTTACTGTGCAGGGGAGTTAGATGAATGGTTAGGTGGTTGTGACAGGCTTATGACTGGTTTAGAAGAATCTTTCCGAATCACTTCCGAAAGTAAGCAGAGACAAAAGTCCTGTTCAGTGCTTGCAGAGGGATATGCCAGGAAGCAGAGGTCCTTTTCTTCGTTAACGATTATGCAAAAGTTTCGAATTACCTCATTACTGGATGGAAATTTTTTCTCGGGAATAAAATTTTTTCACAGGACTGAAAAAATGAATTTTCCTTCCTACTGGATGGTTTTGGATCTGTTTTTTTTTCGTTTTTTAGCCTTATTACTGTAGATATGTTTTTTTTCTTTTTGAACGGTGAAACATCAGAAGTAAAAATGTCTTCTTGGTTTCATCATTTTCCCACACCTTTTAACCTCATGACGATGATGATGGCCACAAAATTCTCAACTCGACTAAAAGGATATATTTTTTTTCTTCATTTTGTTTGTATTTTGCTCAGTGGTTGATTTTCCTGCCGTTGTTCCACTCAGCGCCAACAAAAGCTTCATCGGCATATATTTTATTAGCGTGCTATTACTTTTCCGGGGCGCTAATGTTACATGCCTGTAATGGGTGGTGATTTTCGTTTGGAGGCACACCTAATTCCCTCGATGCTGCTCCCCGATTTATATTTTCAGTTGTTATATAACACTATAAGTATATCCGGTATATATTCAATGTATGATGGGATCTTTGTAGATATATTTCGCAGCTCTATTCTTTTCCATTGCGATTTCAATATTCATCTACGGCTAAGTAGATATACGTATATGAGTGAAGAAAAACTTTGCGTCTTCAATAAATATGGAAAACCTTTTTTGGAAAATTCGGAGAAACACGCAAGAACTCATTAAGATTTATTCGGCGTGATATCGATAATTGATTGGGGAGACCTTTATACCAAATAGCAAAATGTTTCTTTCCTCTTTTATCCACTTCACTGTTTTCAATACACGTTTTTTGGTCTTGTTTCTAAGCATTACCAATGGATTCACCCATTTTTCCCTTTTGGAATTTTGGGTACGCACCTATACGATGTTATTCGATAACGGAAAGTCAAAAGAATCTTTTAAGACAGGTGAATGAGCCTTCGCCTCCAATAATGAGCATTGTTTGATATTTGGGTGTTTGGAATTGAAGTGAAAATGATTTTAATGGGGTTCCCGTGTTTTTGGGGTTAAAATTTTCTAATATAGAGAGGCTTTTCATCGAACGGGTAAATTATGTACCAAAGTAAATTAATACTCCATTTATTCAATGGAATTTCAATATAATTCAGTAATTATTTGAAATCAGCACTGAAAATTTTAATACATTGAAATAATGCAAAGTACACTCGAAACTTTTTGAATTCATAAAGCCTCACATTTTCAGTGATTATCGGAAAATTGTGTTATATACATATTATAAGCTATTTAAAAATAGTGAGTACTAGCAATTCAATTGTCTTTTATACTCTATATGAGAATCAGATATGATTTAATATTGCAATAAAAAATTGCATTCCCGTGAGGCTTGTAATTTTTTAAAGTTGCAATTCTCGTAAAAAACACGGCCATCCGTCTGTCTATTGTTGAACGGGAAAAACCTGACCATTCCTTCTCCACTCCTCCACACCAGCGGTCCGGTTTTTTGCAATTTTCTCGAAAACGGCGAGTCGTATTGAAACATTTATTTAGTTTAAATGTATTTAGAATGGGATTTTACATAACTCATACATACATCAAAATCCAGTTGAACAACTCCTTTCCCTTCTCCCACACAAATGGAAAATCTTTTTTTTTTCTACTATATAGAAAATTTCCCATATGTCCTGTATTGCTAATTTATTATTAGCGGT
Source organism: Chrysopilus asiliformis (assembly GCA_964034945.1). NCBI lineage: Eukaryota > Metazoa > Arthropoda > Insecta > Diptera > Rhagionidae > Chrysopilus > Chrysopilus asiliformis. The sequence continues at coordinate 98,034,739 of OZ035962.1, forward strand.
TGTCCATAAAATACGTCAGACTTATATTCGCCTATTCTGACTCCACATTAACGCCAGCTTACACTAAAACAACAACTAAATTAAATTTAAATTTAAAAACCAATTGTCTGCAGTAAAAAATAAAATGCTGAGGTGTAATTGCATTTCAACGAAACACTTAATTATATAACATTTTCAAGTGACAACTATATATTACAAACAGTCGCATTAAAATTGAATTAGCCATTGCAGAGAAACAACATAAGGTCGTCCCAAAGATTTTCGAAGACCGAGGACGAAAACGGTTCCCAGTCAAAACGATCAAAATGGGAAATCTCTTAAAGACAGTAATGCTTAAAAGTGCAGAGCCCAACTATATAGAAAAAATACTAAGCCCTACCAAAGAAGCATTTGTGGCAATGAAACAATAAAATGAAAATATTTTCAGCATATACTCGTAATATAGTTTCCGATATAGAAATATGTCCTTTACAGTAAAGATGTGAAAATTGCAGTCAATTTCGTCTGCAAGGAAGTCTTTCTTTTTAACCCAGTCATCTCCTTTTATGTCCAGATGAAGACTCCGATGCGGCATAGTGGCAATTAGAGTCCAAGTTTCTTTTTTTTTGCTAGCGGCAAAACCAAAAATACTTCGTCCCATCTTTCTGGTGATTGTTTTTAAGACACTACTACAAAGTGTGGAAATAAAGACGGGTGATATGAAAATTGCCCTTATGAGAATTCGGTCGAATGAAGAACCAGTAACGATTCGCGCCAATCACTTTCCGTTTCAGTTAATTGCAGGAATTCGATAACATCAAACGCTGGTTAGACTGTGAAACATAAAAGGGAATCGAGAGTCGATAATTTCTTAGGATCTCAGCAAAAACCAACTGAAGATTGAAACAAATCGAACTAAAGTATTGATGCTTGATATTGCAGCATTTATAGCGGCAGAATGGACTTTAAATTCTTTGTTATGTGATTGCACACACAAGTTTGATAACCAGCTTTAAGGTGAGTAATTATCGCCAATCTGTAGAAGATGATCTCTTGCGATTACGGGAAACGATTATCGCATGAGTAGATCTCACCAATTCAGGTTGTTTTCTTAAGAATAAAAAACAAACCGAACAGTCATGATAAAATTTCCTGCTGCCAATGTCATTAATCATAACAATGAATTAAAGGTAAAATCAAATAAATGGCAACAATTTTCCCGTGGATTACAGAAAAGGTATTAGATTTAATGTTGATGTAAAGAAAATTATTGAAAAATCCTGCGAAAGTCAATCACTCGTAAAATAAAGTATTTTTTGTTCATTTTCTCAGTTATCGTAGACACAACCCTGTCAGTTTTTTTTCATCCCAGATAACGACTTGCTATAATTTTAAATTTTTCTTCATGTTTTCTTTTTTTTTTGTCGAATTTTATTTATCATAAATCCCTTTCAAAATTAATTTTCCGTTTGATCATTGAACTAGATAAGCACATCTCTTAGCAAAAGAACTCATTGAATTGGAATCGCTATATCGGCACCAATCCTTTCTTGAATTGCTTATAACAAACGCATAATCGGGAAGATCGTATTATATACCCGAAAATCGCAAATAGCAGGCAATATTTTGATTATTACGAAATGGGTGGATAGATAAGATACGAAAATGTCTTAATAAAGTAACACATAAAATTCAAAGAAAGTGAAATTTTAAACTGTTTGCGGCATTTAATGAAGAAAAATTTATATTTTCAGGGTAAAATTTACTCAAAGACAAGATAGATTAATATAAATTGCTTAGGGCCGTTTGCTGATACAAGTCTTAACTATTTAAGTTATGCTTAGCCTTCTTAAACCATAGAAATTCTGGCACTTAACAAATTTAAGATCGACGTAAGTTCCCATGTTTCGTTGGTGCAAACCGCTCTTAATGCTTTAATGTTATGTTTTAATTTATCTAAGGGAGTGGAGAACAGTAGCAGAAAAAACAGATCATAGAACCGATCAACAGTTAAACCCCATCAAAATAAATTTGTTTCTAAATCAAAAATTTACCTAACTCTATGAAATTCACTTGGTCCAGAGTATTATCCCGTACAATTTAACTTAAAGTGTCTTGCGAGAAATAGAATAGTGACTTTATCTCATATCCACTAACTTTACTGGCTGATTCTCAAAATAACATCATGCGGTGCGCCTCAGTCGATTTAAATAAAATTTTGCACATGAGTGGAATGATTTGTAGAATAAAGAATACGATACCTTATGTTGGCCATCCCCCTCTCCTTCAGTACCCCTCTTCTGATAACTTTTGAAACATTTGACCGATTGGCGTGCAATTTTCTTTGTTGCATAAAATATCTTCCAGACAACCATCTGCAATTACAAAAACTGCCCCCTTCTTTACCGCACTTTAATCCAGACGCCCGTTACCCTGTAAATTTCTCAGCGAAATTTTACTGGGGTAAAAAGTCAATAAGCATTTTACTGGTAACAAACAAACAAACGAACTTGAAATTTTTATGTGAATCGGCTTCAAATCTTCCGAATTCATAATCTTTGAAGAATGCGATTTTTTACCAACAATTTTGTTTCCTGTTTTTAATACGCATAAATTAGAATAAGTTTATTTCATTCTATGACATTTTTAATATCTGGGCCTTTGAGCTGGAGGTTATCTAGAAATTTTTCAATAGTATTTCGGTGTCGATAGAGCCTGGCGTTTTTACCTTTAAGGTGAGTTTTCTGTCAAAGATTTTGGAACGTGAAAAGTGAAAAAGACCGAACACGTACTCGAGTGCTGTCAAGTCAATCAATACACAAAAATTTGGAATGCCTGATGATATGCAAAAACCTTTCTTTTTGATCCCCTTTGCCTTGAGAATGTACGATGAGAATGATTTTTGAGGGTTATCATGCGTGTATGAGCGTTTTCAATGTTAAAAACAGAAAAAAAGCTGATTTTGTTGCAAAATACAAATAAGAAAGAAAAATCCTATGTGGGAAAGTACAGAAAATCGCACAAGAAAAGAAAAGTAGAAATGAATACATACATTTCAATTTAATGAGGCACTTCCCTCGAGCGATTTGCATTTATTTGGACCTTTTTTTCTTGAAGGTTACTGAAGATAGACGAATAGATGACGACCGGTTGGATTTAAAAAAAAAACGAGCGGAAGGAGGTGGGAAAATGACGAAGAGCAAAATACTGTGGGTATAAGCCGACTCCAGTTCAAAATCCTTTCGCTCCTTTTACCCAAACTTTTCAGATCATATTGTATGCTTCAAAATTGACTTCTATTGTGAAATAGGATTTTCATTGCTCTTTCCTTTCAAGATTTTTTTTTTGCTTTGCGTTTGTATCTAACAAGATGTAGGTTTTCATGCCAGAACGTAAAATTCTCCCGTATTGAGTATCCTTGTGCGATGTGCAAATGTACTCAAGTCTCAACTGACGGAAAACATCTCCGGATGTCTTACAGAAGCATAGGTATGAGACGGTTGTCTTATTGCCTTGTAAACCAAGCAAAGAAACGCCAACTCAAGTAAGAAAGCTTCTTGAGTCATTCACACGGTATGAAAAGTATCGAATCCTAACGAAAACGTTGGAAAAGCGCGTAGACCGACCAATTCGAGCGGGTGGTACACACAAAAAAATCTAGACGAAAGGAAAAGTTTTTTTTCTGACTTCTACTTGCCTAACTGAATTTTCAGATTTTTTTTTCTCCCTCATTTCGTTTCGTTTTCGTTCCATCAGATTCCCTTTTTTGGGCTTTTGTTTACCTCGATGTGTCCCAGTTGGGAATACACACATGGAAGAACTGACGGAAATCAGGCTCAATCTGGGAGAATAGAAACTTTGAATAGGAGCTGTCGAATCTTTTCAGTATCGTTATTTTTTGTTTGTTACATATCAAACACCGTTGGGAAATATTGTTTTGTAAACTTCTGTATCTTTAAACTTTTTTCCCTACCTCTCGGTTGCGATTTCCTACCGAAAAAAACACTCGAGATTTTGCTTGCGGACTGAAGAAAAACTTGAATTGCAATCAACTTGCGCCCATTTTTACAGTCGCATTTTTTTTTTTTTTTTTTTTGTAGGTAACTTTCAAGTGATTATATTAAAAGTTTTTGCAAACACACAACAAACAAGTTTTAGTATAAGCATAGAAGATGTTTTTTGCAATGTTTCCCGTATGCGAATACATAATAAAATATGATTACCAACTTGTTGAGATCTGAATAAAATGTTTGAAAATTGAAAGAAAATTTCATTTTTTAAATATTAAAAATATATGAACACTATTTGGCAAAAAAAAATGGATAAATTTCAACTACGCACGAGGGAAACTTTAACATATAAAATCAATTCGGTAAACAAAATTACCTACAGCAAATTACAGTTGCTTATAAAAATATAATTTCTAAACATTTGAGTCCTGCAAAACATAAATAAAAACAATCAATTAGGAAAATCTGAATGATATTCAACGCAATAATTAAAAAAAAAACCTTTTTGTTGTTAAAGAAACTATAAAACAAAAGAAATCAGAGGAAACATTAACCCTCTAGTGCGGAGGTTCCCAATCTGGGGTGCTGTTTTGGACACGAATTTTAGCGGTTTCGAGTGAGATTTTTTGATTTGTTACAATACATAAAGGGTATTCACAGTCCTATTTTAATTTTCGGTATTCGGTGTTTTCGGTAATATTAGTTGCGTTTTTTTAATGTTCTGAAGCAGTTCAGAACACGCTTTCCATACAAAATCCTGCACCACCTTTTCAACTCGAACAGCGCTTGGAACAAAGGGAAATTTTATACGGTAATGTACGGTAATGAAATGCTGCTAACTTCAACATAATAAATCTGACATTTTATTCTCAATTGAGGGTTTTGTGTTGGTGGTTTGTTAGTTCTGTTCGACAGCGAAATAGTTTTAATCATGGGAGATAGCGAATCGTGATTATATCAAGAATATATAGCAGTAACGGCCTACTGATGTAACCAACGTGAAGTTAGTTGCCATTCGAACTCAATGAAATTTCCCTCTTACTCTAGATCGTTTTTTTAATGCTCCGTGTTCTAGAACATTAAAAAAACGCAACTATTAAAAGACTGAAAATATTCCGCTGTGAACATCCCACAGCACAGATTTGAGAACAGCGCTTTTATTGGATACGTGACCAAATCATGAACTGCGAATTTGATTGTCACATACCTTTAAATCCATGTTTGATGTATTCTTTTGAATTTCTATTGTGGCAACGGCTATCAAAATTGAAAAAAATTGCAGTCCGATGAGATAACCAGCGAAAAAATTGGACAACTAAAAACATTACTAGCGCCACTCGCGGTTGATTCTTGATACCGAATAACCGGGCCGGAAAACACGACTCAATGCATGTCTGCAATTACCGAATCCGGTAATTCATTTTTACATGAACCAAATTGGCTTAAGGGGGCTCAGATCTGGGTATTTTACCCTATAGCTTGCGTTTCAAGAAAAAAATCAAGTTTCGGTATAGTCTGTAGAATGCGTTTTTTTAAATAGATGAAATTCCTCTGAAATTTATATTTAAAAAATATAAAAAACAAATCTTCGTAAGAAGTCTTATAAACCTCTCCAATATCTCGAGAAAAATCTCTTTAATAAATAATGACAACAAAATCAAGCAAAAAAATGTTGAAAAAATATTTGAAAAATTTTTTGGAACAGATATGGAAAATATGGAAAGCCTGGAACAGATATGGAAAGTCTTATTCCAAATACTTTTTGTCTTGCTTTTACTTTTTATTAAAAAGGAATATCTTGCCGATTTTTGGCATTTGTATTTTTAAGCGAGAACTATAAAACCTACCTGTCGGTCTTAGAAGTTGTCCATAAAATACGTCACGCTAATTTTCGCGCTTTTGAACACTCCCCATTCCTTTTCATCCTGACGCTTCTTCAAGATTTTTTGTATGGCTCTTAAATTTCGGCACTACAAATTTCCCCTACTTGCAAATTCTGTGTGAAAAAGTTTTTACTGTCCCACAAAGAGTTGTACTTTCCGAAGCTATTCTTAACACTTCTTTCGAAAAATGAAAATCGGTAAAAGTTCAATGGTAAATCATATTTATACTTTTTAACCAATTAAATTCTTGAACAATGTTTTGCACCCCTGTTGGAGAAACATGTATTTTAGATGAAAATCACATTACCTTGACCCAATTTCACAATTTTAATCATACTCGTATAGCTACACCAAATCAGAGATGAGAAAGTGCTATTAAGATTAATTGAAATGTTTACTAACCACGCACAAAGACGCTGCAAGGACTAAATTTAATGGTTGTCAATATCATAACTCAAATTTCCTTGAGATTCTCAAAATTAAGAATAAAAGCGTAAAATGAAGAGGTGGCAGACATCCTTGAACAAGAACGTCGACAATTTGCACGGAAATCTTCGATATATTAACTTGACACCTAATGTGCCATCATTTTTCATAAAGGATCGTTGTCCTCAACCTATCATTCTATAATGTGGCAATGCATTGGTAGGTATGTTAGCTTACCTATCCATTCACGCATTCCCCCCCTCGCCCATCCCGACCTCATAGTCCAATCGCAATCATAGCAGCAAATAACGTCTTCAATATCGTTGTCGCAGTCGTTATACCGGCAATCATAAAAATAATCATAAATATAATTCTATACTATAATAATAATGATAATAATAATAATAATAACTAAATGGATGAGCACGCATACGGTGTGGATATACGAGTTCAATTCAATACGAAATACGATAGGTAGAGTAGATAGGTTATACACATCCATATTATGGTTAAATGAATGAATGAAAGTCTCCACATTTCTTCGAGAGGCAATGAGTTCCACTTTAATACAACTTCCATAGATCCCATTCATCCTGGTACATTCAACTATACAGGATCCATATGTGAATACAAGTGTTACTAAAATTACTTCGTTTCCTATATAGGTGGTGGCTGTAGGTAGATGTTTGGCATAGTTTGGAGCAATTCAATATGAGGATCTTAAATAAACTGTCCTATACTATACCGAAGCGACGAAGGAGAGTATCCTGAATGCGAATCCAGAGTATTCGTGTTAAGGACCAGATGAGACCCAGTTTTTCAGATAAAGCAAAACAAAAAACTCAAAAAAACAATATCCATCTGTACTGAATATACGACTGTGTATATAAACGTATGGTAGTTTGGAAAAACTCTTATATAACCATATCATACTGACAGCAAAGTGTGAAGAATAAAAATAAAAGGATATCTGGTTACCGCTTGTCTTTTCCTTTCGATGCTCACACATAAGGAAAAAAAATACAGAAAAGCCTGTGAGATGAGATGCGAAGGATGACAATAACAGGACCAATTTCTTTAGTGATGATGAGGAACGGACGTATCAGCACAGATGTGACCATGCGGGTTATTTCTATTTAGCTTCACCGATTGTCTCAGTGAGATTTTTTTTTATTGATAGAATACCATTTTGTTAGTTGCCCACTTTCTTTTCAATGTCTTCCGTTTTTTTTTTGTTTATTTCTGAATTCGCACACCCGTCAATGATTATCCTTTTTTTAAAAAGGTGTAGAAGACAAAGCTTCCATTGCAATAAATTCACTATGGATGAAAATGTCAGGATTAAATTGTAATTTTATTACAAAAATTCAATTGATTTAGTTTCAGTTTAACGTTCAATTTGATGTGATTGCCAAGTGGTTTTTATTAAATGTAGTTTTTTTTATTCAAGTCTGCTGCAGCCGTACTGATAGAAAATGGCTAAACATGATAGTGACTTTATGAGTATGTGATAAAGTCTACTATATCTGCCAGTACATAAGAGACTGTCCATAAAATACGTCAAGCTTTTCCGACCACACTTCACTTCTCAAGTTTTGTACCGTCGCCGCGCCACGACACTACCACAGAAGAGAGATCACAATTCTCACCACATTTGATTGAACAATAATTTATTATCTTTTTCGGATTCCTATAACCATTCAAAAAATATCAACACAAACTTTCCTCAATATCAATTTTCCGAAGAAAATATGTTAAAGATAATATACTTCCAAATTTTTCGGGAAGCGTTACAGTGAAAACTGTGAAAGGAAAAAATAAATGCAGGAAATTTTAATTTATTTGAGTTTGGTTATAAATATTTCTTCTCAAAAGTGCATAATTTTCGAGAAAATTTTAAAAAACTCGATTTTTATAAAATATCTTGAGAACCGTTAGTGATACGTAAAATCTGTTAAAGCAAAAAATATAGAAAATTTTATGATCTTTAAATTTTGTTGCATTCATTTTTCCCAAATGTTTTTGAGAAATTTTCAAAAAACTGTATTTTTTCAGAAGAATTGTATGAGGGCTACCCGTTATAGCTAACGGTAATTTTCCAAAAGTTGATAGAAAACTACGATTTTCGTAAAACATATTATACAAAAAATTTCAAGTCGCTAGCTCAACGCGTTCTCGTATTATTAAAGATGCGTAAAACAGGCAGACCGACAGAAAGACAGATCGACAGAAAGACAGACCAACAGACCGACAGACCAACAGAAAGACAGACCGACAGAAAGACAGACCAACAGAAAGACAGACCAACAGAAAGACAGACCAACAGAAAGACAGACCAACAGAAAGACAGACCGAACGACAGATTCTCGGACATCATCATAATTTTGCCTAAAAGGCATTTCGTAGTGATCAGAAAGTTTCTATCGAGTTAGCCTCAGTCATGAATTCAATACTTTCCCTCCATAGCAGAGGAAAGTCAAAAAATATGATCTCAAGCAGTTTTCTAGCAAATTAAAAATTTGTCAAAATAAATTCTTATTTGTCTAATTAGACTTTCTTGACATCTCATATCTCTAAGTCAAAGCAAAAAAAAACCCCCTTTTTCGGTGAAGTTACCAAAACTTTAAAATATTTTCATTAATTGAACCATTTTTGTGTCGCCCAATTTTCACATACGATTGCATTTCACAGATCAAAAAACCACAGGCACAATTGAAATGTTTCGAGGGAGGAAATTTAATAACATATCCATCAAAGAAGGTGTCACTTCCTTTTGAGTTTGATCACATACGAATACTTCTCTCTCATAATCCACAAAACCAGAAAACCAGAAAAAATCAATTGCAGTTTCCTTCTGTTAAGAAAAGGTTACCATAAATGCCATCGACGTCTCATGGGTGCACTTTGGCACATCAAACGCTCTCACGTGCAAGATTTTTAAGGAAGTTTTTAGGGGTGGATAAAATACGAGCATTATACACTATCGTCGGATATAGATAGGTACTTAGTCGTATCTCCTGCAGCAAGAAGCAAAAGAAGTAGAGCGATTTTTACTGAAGACGATTTGAAGAAGAACTAAATTTTAAAGACTTTTTAATTTCACACTTCAGTTAGCTTTGCACTTGAACGTATCCAGAGATATGGGGGAATGTCTATACCGATCACAGAGTGTTGGTACCTATATCGAAATACGGAGAAATATACGGTGGAAATAAAATAAAATGAAATTCAAACATTTCTGGTAAGAGTTTTAAATCGATGGAGAGGTTTAACCTCTTGGAAACGAAGATGATTTCCAAAGGGGGACAATCGTTTACCTTTAATCTCTCGAGAATAGTAAAAAATTTATTCTTTCAGTAGAATTAAATCGAATCGATAACAGATTCAACTGGTAGATAGATCTATGTATTATACGACTATCTACGATTTAAAGTCAAGAGAATGAACTCAGAATTGATTAAAGTAAATTAATGTAATAAAATTTTCGAAACATATTTTCTCGTCGTTGTAATAAATATAAATATTAGAGTGAAGGTTAGATACCTTTGTTACATTATAGCGATTTTAATAAAAAGTAATTTCGGAAATTTATTTTTGTTTTTTGAAAACAGCTGAGCCTGAGTAAATTCAATCATCCATCACTACCTCATACCCATCCATATCGCGCTGTACACTTTTAAAGGGTGGATCAATTTGTTAGGTTTTATTTTTTTTTCATCATCATTGAAACCGGAATTAATGTAAGAAGCATAACTTTAAACCCAATCAGAACTCACCCCTTAACCTTTGGCTGTTTGCTCTCTTCAACGATGAAGGAAATATGATAAAATAAGGGGTTTTCAAAAGATATTAGAGTTTTACCAGCCATGACGTGCCACAATTTGTCATTAATCATTTTGTTGAGTTTATGTCATTTATGTTAATTCTTTTCGACCCCAAAGAAATAAAGTTTCAAAACTTTTCGCCACAAAAGAAAATTCCTCAATGTTTTATTATGCGCGCAAGTGTGCATTACCGGAAATTATAATCTGAGTTTTTTTTTCGTCTCTGAAAGCAAAAAAAAAACATCTTGAAGATGTCATTTTTGAATTTAATCTGTGATTATTTTTTCGTATCAAATAATTTAGCTACAATCAAACCGCTTAAAGTCTGATAATAAAAAATCGAAAACTTTTTCAAAGCTGATGTGGTCGAGTGAAGAATATCTGTTAATGAATCATTTTTTGAGTCATTTTAAATCTCTCAAAAGTGTCACGTAAAATATGCATAAACCGATGGTTTTAATTGAATTATTCTTAGAAGGAAAGCATGAATTTATTCATTTGTGAATCACGCTGATCGCGTTAAATCGGTTTAGTGTATAAGATTGGGTTTTTTGATTGACAAAGATATATTCTTATTTTTCTGGAACGAAAAACATAACCCAGAAAAGGTTTTTCTGAGTAATAACAGAATGTTATTTTACTAAAATTTTATATTTAAATTTATTTTTTTTTTTTCTAATTACTCTGTCTTGCATTTTTTTTAGTCCAAAAGTTTTTAACCATTTTTGTAGTTTTACATTTATTATTAAAATCCAATTTATATGAGTGTAATTCGGGCAGGGCCTTAAACCGCATCGCGGTCGAACCCTTTCGATCTAAACGAAAAATTGGAGTTTTATAACAAAATTCAGGAATGATATTCCGCAACTTGTTTCTAGCGTTTGTTTCGAGTTAAAAGAACAAGAAGTATTCGCTATCTCTGTTTTGACCGAAATAAATGACAGAGAGAAACCGAGATAGCGAATACCACTTTTTCTTCTAACTCGAAACAAACGCTTGAAACAAGCTACGGAATATCACTCCTGATTTCCTATTGGAATCAATACAAATAATCTCTGAAAATTTGATTTGATAATTCCAACTCATTTGGGTAGGGGCGAAAAATGATTTAACGGTTCAGAAGTCAACAGGGTAAGAAGAAAGCGAAATCTAGAGTTAATCCATAAATCAAAACCCGCCCCTCGATGCCAGTAAGCACTCCCGTAAATTTCATTCAAATCGGTTCAGTGGTTCTAGAGTTTTAAGCGAATATACTGGCAGACAAGCCTATTATACAAATAATAGACTAGCTTGCATACCCGTCGTTGCCGGGTTAAGTTTTTTCACATTTTTTTTTATGGTCTATGTTGGAGCTAAACTTCAGGCCAATCGGCTCGGTAGTTTCCCCGCGAAAGGGTTACATAGAGGAAGAGCTAAGTTTCGAAATCACTTTACCCCCTACCCTTACTCCCCCCACCCCTCGCGCTACTTTTCCGTATGCCTATGTTGGAACCAGAACTACCACAGACCCTCATGCCAAATTTCAAGTCAATCGGTTCAGCCGTTTTTGCGTGAAAGAGGAACAGACAGACAGACAGACAGACAGAGAGACAGACACCAACTCATTTTTAAAAGCTTTTATTTAGCTTGCCTTCATGTCTGTTTGTCTGTCTGTCTGTTTGTCTGTCTGTCTGTCTGTCTGTCTGTCTGTCAGATCAAATCTTGCAACCCAATTTTGACCCACTTCCACTTGTCCGATTGACTTGAAATTTTGCACACTTATATAAGTCCGATGACAATACAATATTTACACTACTTCGTCCTTGTAAGGATGATCCTTACAGGACCAACGTGATTATCCTTTTCTCCAAATTTTTCGGAAGAAAATCTATTCTGGGGGTTTTTGAGGTCGCTAAATCCGAATCTGCCATTAAAAAATCTGTAAGGATAACGGAAGGTCCTGTAAGGATAACGTGATTATCCCTTTCTCCAAATTTTCCGGAAAAAAATCTATTCTGGGGGTTTTTGGGGTCGCTGAATACGATTCTCAAGTTAAAAAGCCTGTAAGGACATCTCAAATGTAAGGATATTCGAAGACTAAAAAGAACAAAATAAAAAAAAATAAAAAAAAAATTTTAAAAAAAAGCTTTTATTAAAAAAGAATGCACTAAAAAGAAAAAAATAATTTTCTGGACGATGTGTATCACAAATATAAAAGCTTTTAAAAAGCGAGATAAATCATAAAACAATAAAATAAAAAGTTATCATTCTTTTTTAATAAAAGCTTTTTTTTAAATTTTTTTTTTATATATTAGTATGATTTGGCGATTGGCTCATAGCAAGTTAAACCTTTCTTGCAATTTTCAATATTTTAAGCGCATGAAAACACCTTAGAATTGTTTTTCAATTAACATAGATTTTGTCACACAAAAAATTATGAAGTTTAAAAAACACTATTTTATTTCGATATCTTCAAAAAAAAATGTTTTTGAAGGTTTTTTAAAAATATTTTTCATACAGGATTTTTTTCTGTTTTAATAAAAGTTTTTCTTCAGGAAAATGTTTTTTATACAAGATTTTTCCTTTTCTATTAATTTTTTGACAGATAATTTTTTTTAAAAATACATTTATAAGAACATTTCAAAACCTTTTTTTTATTATTTTTAAAATAATGTTTTATTTCCTAAATTTTGATTTTTCTCAATTCCAATTTTCATGTTTGTTTGAATTTGTCAAAATTTCGATACTCGTACAATATCTTGTTTTGTCTACAGACACGATAATTTATTTCAAAGCAATTCCACAATGCCGTATAAAACGACAAAACATTCTATTTTAATAAAATATTTGTACCATAAGTGCACATGTGGATTATGTTATAAGTCATTGCACAGTATGATAAATGACAACAAAATGAAAATAAATATTGCAAAAAGGGAGAAAAAATTAAAAATTCCGAAAATTCTTCAAAAGAACATAATGAAAATGCAAGAAAATTTCTTATAGGAAAACTCCTGTACAATATAAACCATCTAATAATTATATGAAACACGAATCAAAAAGGATGGTAGCCAGATGGATATTTATCACCCTCTTGATCTCGAAGATGACACTTAAACATTAATCGCTAATGCCTGAATTACGAGGCGAATATTCATTCCTGTTTTATGATATTTTAGTTCAACATTCATTCATCACTTTTTCTTAACGCGATTTCGATTCGTTGCAATTGGCCGAATACGTCTATGGGTTGTAACTCGCCAGATAAGTCCTTGGATCATTACACGAAGGCGAGCGAATAAACGCGATCAAATTAATTAGCCATCATTTCCTTCGTCTACGACGCGACGGACAAGTCAATGTGAATTAAATACAAATAGATACATACATAGTTGAAGTACTTATAAATAAATAGAATACAGTAGGTATATGCTGGTGGCAGTCTAGCTGGTAATCCGGCAGAATGCATGATAGCCAAGGCACCAGACATAGTCCGGGATTAAAAGTGTTTTTCCCATTAGCCGAACGCTATAAAATTGGATCATTGGCAGTCGGAACAGCGAACGGGGTTAGCTTGCTTGGTGAAGTATGAAGAAAGAGGAGGATAACTTGGAAGTATCACCCGGACTACATACACTACCACACAGCGGCATCACAGCACGGCAATCCAGAAAAAAAATCTTATTTAACGGATAATTTGTCACGGTCCTCGATTCAAAGTGGGGTTAGATCTTGGCATCCCAGTTGATGACGATGGGACAATACAGCATCCATTAACATCATGGGCGAAACGGAGCTCCGAAGGGATAAAGCGATGCATTTAATTTGATGCAAGACTAAGCACGATGAATCCCTCTAACTCCCGATTACGGGGACTTCGCATCAATTATAAACATAAAAAAATATGTATTCCAGAAAAAACGAAACAGAGACGAAATCTTAAGACTAGGACATCATACCGCATGCCATTCCAGCCAAGTGATTGCTGTTATGGATAAAAGTTGTGTTTTTTTTTCGTCTCTTCTCATTTTTCGGGATCATGGCGCCCCTTTTTTCGCCCGGCTGTTAAATCGGGATTCACTTCATTCCTGTTGGTCTGTTGTGTCGAATGATTAATGATCGCCAGCCTAATCCGAATTCTTTACTGTCGTGAGTATTTTTTTACGTATTATTAAATTGAACTGTAACCTTGTGGCAATGCAAAGATGTGATGCATCCTGCGGTTCTTTTCACAGTTTACAAACACACGTCATCTGATAATGTAGACTCATATAGAGATCACACACAACATATTTTTATCTTACTTTCAAATCACTTGGACTTACATTTCATGTGAAATTTCAATTAATGTGCATTGTGAGGGTGACACATATTAAGTAATTTTATAAAAAATGAATCGACATCTGATAAATGTAATCCAGAAAATATCGGGTCTTTCAATAAGGACATAACAATTTTGTATTTAAATAAAACACGGAATAATTGAGATATCGGGTTGAAATTTATTCCAGGTGTAGTGGACATGTTACATTTAAGTATGAAATTCAATGTCGTTCATATGGCCACCGCGAGCACGTTTGCTGATTGATTCTTTGGAGCTAATTTTCCACCACTCTTCCACACATATCGGCCGGAACGTTGGCAATTTCGCGTTCGATATTGTTCCTGAGCTCCTCTAACGTTGTTGGCTTGTTGGCATAAACCAACGAGTTAACATAACCCCATAAAAATAAATCCAACGGCGTTAAATCGCATGATCGAGGTGGCCATTCGACCGGACCATTTCTCGAGATTACACGACTACCGAACTTCTCCTTCAATAGATCAATTGTTTGACCAGCTGTGTGGCATTCCTCGTTCGTGAACTTCACCATGATAAAAATGTAAACCTTGACTGACGTTTTAGCATTACCAGATCATAAAAAAAGTTTTAGGTTGCGTTTTTATTAAAATACGAAATTGTTATGTCCTTAAAAACAAAATTTTTTGGAGAAACGAATATCTAAACCTCTGTGGGAAAAGCCAAAACATCTTCAGTCGATTTCCAGACGAAGCCAAAGTGATGGAAATGCAAATTCACATTACTTTGGCTTCGTCTGAAAATCTACTTAAGATGTTTTGCAACAGTTATTTTGTAACTAAAGTCACAAAAGGGTTTCCCGGAAACTATTATACAATAGATACTTTGTGAGTATAGTCACAAAAACCTTTTTTTTTTAAATTTTTATTTAAATACTTTTTAGTTTATTTGATTTCTTAAAATATTCTCATTCTGACAAATTTAAGTAGATAGCAGGATATTTGCTACTGAAGTTCAGCGATACATTAATTTACATTAACAACTTCCTACACAAAATTGAAGTTTTCCATTTAAATTCAGTTCTACTGAAACTTGTTAAAGGCCTTTTCTGATAAGAATAAAACTTAAATTTTAAATTTTTAGGTCAAGAGTGCAATTTTCCCAAAAAAAAACCTTCTATTTGCTATTGTTGTTTGTTATTTTGCAGGTACTTTTATTACATACCAACACTATGAGGTTTTGCTTGTGAGATCCTTGTGAGCATTATATTTCAAGCTATCTTGCACTCGATGGTATTGTTTCCATCCATCTAGTAATTATTTTACTATTCACCTATTTATATATAGACGAATAAATAGGCGAATAGTAAAAGACCAATAAATGTTTTCTTTTCCTAGATTCAGATAGGACTTAAGACCGGCAACATCAGCAACAACACGAGCGAAGCACAAAAGTACCGACAGTGTCTTATTATGGCAAACAATTTCCAATTATATATACTTATATATAAAAGCATTTTCTTATAATATATATCACTACAATATATATAGGACGTAAAGCTTTGTGCAACCACCGATACTAACACAGGATTTAAGGCTCTAGTGAGTACTTTGAAAATTTATATCCTTTCAGAGAGTCAGAAAAGCCCCCATTCTTAGTCCCATCAGCATTGGCCCTCCGCATCGCATAGTTATGGGGAGTCATTTTATTCTTCCTCAGCATTTCTGTTATCATTTTCTTCAAGTTCCAAAAACGGACGTTGTTATTTGTATCTAATTTTATATTATATATATTTGTACCTTTTATCCTTTTGCCCTTTCTTTTTCGACTGAATGTTTTTTTTCTTCTTCGTTTCATTATTACTTCTTGGTATTTTTAGACCAACTTCTTGTACCACGAATAAAAAAAAAACATTCCTTTGCTGTTGCTCAATTAATGGATTTTCTTCGAGAAGTTGATATCTGCTCTTTTTGACAGAATGTGAATGGAAACTCGCAGATCTATGTATAATAATATTGTAGTTAAGTGAACAGAGTTGCTATATAATAGTAAAAAAGTTCATTCTAATACTACTAACGGGAAATGTGAAAGAAAATTGTTCTAAAGGTAAAAGATAGAAAAGGGATTATACTTAAGCCTTTACAGTAATGCTACGACCTTTTAATGAGATGATTGAATTACAATTCTTCTTGTCTTATTGCTATCTTGAGATAATAAATTGAAAGTAGGTAGTTATTTTGCCTTTAAAGTGGTAGATTTTTGTAAGGGCGAATTTTACTAAGAAATTCATTTGTTAGAATTTCAACTGACAAATTGAAGAGTTTTTATATCAAGAGGAATTAGAAAGTAATATGGAATATGAACTGTAGAACAAAACCTAAGAAATTAGTCTTAGTTAAAATCGATTTAGTGATTCTCGAATTCTACACACAATGATACGCAAATCTACCCCACGGAATTTTGGAAACGCACCTATAATATATCGCTTGGTTAAAACACGTCACGGCAATTTCAAAATTTTCACGAAAATTTCAAACAAAAAACTTGACAGCAATGACCATTAAATATGAATCCATTTACGTGTAGTAACTAACTTTCTCTAAGTTAAAAATACCAAAAAAAAATGTCGCTTCAGTTTTCACGTCTTTCCCAACAAAGAAAAAGAAATCTCAATTGGTTGCCTTAATGATAAGTTGTGCTTCATCAAGCAATTTTCCTACACTAAAAAGTTATACTTTCAACCCAACACCGAAGGAAGTGAAAGACTTGTTCGGCTATTTTTCATCATTAAATAATTTCTCCTTTCTAATTACCACCCTGAATCGGTAAATTTCCCATCATTAAATATTTATGGGGAGTTTTTCCAAAGGAAGCAGACCGAACAAAATGGAGAATCAAACTTGCTGTAGTTCCTGCGAACAGGTGACACATGAGGGAAAATTTAGAGCCATCCAGAGGGAGGTTGTGAAAATTTGTAGTTGAATTTCATAGTGGACTGTACTACAATCTGTCGCTATTCTAGCTCGTCTTTTAAAAGTGGGCTGTGAGTACATCTACATGTATTTATTATTAGTCCATGGATGAAAAAAGAGTCTTCATGGTTGTTCAGGTTTATTAACAAGTCAATGAATCCTGGCTGATTGAACATAGAAGAGGAAACCAGGATACACAACATGCAGCTAAGACCGAGTCACTGCAATATTGTCTTGTACCTGTTAAAGGTATAAGTTGGAGACGATTTTCATTAATGTGCTTGAAGGTTTCGTGCCCTTCTACGGGGTTAAATTACTTAGTATATACATATATCACTACAAGACACAAACGTGCAAAGCCGTTGCACAACATTAAACCGTATGTGAAAATATTTTCTGACAAAACTTTAAAATTAGCGGGTTTGCTATACTCGTGGCCGACGTTTTTCGAAATCCATTTCTCTTTGCCACTCTTAACACATTTTTCACGTCTTGACTGGAGTTAGCTTTGTAAGAAGTTAATTTTCTAGGATCTGACCAATTTAGTGGAACAGTTTTTCACCGATAAATTCAGATAAGACTAAATTTAAGT
Source organism: Chrysopilus asiliformis (assembly GCA_964034945.1). Taxonomy (NCBI): domain Eukaryota; kingdom Metazoa; phylum Arthropoda; class Insecta; order Diptera; family Rhagionidae; genus Chrysopilus; species Chrysopilus asiliformis. The sequence continues at coordinate 98,052,704 of OZ035962.1, forward strand.
TATTGCACTTCAACCATTGCTATAAGGTTTTTTAATCTGATTTTGTTTTCTTGGAACAATCCATGAAATTATTTTTAAATGAAAGGTATTTTTACCCCCATTAGCTATCTCGGTTTATAGAGCAATAAAATCACAATTCTACCAATTTGTGAAATGCGATTCTCAAGCAAAATAATGTAATATGTTTTTAATGTTTAATGGTTTTACTCGAATTAACTCGGGAGACGACATTATAAGATATTTGCACACGAAGTCTTTGATTCTCAACAAAATTGAGAACACCAACTCTGAATCCCAGCATTAATTTGAACTTGAGGTAACGGTAGAGGTAACGGTAGCGCTCGAATTAACTCGGACGAGAGAAAGCGACAGAATTTTGTATACGTGATTTTTAGCAACAATTTAAAATATATTTTATGTCTTAACACTAAAACATAAAGTGTAGAGTGACCGTTTTTTTATCGAATATTTGACAGGTCACTGGCGGAAGAGAGGGTGCGGACAAAAAAAAATTGTTAAAAATGCGCCGCAGATAACTTTTCTTTTTAGTAAAGACACGCTGTCGGCAGAAACTTTCCAAAAATTGCGCCGCAAAGATAAATTTTTGGTTTTAAATACCTTATCGCACTTGTGTTTCAGTCAATTGATTGCATTCGTTCAGCTGTTCTATCCATTGATCAAGATCCTTGGTTGTAGTTTTGTCCTTCAAATCTTTGTATGGGGGAGGAGGGAATAATTGGTCCGATTTTGTCCGTTCAAGAACTCAGTCTTTCTATTTACGAGAAACGCAAGTATGCAGAATTTCAAGTCTCTAGCTCAATCCTCTCAAAAGTTATGGTGTTAACGCACGGAAAGACAGACAGACGGACATGCGGAAATCAAAATCTTTTGTCATATCAAACACCCTGGTTTAGTTCATTTTTGTGACCGACGATTGGTTCGATTCATTCCAAACAGTATGCTAAATCTAATACACTCCTATATTATATTTTATGCAGAGTATAAAAATCAAGTCAAATTTGTGTGGATTATCTCGGCAATCGGTTAATTTTAAGTGACGAATACACACAAAATACTGTAGCTGAAAAATACTTTTCAGATTTAATTCCAGGGCACACATACGAAGCATAATTTGAAAGGAAACTATTATCAGAACTACATCTTAATACCATCAAGGAAGCTTCTGAACCGATTCCTATTACCATTGAGCTCCCGGAAGTTATTTGCAACCATAGCAGTGTTAGCTGAAATATCGCAACGAATCACATCAAGTCACTAGAATTGATGGAAAGGAATTGAATGCGTCTACCAGATATGATGGAATAAATCAGCCCTTATAGCTATACAAGCAATCGTATGTATCTTTACACCGTTTAGCGTCTGTTGGAGGTACTTTTATTCATGAAAAATTGTACTTTTTTTTCCTATTTGTTGAAGGTAGATAAAGTAAATGATTTGAAAGCTCTATGGTTTACATATGGGAAATCCATATGAATTCTATCTACCACGATTGAAGAACCAAATGTTATAATAACAATATCGTCACTACCATAGTTATCGTCACCTTACCAGTACAAAATACCAACTCCGCATAGTCCCAAAAGCATATCACTATGCACACCTCCAGCGGTCGCAACATCCAAAACACACAAATATAAACTCTAGCTACAATAACAGAACAGAACTATCAAGGCAAATGAAAATCCAGCTTGGATGGATACGTTAAAGGATATCTACGTATCCAACAGGAAGTTGTAGGATAGCTTGGTTAACTGTCTTTTACAGATATTTGCTCCTTAGGGAATGAACCATATTTCCCGTCGCTAGCAGCAGCATTTATTTACACGTTGGCTACGAACATATTTTCATTTCTTTCATAGGCGAGTGCTTATGGATGTCCTTATGCTATCACATAATATCAGGTGTTTTTTTTACCAAGTTTCGTTTTTCAATTTCTTGGAGTTTCTTCTCGTATTTTTCACAAGCAATTTTACCTCTTACCTAGTCGCATTCTAAAACAGCACTTTTCGCAGTAAAATTGCAGAAATAACGAAACAGATGTAAAAAAAACTGCTTCCGTATCCATTCTCCACTCACCATTTTGCAACTCCTTGGCTATATTCATATTCGAGTGTTACATTTTATCCAGATATGCACATGTGATATGCCATTCAGTAACTTCTAAAAATCCTGTATCGAGAGAAAGACGACTTCACCTCTATCACAGGCCATGAATTGCAAAACGGATTCATAAGAGCGAAGCATCAACATGGAAAAACTATCTATGCTAGATCCGACGACAGTATTTTGTATATGCAAATTTTTCATCCTTATGATCTCTTCTATTTCGCTGCCAGTTAGATAGATGTTGGCATAAATTAGGATAGAAAAATATATACAACAAAAAAAAAACCTATATAGATAGAATATGTCGCTCTGACACCACATCGGAAAGAGTATAGAATCCCGGATAAATTTCCTAGATGGGCTTCTTATATAATGTGTAACTCACCAGTGAATCTACAAAACCGTTCAACGAATGTTGAACGAATGCTGAAGTTAAAGATTATGGAAAGGATGAATACTGCCACTACTGAGGTCGACTATTCCATATCAAACATTCCTCTCCGACTAAGGATCATGAATTTATGGTAACGAATCTGCATGGATTCCATATACGGTTACATGTTCGGGCTTCACTAGCTTTCAGCAACTTTGTCATGCTTTGAAAATAGCAACAAGAATCAGAATTTCATCTCTTCTTGTCACCATTACAATGATGTCTGCATCTAGCTGTACGATTTTCGATGCACATTCATTTAATCATAGAATATTTTCGCTCACACATATATGGGTGTATGAAAAAACTTTCCAAAAAAAATATATTTTTAATCCAAAATTATTGTGATTTTATGTTAAGATTTTTGTAATGGTATTAGCTTAAAGTATTAGGTTTCATTCTTCCATCTCTAGGATAAAACTTTTCAAATTTGTGAGATATTATGTATCATAAGTCAAGCCATGTTGAGACAGTAGAGAAAAATTGTAAAGATAGCGAAAACTCTGATTAGAGACTTACAACATATCTGTCTAGAGTTTACAACATATAGTGCTCTAACAGAGAATTCTAAGGCGAGATGTCCCAGACGACATTTCCCTCGTGTAAACGCCATTGGTAGAGAATACTACGTGCTGTGGTGCAAGTAAGAGGAGCAGACGCCCGCAGTGCGGGGGGTCTTTGACGGAAAGGTTGCCGCGAGATGTCTAATGCGGCGGTCACACGACGCTATTTTGCCAGCGCTAGTGGCTGTTTGGCTGTTAGCAGCCGTTTCAACAGCGCCGTGTGAACCCAAGTTACTACCAGCGGCAGCGTGATGATTTTAGTAGCGCTAGTGAAGTAGAGACCGTTCTACTTTGCCAGCGCTACTAGGGATCACGTGGCCCTGTCACATGGTTTCTGAGCTGTCAAAAGTGCTTTGTGAACACTCGCCAGCGTATGATAAGTGATAAAGTTTGTTTATTGTAAGTTGTTATTTATTTAAATTTGTGTGTTACGTTTATTATTAAAAAAATCTCCCAGATTCAAATATGTCAAATCACTATTTTGCTACTTGCCAGCGCTAGTAAAATATATATCGTGTGAACCCTCTCAGTACGCTGGCTGCTGTTGCTACTTGCCAGTGCAGCCAGCGGCTGGCAAAACAGCGTCGTGTGACCGCCGCATAAGGGGCCCTTAGACTAGTGCTGGAAACATACGAGTAGGCAAAAAATGCAATCATTTCCTTTATCTGGCCGTGCCGAGTTAAAGGTCACAAAATTTATAACTCAGTGCTTTTTTCTAAAGAAATTGAGAAACATTTAGCCCGCGGCTCATTTTATCGAGGATGTTTGATGTACAATTATTCGTAGTAATGAAATTAATTCGCATCATCTCAGCATGAGCGAGTACCGCAACTATGACCATTATCACCATTGCGAGCAAAATTGTATTCTGGATCAGAAAGTCCCTAAAAAATTTCCGCGGGGCCACCAAGGCCCAATTAACCATAGGGCTAATTGGACTACAGCCCAGGGGCGCCAATTAATATTTAATTCACATATTTATAAAAAATTTTGAATTTTTTTTTGCGTAAATATATATTTAAGTTTTGAATTAAAGAATATTTTAAAAAATAAAATTGAATTTTTACAATAAAACTATGTAAGAGTGCAAAATTTTATTTAGCCCAGGGCGCTCAAACTTGTTAATGCGGCTCTGGGGGCCACCGATTGCCGGTTTTAGAAATACAGAAAAAAAATTCCAGAAGTCACTTCCTTAACAACTTTCCATTAGATTCGTGATCCTTAAAAACCCCGATTTGCTCATTTTTTCCGAAAAATTTTTTTTTTCATATAACTAAGGAGGTATGAAAATCCGCATTTCATGATATTTAAAGACTTTTTACAACTACGAGTTTGTGAGATAATTTCTTTGGAAAATACTTAATCAAATACAGTTTCCCATGAAATATCATCCACATAAATTGGTTGTCAAAATTTATATAATTCGGAGTTACCAAGAAGTTTTCAATAAAATAAAAAAAAAAATCGAAAAGGAAGAAATGAAGTTTATAAGCTCTACGGAAATTTATCCGGACGAACGTATAAATATGTATAGGATTCACGTAAGGCAAACGAAATCCTATAATTAATGAGCTTTTAGGATATTGATATTAATTTAATCAGGGGCTCATGTAATTCCCAGAAGGACGTCGGCTATTCATAATCCGTCATACATGCGTCGTAGAATACATATGCGCATCCCCAAAGGACTCTCACATTTTACCCCCATATCCACGTATTTTTCTATGGGATATTATATCTCTGATCATATCTATATAAATTCACCTATATCCGAACGGACATTCCATGCCATATACATTAACCAAATGTATAGGGGATATCGGCGTGTCTCGATGTGTGTAAATAAACTTTGGCCTCTTGATTTTGTAAGATTTTCTCCCCTGGTTCACTTTTTTTTTGGTTTTTCTGTGGGCTTCATTCTCATTTTGTTCGTTTTTTTTGGTCGCCATTAGGATAAAATGTGAGTGAAGGGGATATCAGTTTTGGCAATGATGGCGGAACCTGAACATAACCTCTGCCACTAATACTGTCGTGAAAATCGATAGCCTCCTAACTCACAAATTGCTTAGTTTCTTATGTGGCTAGTCTACTATATTTTCACATGTATACTGGAATATATTTAGTTTTTTTTATTTATTACACTAACACAAGTATGTTTGACGTAGATTGCTTCCTACTCGTCCATTTCCTTGACTTTTTCTTAATTTTCCTTATACAGATTTCCATTCCTTTTTGCTAACTTCCCGTCTATATGTTTCTTATGCCACTTTTCTATTTCCTTGGCTGACTGGCTAAAGTCTTTTTCCGATAGACGAAGTAAATCCTTGCAAATTAATTCACTGACGCAACAACACAAACAAAAAGCCCCAAATGGTTAACCGAGACGGGTAAAGTAATTCTAGATGTCATTACGTTAAGTAAATTGTAGTAATTTTAGGCTCCACGAAAAGTTTAGAATTTCACTTCTTTCACTTTTACGTCCGACCCTTCCATCACACGAGTTCTATCGCAGACACACGAGTTTCACTATGGCGTCATTGAAGCCAAAAATAGGTAAGTTGTCCACGTGTACCAAATCCTGAAGTGATTTTAATCGACTCATTATTATTTCAGTATGTGCTGGACACGCATTGCAAATGAAAAAGATTGAAATGGTAAATTGAAAATGAGTTTCGGGGGAATAAAGGTTTTCCCTATATGATTTTTGAATTGAAAGCCACGAACGAGAATGCAAAAGTTGTGATGGACAAACCCCTAAAATTCATCAGGGAATTGATTTCTGATTAAAGGTCTAAGTATTCAACCCTCAGATAGTTGTGAATTCAACAACAGGGCACGTGACCATATTTAAATTTCGTTATTATGTCCTAATCAGGCCGTGTGTTTCGTCTATTGACACATTTAGATGCGTTGGCACATATGACCCAAAAATAGTATTTTCCTTAGGCAGCAACTGGTGGTTGATTAGGGACAATATTATTTCATCTATTGACAGTAAGTAGGTTTTTGCAAATTGAAATTTATTATCATAACACTTTAAAATCAAACCATCTGGTCTTGTGATTTTCAATTAAAAATCTAGATTTCAAAAAAAAAAATCTGAAGGATGTAAAAATGGGATTGGAGAAATTGAAAAAAAAACATAATTTTTAAAGAAAATGACACGCTTTTATTTCTGATACACAGTACCAAAAAATTGTTTTTCTTTTTAGTGTATTTTTAAAATAAAAGCTTTTTTTCAATTTTTTTTCCTCAGTTTAGCACGAAATTTGTGATCAATTTTTTTGAAAAAATCTTTAAACCTTCAGAAAAAATATTATGGTGTCTTTAAATTGTCTCCGCGCCAACAATCGAATTCGCAAATACAACAAATATAAAGTATCCAAAAGTATCAGAAATTCCAGGAAAATTCAAAATTATGAAAAGGCACAGATTTATGTAACTGGCAGACGACAAATTCAAGGACTGAAGCTGCCACATGTTGATTGAATCTATATTGTGTTTTGTTTTTCAAACTTTGACAATAAAGCCAATTTAAAATGCACGTGGGTGCAAAAATCACATGACAACCAAGTAAAAAATTTCACCTTTCTCGTGTTTTATATAAGTTTCACATATTTATATTTTATTGGTTACCCGTGTTGCAATGCTCCACTTTAACCCGGCTGCTCTTGTAATTTCCACCCTTGTTTCAGATACAAACTTGTTCGTTTTTTCTTGGTAAAGAAAGAAAAATGTGGATGGAAATTGTATAGTTGGAATAAAATTCCTTCCTTTAACGTGTTTGGATAACAAACACAATTACACGATATTTATAGAAGTTATCAAGCAAAAAGCGATATGATACATAGGCTTACTCGGTAAGAAAACACACGAGCGGAAGAAGTTAGATGCAGTCAGGTCCAAGGGGTGTTAAAGACGAAGCATTGTTTTGTTCAGATTCTTTCTGTTGTTTCGTAAAAAAATCTACGTGGAAAAACAGGATGTGAAACAACCGACAATGATAATAATAAGAAAGCATCAAGAGGGAAACCAAAAGCTCATTCCACGAAATACCAAAATCAAGTCGACCCACGCCACGTGCCTTCCACGTGTCATTCATCTTCTCTTCTCGGCTGTAGCTTCGTTGAATGTTATACGTGAATACCTACTCATAGTAAAATGAAAATCTAGTCCTGAAAAACCAACCGAGAAAGACATCTATATTTTAGTCCCCGAGGCATCTGTAAGTTTATCACTGATCAGGACAAAGAACTAGAGGAGTAAATTCGTCCATGGATGCTCGCTTAGTCTGATGAAGAATGTACGGGATGTACAGCGAAGACTGGAAGTCCTGAGGCGCTCAACGCATATTCGTTAGGAAGTTAAAGTGTGGCTCACAAATGATGGAAACACTTTGGTTCGAATAGGATAGACAGCAACCCCCATCATTAGACAGAATTCTGAAGTCCTGGGGCTCCACAGGATATTTTTGTAACGATTTCGATTTTTTTTTCACTCTCGCCACGCATACGGCTATCACCAAAATGACAACATACTCGACTATACATCACTTTTTTTTTGTCCTTTAGCTGTCATTGTATATTGTTTAGATATATGTGTGTGCATCTTATACATGTATGACTGATACGAATTTTGCTACCAATTCAGACTGAAGGAGACACATTTCAATGTACAGACGCTTGGAGTAATATGAATGCACCCCCAGGGGATGAAATTAATGTCAAATTATTCTTAATTTTCCTCCTTTACGGCTTTAAGGGGTGTTCTCAAATGATGCTGTTCGGGACGCGTATTCATGAAATACGGGAGGTTAGCTAGAAACCTCACACCATTTGCTTCATTCACGACATTTTCGCCCAAAATGTGTATAAATGTTTGTATATTTCGTATATAGACGTTTTCCTAGCAAATAATTATCTACATATAATGTCAAAAAAAAATTCTATACGTATATACACACTTGTCATACACATACCACTTGATACAAGGACAATTGTTTCATATGCTATTTATGAATTGATGGAACACGGATAACTGGTCTAAGAGTGCCCCTCTGGGGGCATCTTTCGATTTTGACTTTGGGTTTCCTTTATCCTAGCAAGCAAGGCACAATGTTAAAACATATGACGGTATGTCTCAAGGGGATGCAACATTAAGACAAGTGCTCTAACAATTTGCGATTGTGACGAGTGATTGAAGCGTCATTATTTGATACAAGTATAATTTGGATGCACATTTTGCTGATTTTGATTAAATGCCACTTTTGATCAAAAATTTTTATGTGATATCCCCCTTTGACAGAGTTTAATAGATTTTTATCTATTTTAAGAAATCATGAAACAAAGGCATTTTTTTAATACTTAAAAACTCTTATTTAATTCAATGATGAGAATTTTAGAACGTGATAATAGAAGCTTACCAAGAAACCCATTGAATTTGAGGGTCAAAAAAGATTTTTTTTCGTGAAATTTTCGATATAATCTCAACATGAACATAACCTAACCACTGCTTCGTTAACCGAAAAAAAATCCCATAGAATGTGTCACACATTTAACAAAAACGGCGGAGGAATAATGCGACGGGGCGGTAATTTCATACCAAAAATCGTGAAATGAAAGACAACGGAGGAAAGGGATCCGGAAAGGCGAAAACTAGTGTGAGGTGTTTCTAACAACTTCCGGAACGGCAAAAAAAATAGGGTACCCGAGTTAACTCGAGCCTACACATTCCAATCAGCACCACCGGCTCGTATTCATACGAGAATATCTAACGACATCACGAAATTTTATTTAAAAAAATTTATTAAAAAAATATAAATACGATTCTCTACAACTGAATAAAAATCTCAAATCTAAGAGATTGTTATATCATCTAGCCCCCTACTCTATTGGATCGGGGGCGCACAACAACTCCGGGACATGCTTAACCTCAGCAAGCTGTGGTAGCCCCGGAGCCGGATTCCCTTTATCCCTCGGCTGTGGCATGCTAGCTGTTTGCCGGGCCTTTGCTCGCCGGTGGGGTGGTTCTTGCCTCGGGATTATTCAGGAATTAACTTTTTTTCATGCCGTGGGGTTCTTCAAATTTTCCAAAACAAGATGTTATCCATATGCATATCGTTTAAAGCCAGTCGAATGATAGAAAAGAAAAATACTGGATAAGAAAAGAATACTATTTGAAAATCAATTTTGCCAAAGAAACGAAAGTCAAGCCACACCCCCCATATCCGCTCACTTGCATTCACCAGTCCCTGTCCCCTACAAAGCGAATCAAACCATATCTTCAAAATTGCTTCTACCAGGAACGAACATCGTAATCTCTATCATGAGTTGGAAACTAAAATGATCCTCAAACAAAACGAATTAAATAAAATCTAAGTTTCTCATTTTACAATAATTGAAAATCTATTTATTGATGCTTCTCGCTATATAAAAATCTACTACAAACTGCTTCACACATATCACGACCAATCTTGATTTACAGTTATGCAAAAAAAATTGTCTTATGTTAAATACATTTAAAAATTCTCATTTCTGCAGCTTTTTTTAGAATAATAAAAAAATCAAAATTATTTTTGCACCCACCTATTGCAAAAAAGGCTTTTCGAAAATTATTTGTTTTATTGCATATTTTTAGGCGAACAAAAAAATTATCCGCGGAACTTTAACGAAGGTAGAATTTTCCTTTATGCGAGCAATTTTTCCCAAATAAAATCGAATTAAAACTATTACTTACAGTAGTTTTGTTTCTCGTTCGATGATCCTGTGCACAAGACGTCGACGATCGAAACTATAGCTAAAAGTTTATGTAAAATAATCGGTAAGAAAATTTGCTCATAGGAAAATAACACCATTCGATACTTCCCATATTATGTCGTTTTTCCCTGATTTAGCTGCTTCAAAATTTCGTAAAAAAAAACATTGACTAGAATCTAATCTCAAAAACAAAGAAAATTTATGTTGAGTGATGTTCCAATTTTGAATGTTGCAAGCGATGCTTGGTGCCGAGCTTTCGCCTCCTCTTTTCTCCTTTTCACCACAATACAATCGAAAGGAGATCAACGCAAAAATCCCAACAAGAAAAATTGTCCAAAAAAATATGTCCGAAAAAGTGTCCAAAAAAAAAAATGGCAGCCGCCACAAGTTTCGCTTCCCTCCACGTGGCGTCGCGTTAAGCAAATCACGAAAATTTTAAATTTCAAATATGAAATATGCGACGGAATTGCTTTATGCTCCTTTGTTTTTCAATTTTTTTAGAATTTGAGTCTCAAATTCAAAATGTTTCAGCTACTATGCTGGGATTCAAAACCCACGACGCAACAATGTTGCAGAAACTCCTACTACGACGGCTGCGACAACAAGAATTTTTCGCACTGAAATGTTTCACCAAATTACTTCACTGAACATAACAAAGATTCATCTGAATTTTACCTGGAATTTGCTCGTATTTTTCTAATAATTAAGCTTTCATCAGCCAACAACTTCGCTAGACAATCTTTTTAAAACAGGTTAGCTCACCCACTATAAAAAAACGCGGTTCTTCTTAAAAAGAAACTATAAAAATCATTCGGTTTTTCTTTTACCTGTTTCTATTTATGCTAAACTCTTTATCGTAACTTTAATTTACGGAAACTTAATCTTCAAGCGATTTTCTTTGTAAAATTCACTTTTTACTTTTGTATGGCCTTGAACAAAGGACCAACAAAGTGCTTCTAGCACCGCACATATGGCTGAAAGCTAACTGAACAGAAATCGATGGCTGATGAATTTTTGGAATTTTCGTTATTGAATATTGACTATTGTTTTAGATGATTCTTTGTAATGATGCAGTAAATCAGAGCGGTTTGGTTAGACTTTTCTAGATTATAGAGGAGAGTCGGGCTATTTAAGGTGAGGCAAAAAAAAACAACTTAATTATTTTGGAAACCAAATTAAAATTTGTTTGATCCTTCTTAAGCCACACAACAAGATATCCAACGGTAGCGGGAAAAAATCTAGTCGGAATTTTTAATTAAACTAAGACCTTAATGTCATACTTTTCATTAGCCATGGTAAAAATCAAAAGAAAAAATAAAGGCAAAAACAAGAAGTAAGTTTTTGAAAACTTTGTTCCTTTCATCAAAAAGACATTTAATTAGTTTTAATAGAATTCTCGTACCGCAGTGTCATTCGCTTGTGCATTCAATTAATTTAAAATTAAAACGCTGATCAATAGTACGGCATCAGCAGCAGAGACACTTCAGTTTTAATATAAGAAAATTTAACGAATTTTCAAGATGATCCTTGTAAAGATTCTCTTCATTCCTAAAACTATGCACGTTTCTCCAAACAACAGTGAAATTCCTATACTTTGAAAATTTTCCCTATTTTACCTATTTTCCCTATTTTCACAGATTCAATGAGTACCTTCTTGACACCGTCCGCTGTTCGCTGGTTAAAAATTTAAGATCCATGGACAGAATTCAGTGACGGTGTCTGTCCAGCATGAAATCAGGAACAAGAGCACTAGAAAAAAACGATTTTAAATTGAAAAAAAAAAATCAGATTGGAGAAAAAGTTAAAAACTTTTTTAATGCAAGTATGCACTTGAAATGCGAGCAAAGTTAAAGGAGACGAAAGACAAAACTCCAAGTCTGAACTAAACTGAACTGGACTAAAATGTTACAATATCGTTTCGCGTCCAGGACAACTTAATAACTTGTCCCACGACATTACAGGGATATTTTTTTCATCTCTGTAATTCGTCCTTCGTGTCTGGTATTCCATTCCCAAAGGAACATCCTCAAATATCAGTGAATTTCTTCTGCTTTGCCAGCAACAGAATCAGTCCGCCAGTTAGTATCATATTTCAGGAAACTGTTTTTCAAAAAGGAATCCGTAATAGAATCTTGTTACCCCTTTTAAACTTCATTTATTCCATAATAAAGAAGAATTGCGTTAAATTTATATTCTCAAATTTTCCACTTTTGTAGTATTTGCTAGTCAATAAATGTGATAAAAATGCATCTGAAATAAATATATCCGAAAATTTAAGAAGGTTTAAAAATGCCTTTTTTTTTAATCGAAAAATTGTAGAATTATCTGTCAACCGTACTTTCGACTTAAGGGCTGTAAATCTTGGGTATTTAATATAGAAAAAACACTAGGAATTTCAAACTGATAAAAAACAATTCAAATTGAAACACATAATAAAAAATATTATGTACTATCGGGTCTTTCAACAAGGACATAACAATTTTGTATTTAAATAAAACACAGAATAATTGAGAAATCGGGCTGAAATTTATTCCAGGTGTAGTGGACATGTTACATTTAAGTATGAAATTTGATGTCGTTCATATGGGCACGTTTGCAGATTGATTCTTTGGAGCCAATTTACCACCACTCTTCCACACATATCGGCCGGAACGTTGGCAATTTCGCGTTCGATATTGTTCCTGAGCTCCTCTAATGTTGTTGGCTTGTTGGCATAAACCAACGACTTAACATAACCCCATAAGAAAAAATCCAACGGCGTTAAATCGCATGGGCGAGGTGGCCATTCGACCGGACCATCATTTCATCATTTTCATTATCATTTCATAGGACTCAGAATTTCGGTAGTAAGTTTGAATAATTTCCAATCGTTGTTCGTTCGTGAACTTCACCATGATAAAAATGTGAACCTTGACTGACGTTTTAGCATTGCCAGACCATAAAAAAAGTTTTAGGGTGCGTTTTTATTAAAATACAAAATTGTTATGTCCTTATTGAAAGACCCTTTACTACAAAATTTTCAGAAATTCAGTTTTTCATATTTCTAATGATTTTATTAAAATCAAAATCATCAAAAACAACTCTTGCAATTACCCAATTGACCAATGTTGGAATTTTTGTCCCGTTTCCAAATCTACCACGCAATTTTCCTTTATTAAATTTAAGAATATTTGTGGAAACATTTGGAATTATGGACCTTATGGTACAAAAAGGACCATTTTCACAGGAAAAAATCTTGGATTTCCAGTCAATTTTCGGGTCCATAAATCGTTCCTTCGGTACTTGGTACAAGATGATTGGAAATGTAATTGGTTTTCCAACCAATTTGGTCAATTGGGTAGATGATAAAAAAATTTTATTACTTACAAGGCAATGGTTAAAGTTTAATTTAGTGTACAAGTGTCTTAATATCAAATATGAAATAAATTATTAGGCCCTATCACAGAATCCGATACGAATGATTCGGATCGTAAACTCAATGTTGTTGTTGGTATAAAACACTAACAACAACATTGAGTTTACGATCCGAATCATTCGTATCGGATTCTGGAATAGGGCCTAATATATAATATTTTCTCATACATACTCATTCGAACTATTTTGTTCATCAATTTGGCATACCTGAAAAATAAAAAAAGGTGTTTAGAATTAATTATAATTAATAAAAAAAGACGTTGAGTTGTAGTCCAAAAGACTTTTCTTTGTGTTGATCACAACTGATATGTTTCACAATTTTCTCGAAAAGGATTTATTTGAGCAATGAAGTTATATGTGCTAAATTAAATGAATCAACTACATTAACACGTATCAGATTTATTGTTTTATTAAAAAAACATGTTTTTTTTAATAAAAATTCAGATGCTTTTTATTTTACTGCAAAAAGACTAGATTTACTGGGAATTTGTAGATTTTTGCAATTCAAAAACATAATTTTTATTTCGCAAGATCGTTATAAATACAATAATATGAATATTGTTATGGAAATTTGATTTTTACTCAATTCAGTTTTGTTTAATCCTCTTACCAGCTTTTTATCATTCAAATTTTCATATCAAATCTGCAAAGAAAAACTTGAATATTCCGATTCCCCATATTGAAAGTTCTTTTTTAAAATATTATATTGCTAACAATGTCGTTATTCTCTGGTTGATGAATGGACTGTTGACTAAGCAGTATTTATGCGATTTTACTTAAATTATATATAAGCCTCTCCGAAAATGTCGTCTGAATGTTAAACATTTGTGGATTCAATTTATGTGGAAACCAACATCCAACCACCTCCACCCTTTATCGGCCAATGCTGTTACCAATAAATACAAATGATGGTGTTCTTCGTTGAAAATCAACTCAACTAAAGAAATACAGAAAAATCTGTGCAAAGAAGCATCCAGAAACCATAAGAGGAACACAAAATCTCTGATTAGGTTTTAATTTATGGTTTCATCGACTTAAGGCCGGCACCAATAAATTAAAATCACGCAACGTTTTCCAATACTCGAACATTCGTTTATTCATTCATGCTAGAAAGACAACAACAACAACAGCAACACCAATCACACTGGCTTTAATATAAAATGCAGTGTGAATTCACCTTCATAATTTTATGGTGGCAACATTAAATGCTCCAACAGTGTCGTATATTAGGTCTTTTATGCTGTTATCATCATAATTCGTAATAATTTCGAATAATTTTCATCTCGATTGAAATGGGGCGCATAAATTAAATAAAAATCTAAGGATCAATAATTCTTATTTCAATCCATTGCATTCCATTAAATAGGAATTCCCTTTTTTCGGTATGAATAGCGTTCATATTTCAACAACATGAAATATAGACGTGTACATAACTAACAATTGGGATGATTCCATTGGATGGTTTTAAAAAAATAAATTAAAAAAAAAAAATCTGTGCTATCAAAACTTTGGATTGGTGCTGGATAAGTTTTCTCCTGATGATAAATTGGGGATTATTCTTCCGCACACACATCGATTTTACGAAATACAAATACACAAGAGTAATTTTTTTTAAATAACTAACAAAACAAAAGCTAACCGAACGAATATTGGGCAAAAGTTTTTATATCGATTTTAGAATTTGATGACTTTATAAGCGGATTAGGTTACAGCAACAGCAATCACATAAAGCAGTAACAGCAATACGGATAGTACCAACATAAGCAGCAGCAGCATAAAACACTATAAAAACAAGTCTCCGATTCTTAAGCGCTTGGCGGCATCAGCACTGCAGAGGCAATAAACGGTATCGATGCATCCATATTCACATGTATATAAAAAAAATACATCATTCGAGCATACTAATAGTAGAATTTATATTTTTTCGGTCTGTTTCTCATGAGCATAAAAACATAAATATGTATGAATGACGCATAGATAGAGGTCTCCGTAAAGCCAAAAAAAAAGCCACAGATAACAGAAGAAAAAGTGCATTTAGTCGCGACGCTTAATTCCTTGAGTAATGACCATCTATTACAGTTTTATTGATATTCGTATTAACGAAAAGCCAAATGAGGTAAGCCCATGATAAGGAAATTAATTTTAATGCCCATTTCACAGAAGCGAACAAAGTGATATTTTCATTCGGATAGCATGCAATTTATCTAATTTTTATTTTTGTCCGACTTTTGAAATGGATTAATGATGCATTTCAATGGAAATTTTTATCGATATTGAATTTTACTACTTATTTCAATTTGTTTTTTCATCGCTAAGCTGTGGAAAACTTTTGATATGAGGTAGTAAAAAAAGCCGAGGAATTTTCTTTTAACGAGTAACAAAATGATTAGCTTCAATTAATATAAATTAAAACATTCAATAGTTGATTATGGAGTGAAAGATATTTTTTTACTCATAAAAGATAATTGGAAGTAATTAAAAAGAACAAAAAAATGGGACACGATAAAAAAATGTGATGAAACCAGAAAAAACGGGGAATTTTTTTTTAGAAAAAAATAATATGCATAAAATATGTAATGTCGTTATCGAGTTTACTAAAAAAATCAAGTAATTGCAGAACTATTGCGATCTTTGGAAATATTTGAACCTCTAAAATCGATGTTGTGTAATAATTTTTCGTCCTTGTTGCCTACTCTTACAGTTTTACATGGACTGCGAAATATGGATTAATCGCAACATTTGTAAGGTTTTTTGTTGCAAGCCGGGTGTCATTAGCACCAGATATAAACTACACACTGAGAGAAAAATTCGGTCACATGGATAAAATCGTTGTTAAATTAACAAAAATTTTATCCTATACTAGGGGCTGCGCCCCGAAAATTACTTTACCCCCTCCCCTTACTCCCCCCACCTCTCGGGCTATTTTTTAATGGATCTATGTTGGGGCTGGACTCCCGACGAATATCTGTGCCAAATTTCAGGCCAATCGGTTCAGTAGTATCCCGCGAAAGCGTAACATAGCGCAAAAACTAAGTTTCGAAATCACTTTACCCCCTCCCCTTACTCCCCCCACCCCTCGCGCTACTTTTCCGTATGCCTATGTTGGAACCAGAACTACTACAGACACTCATGCCAAATTTCAAGTCAATCGGTTCAGCCGTTTTTGCGTGATAGAGGAACAGACAGACAGACAGACACCAACTCATTTTAATATATTAGTATGATATGATCAGTTAACAAAATAATTTTGTTGAATTAACAAAGGGAAATTTATTCCTCGGTAAAAGGTCAAAATAAAATTGGTCATAAGGGTAAAATCATTGTCAAATTGATAAAATTTTTGATGAAATCAAAAAAAAAATGCGGTTTTTTAGATAAATTGAAATTTTTTTGTTCGTTGGGAGATATGAATAGGAAAGATTCCTATAAAAACTGTAATATTTATATAAGACAGTAGGATTTTATGAAATGACTTCCAAATTAAGGAAATTCATATCAAAAATAAAATAGGAAGTTCTTACAAATCTTTGGAAAAAAAATTTTCATCCTCAAATATTACGAAAGAATCTTTTCAAATTTATGTAAACATTAATTATTTGAAGAGTTGAAAGTAAAAAGCTGAAGGCCCAAATAAAAACGTTGACATTAATTACAAAAATTGATTCAAGTCGTTTTCCGACATCATGTAGAAAAACACATTTAGGCAGACAAACAACTCTTTTAAGAATGCTATAATTAGCTTCCATACGATTTCAATTTTATGATATTTAACTACATGAATTTTGAAAAGGAATCCACAAAATGGTAAAACAAATCTATTCTTTAATGCGCGGCCGGAGGAAGCATAAAATGCGTGGCCGAAGGTCGAGGAGCACGGCGAGGTCGTAGGCTGACGGGGTCGTAGGATGATTCTCATATAGAATATAATAATTTTGAATTTTTGAGATTACTATATTTCACGAAAGCATTGGCAATCCAAATTGTTTGTTAGGCTGCACCACATCTGACCTCCACCCTCTTACTAAATTTCGTCAAAGTTGATGAAACTTTGTGCAAACCGGGCGATGTTAGCACCGAAACTTTTTTCCAAATTCTTCAAAACCATTCTAAAATGGCTGTTTTTTTTTTAAATTTTTATGTTAAATTTCACTCTAATATTGCATATTCCAACTGAGATGATTTTGCCACTTTTCTTGAAGTATAAACCGTTTAACGAAAAGTTAGGTCAATTACTATCGTGGGAATGATGACTCGCGATTTGGGTTAAATGGAAAAATTAACTGAACAAATAAATCAATTTGGAAGCAAGGGGTCACTAAACGTAGACTCACTTGTACCTGAAGCGAAATAGAAGAAAAAAAATATGATAAATTGCTAAATTTATGCTAACAATATCGGAACCGCCAAATGCAAACATATTTCGGCGCAGTATAGAAAACATAATCAATTTCGAACAATGGAGAAAATGAGAAAATTATTAATAAAGTGAATGAATTCATGTAAGATTTTGACATTTTAACAGTAAATTCCAAACACACCCAAAACTTCATCAATCGTTAAATTTCTCTTTGGAGTAAAGTTTTCTACGTCTAACAATATTAGAAATGTTTCCCAATCATTCAATTTCATCCCGTCGCGTCGTCTGTATCCCGTTTAGAAGTAATAATAATGACACATCTTGGTTGGGTTCATCGAGACGCTCATATATCTTGATGACCCCATATTGGCCAAAGTATAGAATCGACTCTAACGTATGTTCCCACATATGTTGATATGTTTCATCACATCATAAAACCCGTCGTCAGACTTCCAAAGACCTCCAAATATGCGCATTTTCATATTCCAGTCACAAGATATAACCAGTGTGCTATGCTAGGCAACCGGTATTTTGACTTTGACTTCAGCTAAGATTGCATTTGATTGACTCAAAACAGAGTTGAGTTAAAGTATGTACATGGGGGTCAAAAACTATAAATCGACTTCTCGTTAGTTACCTGACAAAGCGATTTTCATCGGTTAATTCGATTGTCAAATTAACAATTCGTCTACCGCTGAGATTCATCGATTTCAGAGACCCGCCAAAATATGTTAATTTAAAATTTCTTTCATATTCACTTTTACAGTTGAACCCCTGTGAACCAGGCATTGAATTGAGTGATTTTTAATTCTATTTCTAAAAGTTCATTTTTGGTGCTACTAATTTAAAGCAATTCTCCAAGATTGCTTCAAAAATTCAGTCATACCGAAACATATTGAAAAATTTAAAAAAAAATCATATATTTTTAAACATTTAAATAATAAATTCCTGTGTGAAAAACGTGCGAATAAAACCAAAAGAAAACAAATTTTCTTAACCCTTTCAGTACATATTTTTTTCTATGGGGGTTGAAAATACTCTCTATACAAATTAATGATGTTTAAGCTATTAGTATTCATTTAAAACAAAAAAAAACCAAAAATTTTAATTTTTCTTGAATTATGTCCACTGTAGTGCAGCTTTTTACTCAAAAAATCAAAATTGGGTCACAAATGCATTTAACCCTTTCAGTCACCACGTACACTATAGTGTACACACTTTCTACCAAGTCAAGTTATGAGTTATGGCTTCTGAAAAGTGTATACACTAGTGTACGTGGTGACTGAAAGGGTTAAAAATTAATAAAGAAAAACCGTACCAAAAATTCTTGGAAAGGAATTCCCGACAATGATATTGTTGTAAATTCTGAGACAAAAAACGTCTATGTAAACAAAATTTTTTCCTGATTTTGAAAAATGTCTTTGGAAAATCAACATAAAAAATGTTGTGTCTTTTCTTGAAAAATTAGTCCTTTGAAAAAAAATTATTTGAAAAATTAGTTCTTTAAATAAAATTTATTTGAAAAATTAGTTCTTTAAAAAAAATATCAGTTATGACCAACACAAAATTTTCCTCTGCAAGATTTAGTTTCGAAAAAAATATGCAAAAAATAATATTTTTTCAAATATCTCTCGAACTGTATGTAAAAACCGCTAAAGTAAAAAATGCGCAAATTATATTTACTTTTTTCTCAAAAAATAAATGAATTATTTTTTTTTTCAAAAATCGCAGTTGTCGAGTAATTTACAAAATACCACATTTAAAAAAAAATGTATGGGAAGTACCCGTTATGGCTAACGTTACTTTTCCAAAAGTTGATAGAAAACAACGATTTTCGGAAAACTTTTTTGCAATAAATTTCAAGTCGCTAGCTCAATGCGTTCTCGAGTTATTTAAGACAGGTACGTAATAAATTTCAAGTCGCTAGCTCAATGCGTACAGGCCGACCGACAAACAGGAAAGCGGTCTGTCTGTCTGTCTGTTTGTCAAGGACATCCTCATAATTTTGACTGAAACGGATTTCGTACTGTTCAGAAAGTTTCTCCAAGACTTGGTCTCGGTCATGAATACACTACTTTCCTTCTATAGCAAAAGAAAGTAAAAAATCGTAATAATTTGGAAAAACTCAAGAAAAAACTTGTCTTCGAAAAAAAAACTTTTTTTCCCGATGTCTTTGTTTCTGTCTACATTTCGAGAAAGAGAAAGAGAAGAGTCGCCAACTTAAGATTTTACTACTGACCTACGCATTGCCCTATTTGCCTATTGTCCAATTTTGTATTTTCCTGATTAAACACTTACCTTTTTAATAAGGTTCGCCTGTAAATCTTGATGATAAAATTTATAAATTCCGGAATCAAAAATGCCCACATCACACTATCCCGATATGCAATAAAATACTCGAATAAAAAGAATTACCTTTAAGACTCTAAATAACTTAAGAATATTGATAATGATTATCACAAAAAAGAAACGAAAAAACTCGAAATCATACCGAAAATTGAAATTTTGGAGCACCGCATCATACATAATTATCTATCAGTTTTGATGATAAACGAAAATTCTCATTATGCCTTCATAATCAGACGCCTTCATAATTTTATAGAATTTCCGTGGGAATGCCATGAATTCTAGCTACCTCTGATGAAGGAGGGCTTGGAAAATAATTGATTTGTTTCCTACACAAAAAAAAATTTATAAGATATTTGTGTTTAATGCTCGCAGACCGGCAGCCTATTGCCTATTTAAGGCATATCATAAAGTAGGTGTTGGCCATTAAAAAGAAGCCACGAAATTTTATTATGTGTAAATCATAGGCTTGTCGTAAATTGTTCAAAATTGGCCCGCTAATTGACATTATATGTTGGCTATGCTATGTAGACGAAAAACATTCACAATAAAAATAGCTACAGATCTAATATCTAAATATATTTCGAGACGATCTTTCATATTTAATTACATTCACCTCTATGTTATAAAGTGGGTATTGAGAGATTTTGTCAATATATATAGCAATCGTAAATATGAGTATGTCGCAAATTCGGCCTCACATAAAAGCGAAAATTGAAAATAGCACAGTACCGAATGGCAAGTAGAAAAAGGGCAATAAAATGTGTAAAAGAAATTAGAATGGAGAAAATCCTAGACAAGTTTTTTTCGTGTACAAGGATTTGTTTTTCGCTCGATGTACGTCATCAAAGACATGCTATCCTGTGGCGACCTTAAAAAGCCTTTTCAATCACGCGATTTGACTTTTCACGATTCTAACCTTTAACCAACCAAATATAGTATGTTTTGCGTAAGGATAGATCAATCGCCTCATATATAACCATATCACACAAGTAAGGATTAAATGTTAGTCTGGAATATTTTCCTTTTCACTTTACCGAATCTGGCTTTCCTTAGTACTCTTCAGCGTTATTATATCCTTTCTAAAATTGATTTCGGTGGCATGAATCGGTCGGTGGTGTAATTTATCGCCTTAACTTAATCAATTTAGTCTGAAAATGAAACAGAGTTATTTTGGGAATTTAACAAAAGGAGGCCAACTGCCAAAGAACAACAACAGTCTAATCGTGTCGAACACACTTTTTAAATTTAATATTGCCTTTTCGTGATTAAGTATGTGGGATATATGTGGGAGGAAACATGATAAAATTCGTGATTAACAAAACTTGGCCTAAACCAATATTAAGGAAACGTAATATGCAATTAAAAATCGAATTTGAAAACCAATTACATGTAAATATGAAAAGTAAATACCAGCAAGATTAATCCAGTTGTGGAATATGCTTACTTTCTGTGTTTTTGAAAAATCCAATAAAAATACCTACCTTGATAAAACAGACTTACCCTCATGAAATACCCTATTCCCGTAACTTTGAGATTTTGAATGGGAAACGCCGTTGTGGGAATGGGTAACACTTTTCAATGGTTTGTCACATGATAAAATTTTTGTGGAGTATTGTTTTATAATGGACTTTTCTCCTCCAATTGTATACCGTGATTTCAGTTGCAACTAAAAATTTTCGACAATATTAAATATAAAATTTCAAGGTAATTCTAGTGGCAACAGTGTCGATTCTTTTCCCAATAGACGCTTCTTTAAAGTAAAACTGACATTCAGGTTTCACAGATAATCACTGTATCGACCCGACAACAGTAAAATGGCGCTCTATTGCTGCAGGATTTTCACGAAGCGAATATTGACCCAAAGACGACCCATCGGTCACCAATTTCTTCATTAAAGCTATTGTGGCTTTGGAGACACATTTAATCAGTGTGTCGTTCTCATCGTCCGCTTACGCCCCTTGTATACGGAAATTAATTAAAGGTCTAAATTTTTAAGATCAATTGCGTAAATGGGTCCAGTTTTAGGTCGCAAAGAGCGAAACCTCCTATACTTCTGCTTTTCGGTGCTATTTGGAGGGTCTGCAGTAGTGTGAAGGCGGTATCAAATCTAATAGAGAAACATAACAAAAGCTATAATTGTCAATCTGGCAATTATTGAAAACCCGTATGGTAATTTAAGTGAACGGCGAACAGTTGTATCAAAATTCCACTTTGAAGTAAAACTTTCCAATAAGATTTTTTTAAAATTTATGCCAATCGGATTTTGATGTATGGGAGTTTTATGTAGAATCATATCCTAAATAACTTTTGTTCTTGGACTTTCTTGATAAGATGCACCGTTTTTCAGATATTCACAAAAAACGTTTTCGTTCGTATGGGGGGTACCCCCCCTAATGGTCCGTTTTTGCCCATTAACGAACTTAGCCTCACATTTTACGAAAAACGAATCTGCGCAAAATTTCAAGTCTCTAGCTCAATCCGTGCGCCCGCAATCCGCGCCACAGACGGACAGACGGACGGATAGACGGACGGACCGACGGACGGACAGACGGACGGACGGACAGACGGACGGACAGACGGACATGCTAAATTCAACTTTTTTTATCATTCTAAACACACTGGTGTAATTCATTTTTGTGTGTGATGACGGGATCTTGGCGTTACAAACTGTAAGGCAAATCTAATATACCCTTTGGTTTCACCATACGGGTATAAAAACGTCGAATTCCAAAACTGGGATTGAAAATTGTGCCAATAATTTTAACCGTTTATATTAAAATCAAATGAAATTTTTGCATATTTTTTTACTTTTTGTTTTTTAGCCGATTTGAAAAAAAACCCACCGGTTGAACAAAAAGGCTGTTTCAAAATTCAACCTGTGTAAATTTTAACTGATGTAAGCGACATATTTTTTATTGAGTATGAAGACATATTGCAAAAAGGAAGAGGATGTCTGAGCAATTTAAAATTGGCTCTTCCTACTTACAATCCAAGGGGATAAAACATAAGTCTATGACGATGTGATGATCCTCCTCGGCTGACGAAACTAAGTGAAATGAAACAAAAACAGAAACATGATGTCACTTATCCGTTTTAACGAGGGGAAGAGCGGGAATCACTGAATGTATGAGGAAAACCAAACTTTCTGGCCCGGCAGGAGAAAATTAATCCGAGTTGAAAGACAAGCGGACGCGGATGTCAATTGCTCGTAACTTGATGCAAACTCGGAAGGGAAGCACCCAACAATGACTACACCGTCATTTATGAGAAGAATAAATTCTGGTGCACAAGCCACCTCATCCGTCTCTTCCCGGTTCAGGGAATTCCGTTCATCCATTCCCGTCTAATCCTTCATCATAACATGTGTAGTTCAATGTCTTCCTTACGAATGTCGTGTCTTGCCATGTCGCTACTTTAGGTACATTACTTTTACTTGTCTGGTCAACACATGTTGCACCACAGCCAGAAAGCAGAAGCAGCAGGGAACAAGTAGCAAATATAACAGTCAGTAACTGGCAGTCATCCTCATATTCCTACCCTTGTTTTCTTTTTTGTCACTCGAAAGCGCAATTAGTGTTCCTTGGGTGTTTACGCTTCTGACAAAACGTTTCCGATTTTTTTTTTGTTTGGTTAAGTTGAACATAAAACAAGAAAATACCTCAGGCAAAAACGATGACAAGACTAGGGAGAAGGAACTGAAGCCATGGAAGTCGTTTGCTAATCTAATCGAACTACATAAAAAGCAATCACCATCGTCACTGCTTTGATTAATTTTAATTATTACACAAAATCTTTTGTTACAATGCCTTTTTCGGGGAAACCCATTTCTCATTCTTTTTTTGAAAATTCCCGCTCAAGTATGATGGTATAAATTGCTATACTTTTAATGCTATATAGTTTATTTTTTAAACTTGAATAATATTATATTAACTCTCAATTTGCTTCAATTTTCAACATATGTATATATTTAATAAATTTGATTTATTTGTAATAACATTTATGTTAAAAAAAATCGTGACTGACAAAACTTTTTTCCTCTTTTCGGATACATACAAATAATAGAATTATGACTGACCTGCTTGTAATAACATTTCTAATTAATTTTATTTAATATGGTGATAAAAACAATCAAATGAAATGCTCAAAACACTATAATAATTGCTGTATAATATCAATGGTAAAAATTTAATTTGCAGTGTGTTTTGAAAAATTTCAAATAATTGAAAATTTTCTGTGAGGAAGAAAGATTACCGGAAATGAACAGAAAAACACGAAATGAAAATCGTAAAGTTTGTGAAGACCAGAAATTAATCAAATTTCATTTATGGTCCGGGATTGTTATTAGAACGCTACGCCACCCCTCCGTGGCTTTTGTATAGAGGAACCATCAGCGTTGCTTTCCTAATCAACGGATAAAATGGAAAAGGCGGAACATGACGAAAGGCATAAAGGCAAACATGCTGACGTGGATACCAGCTTCATATACAATAGCAGACGGCAGCATATTCGTTGACGTGGACCATATGGTGCAAGGAGCATAACGTCCTTTTACTTTGACAATGAGTTTTCGAGTAACGAGTCCAGAAAATCCTACAAATACGTGCGATATGCAGTCGCGTATAAATAATTTTTCCAAGTATCCGTCATGTATACAGTAGTGTTTTATATTTGCATCCTTTAGAACAACTCGTTACAAGGACTTGAATTCAGAACTTCTTTTTTTGTTTTTCTTTTCATTTTAGATCCCTTTCCATGTTAGGAGGTAGGTTAGGTACTCGTGCATATGTTCTTCTTTCTATGATTTTTGACGTCAGTTTCAATCCAAATGTGCTCCATTGCTAACAAACCCCCTCCCCTCCATTTTGTTTTATTATCTAGATATCGATGTGATGTTGCTCTTTTATTAAACACAACGACTAGCATTGTTACTTCGAGGAAATGTGTTGTATATTCATAAATCCTTTCAATTCTTCATTGTTGCTTGCAATTCATGTGACACTGCGCGCCCTTTTTGAAATTACTTTGCATACCGAATGTCACTGCGAACATGTGAAAATCCATTCCTAATAGTTTTAATTTTTGAACACTGAAACCCGAAAAGCAAAAAAAAAAACGTCTTTAAAAATATTGTTATTTTCTTAACCCTTTCAGTCACCACGTACACTATAGTGTACACACTTTTCAGAAGCCATAACTCATAACTTGACTTGGTAGAAAATGTGTACACTATAGTGTACGTGGTGACTGAAAGGGTTAATCATATGTGAAATATTTCATGGGTTTTGAATACAAAAAGAGTTTTTTAAGAAAGGTTTTTTTTACATATCCACAAATGATATCTAAAACAAAGGAGATATGCAAACCAAAAGTTTTTTGAATGTGGTTCGGTTTCAGTTCCAGGATGAAAAAGATTTCTGGTTTTTGGTTTTGGTTCCTTAACACGTTGGCTACCAGCCAAAAAAACGCTTACTCCGCTAGTATACACTGGGAAAAACGCAAAAATCATTTCTATACTTTGTGAGTCACCAGTGAACATAAGATCAATACAGACAAAAACGAACTCCATGTTCCACAAAAAAACCCCCTTTGTACCGCACGAGCGACTGCACTCAACCATGGAACTTGAGAAACTGACGGTAATGGCAATATTGTGTGTACACCGGTGACTCACATGGTAGCCAACGTGTTAACACGGTTCGTAAATGAATTTTAAGGATTGAAAGATTGTGGAGGGCATAATATTCTAAATAACTGGATTTTATTTTCTTTTAATGCTTCTCCAAGACATTAGAATATTCTACAATTTACAATTTGTGTCTCACTTAAGACATTATAAAGGCTTAAAACAAAATTTGAGATCCACCTTACTTTTTCCAAAGGTATAAAAAAACAGATGTTCCACGGGTTTTATCGTCCACAATTTTCAGAATGGTGGCTGTCATTTCATTTTCCAATTCAGTCCTCTGAAAAGCAGCCTTGCTTCTGGTAATAAATTTCCATATTCCCATGCTTCAAATGGACGATAGTTTTTGTTTCCCATCAAAAAGAGCTGTAATCTGTTTTCGGGTCTACGTCATTCTTGTGCTAAAGTTTTCAAAGTTCGAAAGTGTTGAAGGGTTTATACCGCCCAGACAACTACAAGTATAGCCTGAACTGGTTTTCATACAATGAAATCCATTTTCGGTCTTTAAAGTGGACTCGAAACCATTTCACTGTACGTTTCAAGTGTTGTTTTTATTCGAATATTACAGGATAACATGAAAATTTCCCATACAACATATTAATAAAACCTTTAGTTTATTTGAGGCACAAAAAATGGTCGCGTACAATAATTTATTGTGGATACTTGAAAATTTACTCACAATCAGAAAAAAATACATGTTTCAGTCTTAAGAGAGTAGCAGCTAGAAAAGAATTGATTTAAGTTGCGGGGAAATTGGTAATGGAAAAGAAAATCTTGTAAATAAACCACATAAAACGTTGTTTTTGAAGCGATCTCTACTTTCTATAACTTTGAAAAGGAACATAAATCTACATCTATGCCCACAACTTTATTTGAACGAATGGAACTTGTTGCACGGAACCAATTTGAATGCAGTCCCTATCAAAGGTGTGAATAATGGCCAATTGAGGTGGCTGTATGTGAGGTCATGTACTCGAAAGTATCTGAAGTACGTACGTACACATATGTACCATCAGCATCTTATAAGATTGTCGTATTATGCAAGGTATTCTATTAACTATCAGATTCATTCTATACCGGGTTCAAGTAATTTGCCTTCTCTGTTTATACAGCTGGACATTGCCTTCCATTTATGTCACAATCTATTTGCATAATACTACCTTCAACCATGTTCAACAACGTGTCAAATCACGGAAAAGTAATTCATTAGGACGCATCACATTCACTAGCATCGAAATATGCATTTGATCGGATAGTAATTCTAGCTTGAGGTGAAAAACATAAACAAGAATATGCCATCTTCAAAGTGTGGAAAGACCACTAGAGATGGTCGACTATAGACAAACTTTGGATTCAATCACGACATCGACATCGTCTTTGAAATCAACATCGACGACAGACTTATCGCCATAAATTTCCTAATTTGACTTTAAGTGATCGTTTCAAACGACATTCATCGAATAAAATCGATGATTTAAAAAAGGGCACGCATTAAACTTAGTGCAATAAAATTACATAGTTTCATGTTAAATGATTATTTAAATATACACCTCATAATTTATCCAAATGAATCGAAATGGCTTTTGAAAATCCCGAAAAACACACATCAAACGTTTGTCTACAATTTTTATTTGAGATTTTAGTAGGTAATATTCATTTTAATATCAGTTAAAACGAATTGATGATATTTAAGGGCCATGTTCTTTTTTGGTTTAATTTAAGAATTTTCTTTTGGAGAGACGCACATCACAGTTCATTTCATTTTGCTGTTTTTTTTTCCTTCTCTCAAACTTTTTTTTGTGGATTTCATTATTTTTCCAAAATATTTATTCTCGATTTTATTAGAGTAGTAGAGGGCATCGAAATAAATTACCTTCACATCAGGCGCGCGGGTCGAGATCATAATTTAGAAGATTTATGAATAATTTATGAGAAGCTTCAAAAGATTATGGCGAAAGGGACACAAGAATTTTATATAGGAAAAGACAGGAAGCTACTTAAAGTCATTGAATTGGGAACAAACCTTTTCAATTTCCCGTCTTTTCATGTAGAAAAGAAGTATAATTAATTTTTTATTTCGATATTTTAAAAGCTTTTTTAATCGCTCCGTCAAGGATAAATTTTTTTTCTTCCTTAAATGTTCTGAGAGCACTTCAGATCAAGCGTAAGTAGCCCATATTAAATTTGCTAATTTTCATATTTTCTTCCTTAGGTCCAATAAATGCCATAGCAGGTATTTATCTAGGTATTTATTAGATTGGAAAATTAGAGAATTCTTCAATATAGAGTTTATTTGAATTTTTAGTATTGATATTTTGAGGGGAGGACTTTTACTGATCTTAAGGACATTCAAGAATTTTGGATGAGAAATTAGAAAATCCCTTAAAAAGCTTATCTGTAATTTTCATGGTGATTAAATAGGGGAAGGTGGGGCATTCTGGACCGCATTTTCATTTTGGCTAAAAACTCGCAAAAAAATAACTTTTTCTGAAAATTTCAAAGCTTGAATTTGTAGTACGATAAATAACCTCTCTTTGGGTCACAGCGGTTCGGTCAAATTGTATTAAATTATACAAGTTTTATCAGTTGGCGCAAAAATGGCGTTTTTGCGATTTTGAAAAATCTCGGGGTATTGTGGACCACTTTGTAAATCGATTAAAAATGGAAAAATGTGATAGACAAACTTTTTTTTTGATTCATATATTTATTATATAACAGACAAAGTGAAATGAAGTGAAAAATTGCAATGAAAATCAGTCCGAAACGCAATGTTCGCAAGTCCAGTAACTTGCAGTCATTCCGGAGCATCCCAAGTGAACAGCTCGGTCGCATACGTTGCAATGGATGGTATTTCGGCGGTTCATTTTTTTTGGCATATTTTTCTTACAAATTATGCAGAAATCGATGTATTCTTCCACCTCACAATAGGTTGAAGATGGTTGTTTCTTCTGTGATGTCTTCGATTTGACACGATCTTTTTGCTTTTTCGATTATGGTTTATCACCTTTTCTCTCCAATCTCTTTCGCTTCATATCAGCCTTCTCACGAAGGTCATTTACATCCTCTGGCGATGTCAAAACGGCCGATTTAGAAACTAGCTTGTATACCCGTCGTTGCCGGGTTAAGCTTTTTGTCTAAATTTTAGAATACGAAGAAAACCGGAAAGAACTTAAAGACTTTTTAATGGGTCTATGTTGGGGCTGGACCCCCGACAAACATCTATGCCAAATTTCAGGCCAATCGGTTCAGTAGTTTCCCCGCGAAAGGGTAACATAGAGGGAAAACTAAGTTTCGAAATCACTTTACCCCCTCCCCTTACTCCCCCCACCCCTCGCACTACTTTTCCGTATGCCTATGTTGGAACCAGAACTACCACACACACTCATGCCAAATTTCAAGTCAATCGGTTCAACCGTTTTCGCGTGAAAGAGGAACAGACAGACAGGCAGACATACACCAACTCATTTTTATATATTAGTATGATTAGTATGATGATTGCCGAAAATCTAATGCTGTGTTTTTGCATGAAAAAACACTTATATGCATCAAATACACGAAGTTTGCTTGTCAAATGTCAAGAATTGAGTGGTCCATAATTCCCCGACAAAAGTGGTCCACAATTCCCCGAACGCTCTTTTTTACAATATGGCAGCTATTAGTAACACAATGAAAACTTCATGCAAAATTTTTTGTCAGTGTCGAATGCTTAAGGCTCCGTGAATATTATCAATATATTTACTTGAGTTGATTCTCGAAAAATGTGGTTAAATTTAAGCGAAACACAAAGTGAAAAAAAAAATTTCGAAGTATCACTTTTCTATTTGCTATCGAAGCGAGGTGATAGTGCGTATACACAAGTCGAGTACTGTTAGGAAAATTAGCTTGACATGAGGCAAACTGATTACAGTTATTTGCAGCTACCAACCACTACTAGGGGAAACAAAATGACGCTGGTCCGCAATTCCCCGTGGTCCAGAATACCCCAGTTTCCCCTAATATTTTGCCACAAAAACTTGCTTCATAATCGAATCCTCGCCTGCTATTTCCTGAATAACTACGCGCTAATTCAAATGATAGGTTCAGAAAATAATAAATTCATAGAAAAAATGATTTTTTTCTGAAAATTTCAGTATCTTTTTGTAATTATTGCAACTAAATCAGGTGAAAAAAATTTCACAGATAATTTTATTTTAAATATGCGCCGCAGGCAAAAAATTTCAAATTTAAACATAGTCCCTATTCGTTATCTTCATAAAGAAGATTCATCCCATGTTTTATTCCTTCGATACTTTAATATGATTAAATTTACATCCGGCTTAGTGGTGATTTTAGCGCCTTTTGATGGCTGTACCTCGGGTTGCCACAGGGTCTGGATATTTTACAAATCACCTTACGATTTGGTGGTCAGATTTAGCTTCTGTGTGTCATTATCGAAAAAATATATCGCCCGTTCCATCTGAAGCTATTTTTAGATAGCTTTTGTTATTAAATGGACAAGTTTTAATTTAGAATGTTTTGGAGAAAAACAATTTGAAGAGCCAATTGAAGAAATGGAAACTAAAGAAGTTAGAATAGACAAAATTTGGAAAAAAACACCACCAAAAAAATAAAATTTCAGGTCCGCCAAACACTTTAAGGTTCGCCATTTGGGTATTCCTTTTCTGGTAGGATAGCAAGTGTTTCTGATAAAATTGTCTCTACAAAAATGCAAACCGATCCGGTACATATCCGTGTATGCGGTGGTATTTTAAATGATTAACCAAAACTTTATTTTGTTTCTTAGCGAGGGCGTACACGGAGCAACTTTCGGTCATCAGCATGCCGCAACTTCACCAAATTGTGGGAAAGAAACGAGTGCGGCAAGAGGGGAAAGTCGCCACTCGAAAAGTGTTCTTCACTTTTTCTTTTACGCACACAAACGAAGTCGCTCGTGTAGCACGTCAGCATGCATGCGTGCGTAATTTCATTGAGGCAGTCGGTGCTTAGCCACCGACTCGTAAACATATCCCAAATAAACAAAAATTTAATGCAAATAGTGAAATACCAATTGCAGGTAGTTTTATTTTTCAGGTAGGAAGGAAAGGATAAATGCCATAACAAATTACCAGTCCTTATTCTTCTATTATTGGCAGTTTCTATTTTGGCCATTGATGTTGCCTCGGTGCTAGCTAATAAAGGAATGAGCTGGAAATACAACACATATATGAGAACCACACACACATGAGCGATCGCTTGTTGTACACAAGTTTTTGCTACTAAAAAGTGAAGAAGCGTGTACGTCGGAAAGGCATTTTGAGGACTAAAAGTCGCCGCGATGAGAAGAAGCTTGTGCGTTCGCACTTAGAGGCTGTTTATTTCAGAACCTCATTTCAAAACTTTTAACAAAAAAATAAATATTCCCAAAAAGAAAACGTCCTCAAATCACACTCGAAGAAATGGTCCGAAATTGATGTCCTTAGTCGATAAATAAAACATCGCAATATTTCGATAGTTTTCCATATCTGATTTATTATATTTATTTGTAAAAGCAATCAATATTAACCACTTATTCACATAAGAATTTATTCTAGGAATATAATAATAAAAATCAAGGAAAGTAATTTAAGTGGATCTCCCAAGTCAATTATTTTGTGAACTGGCTGCTATCCTATATAAAAGATAACTAATTTTTCTCAAAGACAATCGCATTAATTTGTTAGAAACGAAGCAACCAACGACTTGAATGATGAACAAGTATAGGACAAAAAAAAAATTGCGTAAACTCTTCGATCGCCATCAGTTCCCATTTCTCGTGTCGTAACACAATCAAAACTTATTTTGGTTTCTTTCGAAATTCAATCAAGGACCAATTTCTTTTGTCATTCAACCCAGCAAAGATGTTTTCTAGCCGCAGTCTACTTACATTGATTCCATACTATACGGATATATTTTCGATAAATATATCTCTAGATACATGACATATATTGTAGAATGTAACATACATCAATAAAAACAGAAATAAACTCGTATATCAGTCAATGTTTATGTCAATATAGTCCCATATAAATACAATTCCAGATCCATCCATAGAGGATGTGTATATACTAAGGAATTTCACCAGGAAAAAAAATTTGATTTGTCTCAAAACAAGGCAAGGCAACCAGCAGCAGAAATGGGAACCGATACCAATAAAAAGTTTTTCGATTTTCTTCTAGATTGTCCCCTTAAGATGATTTCAGATAGAAACAGAAACTGGGGAAACGAAGCACTACATTATGCCGCTATGGTGATGTTGGCTATGAATTGAAAAAAAAAGTAAGAAAATTCTTCGAAAATATGTCCTGCATCGATGGTCAATGACAACGGAGTGTCAATCTCTAGGCCAGTCATTACAGAACTTTGTGATAAAAGTTTTCGAATGTTTCATTCCAATCTTGTAAGTGTATGAAATCTGAAATTCCCGAACCTTGCAGAAAACTATCATCAAAAATACACTCGCCTCTGGTGGAAAAATCCACAAATAGACAACCAGTAAAGTTCTCCAGCGCCGTATGCAATTGATGCGATTCGAGTTAGAGAAAACTCCTGGGAATCTTCCAGCTTTACCATCAATACTCGCATACCTGTTTTTTCTTCAGTTCAATCAGGTACATTTACCCGTTTAAAATGGAATGCACAACACAACATAATCTGCGTTCGATAACACATGTTTATTGGATTTTCTTATGTTTCCCGCAATAAGATTACCAGTTAGCGATAATCGCTTTGGTATACGAAATTCAACGCAAAAAAGTGGGAGCTCTGACTTACTTCTATAAAAGATTGGCTTCTTTTTCACATTTTAGGTATATAGCCTTAATTACGTTCGATAGGTTTCTACGCTTTGATATCTTCTGGAATCCCGCGCCAGAGAATCTGCGATTCCGCGATTTCTGAGATTCTAAGATTTTTACCCAACATCATGCATGCATGGCCTGGCCATTGCCCTGGCACACCAAATCGGTCGGTCTCCATCGATCGATTGAATTCCTGTCTTCGATATGAAGGCACAAGGAGCAATTTATCTATAAAGAAGTTCCTTTGGGATTTTCAAGTCATTCTATAGCAGACTTTGCAACAAATGAATACACGTCGGTCGGGTCGGACGAGTTCTCTGCTAGATTAGTAGATATAACAACTAGTCTTATAGAACAATTGACCATTGTTTCGATGCGTATATAGGAATCGACTTTTAGGATTTAGCTTTTGCCATAGTATCAACTTTACACTGACTTATTGTGCTCGTTTGTCCATAGGCAAACTTCTTAACTTAAATTACACGTTGAAATTGAATGCATGGTTTAATTTATGCGCGCCCATGAAATATAAAAGAAGATGCGTACCATTTTCCTTGCATTGTCTTCCCTGATTGCAGTTTTGGGCTCTATAGTTAGGAATCACATGAAGGAAAGATAGCCAAACAACCGTACATACTATATATATGTTGAGAGGCATTTATGGTAGTTGGGGCTCCTTAACGTTTTAATACACTGCGATTTGAAAGCGGAATAACCGACATTCACTATGATATTTGATCTTGAATTAAAACTCTGAATACGCTACGATCCAGCGTACTTTTACCTACTAGTTGCTATGTGTAGTACAAAAACAACATTGTAGCATCCACGTAAGTGAATTAAACCAATGAAAATAAAATCAGATATTGACATCTAACATGAAATTGCTTGGAAAATTATTATAACATTGCTTTGCTCTGGCTATGAATGCGGTATAGCCCGGAACGATCATTCTTTCCCCTTTTGCAGTTATCCGACAAAGTAATCCTATTGTCCTGTCAAATTGTCCTTAAAAAATAAGCGAACGAAAATGACTTTCCCTTTTCGGGATTGGAAATTACTAAAGAATTTCTTGATGGTGAGGTATTTTTTTTATCTTCTTCCTATATTATTTAATGCCATTTATATTCATAGGAGAGTCAATATCGACCCTAATGAATGTCGATTTCTTTGGAAATTTATAAATACCCATATTCTATAACAATGGTAAATTTGAAATTTTTAATATAAAATGTATTTCTTATATAAATTGGAATAAGTTATTCTCGGAAGGAAAATCGATAAACAGAAATTGAAAGATTGAAAAATGTTTAATAAAAAATATCAGTTGTGATAAACACAAAACTCTCCTCTGCAATATTTACCATTTTTATATGGTTGAAATAATTGAAAATTAATTAATTGTATTGGAAAACTTTTAAATAGTGCAGTTCATTTTTTTGCGATTTCCCAAAAAAACGAGTATATCCGGTCGGCTGTAACTATCAAAGAAGTATGTTCCCCTGTAACTTTTGAACCCCTGAGCGGAAAACACGGAACCACAGTGCGTTGGAATGCTTGAAATGTCGTCGATGCTTTTAGCTATGTTTGAAGTAGGAATGCCACTCCCCTGTCACAATCTATCTCGTAAACCAGTCAATAGATTTTCATGGGGTTTCCTCGTTTGTATAAAGAATTCTTTAGAGAGGACATAACCCCAAAAATATTGACCACCTTGCCCTTCTTCCGAAATTGGGGGCAAATAGAAACTTTCTGATCAGTACGAAATCCATTTCATGATGAGGATGTACGAGTACGTGCATCTGTCCGTCGGTCTGTCTGTCGGTTTTTCTTTTTACGTATCTTAAATAACTCGAGAACGCATGTAGCTAGCGACTTGAAATTTTTGATTGCAGAATTTTATATAAATCGTAGTTTTAAATTTGTCGGAAACTATGCACTTTTATGAGAAAAATACATATAACCAAATTCAAAGAAAATATAATTTCCTCCATTTTTTCCTTAAACTGTTTATACCCGTATGGTGAAACCAAAGGTTATATTAAATTTGCTTTACCGTTTGTAACGCCAAGATCCCGTCATCACACACAAAAATGAATTACACCAGTGTGTTTAGAATGATAAAAAAAATCGGATTTTCCATGTCCGTCCGTCTGTCTGTCCGTCTGTCTGTCCGTCTGTCTGTCCGTCTGTCTGTCCGTCTGTCTGTCCGTCCGTCTATCTGTCTGTCTGTCTGTCTGTGGCGCGGATTGCGGGCGCACGAATTGAGCTAGAGACTTGAAATTTTGCGCAGATCCGTTTTTCGTAAAATGCGAGGCCAAGTTCGTTCATGAGCAAAAATGGACCATTAGGGGGGGGTATCCTCCATAAGATTGAAAACGTTTTTTGCAAATATCTCGAAAACGGTGCATCTTATCAAAAAAGTGCAAGAACAAAAGTTATTTAGGATATAATTCTACATAAAACTTCCATACATCAAAATCCGATTGGAATAAATTTTAAAAAATCTTATTGAAAAATTTGACTTAAAAGTGGAATTTTGATACAACTGTTCGAATTTTGATACGAACATCACCATAAGGGTTTTCAATAATTGCCAGATTGGCAATTATAGCTTTTGTTATGTTTTTATATATTGTTAAGGGTTATCGAGATATTTCAAAAAAAATATTTCCCGAAACTAAACATTGCAGAGGAAAGTTCTGTGTTGGAAACAACTGATATTTTTCACTAATAAAAACTTCAAGAAATAGTCATTCAAACAAATGTAAAAAATTTTTCAATAAAGGGTAAAATTGCTGTAAAAATACCAACGTGTTCAATAGTAAAAATGTGTATATTGTATTTCCGCACATTTTCAAATAGTTAATCAGAATCACATAAAGTCACTGCATTTGCGTCTTCTTATACACCCATGTCATTATTATTGTCGTAAACATAATTTTGTTTGAGTTTTTGCAGTGTCTTGTCAACTTCATCCATACCTTTTTTCTATAACATCTAGCATCACATTAAGGTCTTTAAATGATCCCTTAAAACAACATAATAACGAGCGCATCACATCATAAAATCAACTCAACTTGGGAAACTGGGACTATAAATGCGAAACACTATTTTGCTTAGCATAAAAAGACTCGGTGGCAAGAAAACACATAAAACATAAGCCACACGCCACTAAATCTAAACGATTCTTAGCATAAAAGCTTGAAATCAACGCAAACACTGCGGAGAGTTAGATACATTCCAATATCTGTAATACTATGGCACAAAATATGTATAGAGATACATATATAAATAGCACCAGATGGAACAAGGATAGATGAATACTTTTATGTTGATATGAACTTGTATGACAACATCGGAAAATAGTGAGATTTAACTATGTTGAATTGTATGAAATCTTGCACTTCAATATTATTCTGTTTGCTCACTCAGAAATAAAACAAACTACTTGTAGTATACAGATTGTATTTTTCGTTATAACGCGTAGCTCCACAAAAGTAAAATGGGGCACCAGTGCAGCATAGCATCAGACGTGAATGAGACGACGACATGATGAAAAAAAAAATACCACGATACAAAATAGTACAAAAACACTTGCTGTAGCAGTCATAAATCCTTTCAGATTCATATTAAAATGCTATATAAATCCGAAAAGTATGTATTTAAAATGCTTTTTTATCCTCTTTTATTAGATTCTTTACTGTAATATTGCCACTCCTTCCACATTTCTGAGTGCCTGCACCTATCTTATCGTATTGAAAACATTTTCAACTGCCATCCCCCTTGGCAAGGACTTTTTAATCAATGTTTAACAAACACAGAGACGAATATTATGTTGCTGAGCAATCATTAAATAATATTCGTTTTACTGTTTTAATTCCATTTTTATTTGAATAACTGGTAAGGAGAACTCCAGTTATGACATTTTGCTTTTCCAGCAAAAATAAATTTTACTATGGTTTTTAATCAGGATCTTGAATTTTTTGTGTTATGAAAATGTCAACGTTTAGCAAAACGATATAACATGAAACAATTTTTTTTTATTATTTGTGTTTTTATGTAATAAGTTTACGATTTTATTTTTTTACGTACAAAAATTCTCATCTTGCGGTAAAATTTCCACCTGAGGTTTAAAAATCTTTAGAAATTTCGGTTTTCCGTTCAAAAAAATATTTTCTGGTTAATATTAGATATGAAGTGTTTTTGTTTTTATGCTATATACAAATACCATGATTGTCTTCTATGGATATTGGATACGGATTAAAATCGCAGTTGTAACACACTATAGCGGAAGTAGGAAGAGGGCGGCGGGTTGCAGTACTGTGACGGCGTGTTAAACTCCACAAGAAAAATTGTGAAATCGTCCTTAAAATGAGCATGATGTATTTTATAGTCTGTATGACAAAATGTTTTTTGTTTTCAGAAAAATTAAACATACACTCAGAAAAATGTCAGGTCAACTTTTTGTCAGGTTAACTCTGACCTCTAACTGGCTGACAGAGGTTTTCATTACATGACATTACATCCTCGAAATGCCTATCTAAGGTCAACTCGTGCAGCTCCCATTGCCATACTTCACCTGCTCGTGGCTTAATTTCAGAATTTCTCCGGCCACAGGTCAACACAAGTTTTACTTTCCCTCATGCAGGCGAACGCGCACCTCGCATAGGCTAAATTTTCCTGCCCGAGGCCAATTACGCCGTATATCCGTTGTCGAGTTAGCCTCCATTTTTCTGAGTGTACATCAATAAAATCTTATTGAGATTCCTTTAGTTATACTGATAAACAAAACACCACTGAAACTTCCCACCAAAATTTATCAGAAACAGACCAAAAATATTTTTTTACCTCAAAGTAAATGTCCCAATTAGTCGTTCTTGTTTGAACTTATGGTTAACAAACTTTAAAAACATGAGATTTCGAAATTTGATTCTGAAATTGTTTGAGAACTATGTGAACTTTGTCCAAAATTATTAAACCAATTATAAATCAGTACATATTTAGAGAAACTTAAAATGATTTTCGGTATTTACATAGCATAGCATTGGTTAAACAAACGAAATTCCTCAAGAAGATATCAAATAACACCCATTATGATAAAACTTGAAAATCTTACAACAATATTTTATATAGTATCGAATTAAATTTCTGCGTTTATAGAATAAGAAAATGAAATTTTATCTGTGGAAAAGAGTCTATGGAAAAGTCCCTATACCCAAATGACCAAATTGGTTGGAAAACCAATTGGATTTCCAATCATCTTGTACCAAGTACTGAAGGTACGATTTATGGAATTTTGACTGGAAATCCAAGATTTTTTTTTGTGAAAATTGTCCTTTTTGTACCATAAGGTCCATAATTCCAAATGTTCCCACAAATATTCTTAAACTTTATAAAGGAAAATTGCGTGGTACATTTGGACACGGTACAAAAATTCCAATATTGGTCAATTGAGTATAAAAGTCCATTTAAGAAAAGTCTCATTTTTAACCTTTGAATAATCTGTCGGTTTGTTAAAATCACAAACAGATCAAATTAAATCTAAGTCAATTCAAATATTATAAGAGTTCGTACGCATCAAATATTTTTCTGGTTAAATTCAACTTGACTGAATCTAGTTAAAAGATTTGACTGGATTTTCTAGTTGATTCAACTAGATTTACTAGTTCATTTAACTAGATTTTCTAGTTTAGTGGCTTTATTCAACTATTACCAGCCTGATCTTTAACTATTTAGTAGTAAAACTTATTATTTTTTAGTTAAATTTACTATTTTTGTAATTTAAATTAACTATTTCAGTTGTTTTTTTCCATTCTCGATCATATTATAGTTATATTTACTTTTTTCCTCTCTGCCCGCAAGAACTTGTAAGCGCGGCGACATCGTGTGTTACCACACTCAGAAAAATGTTCAGGTCAATTTTTTGTCAGGTTAACTCTGACCTTAAAGAGGTGTCTGTAAGCCAGCTAGCGCTCAGAGTTAACCTATCTAAAGTCAACTCGTGCAGCTCACAATGCCCTACTTCACCTGCTGGTGGCTTAATTTCAAAATTTCTCCGACCACAGGTCACCTCAGTTTTACTTGCCCACATGCAGGCGAACGCGCGCCTGCCCGAGGCCAATTACGCCGTATGTAGGTCGTCGAGTTAGCCTCCATTTTTCTGAGTGTAGGGAAGTTTTTTTTTTATTTCTGGCTGGGTTTATTACAGTAAGAAATTTAGATCAGAGCTCAGCTCACCATATCTTTCATTCAGAACTGTCAAAAAATAAATTCTTATAATGTGTTAAAGTTCTTAAAGAATACATGCAGAATGTAGACCTGGCTATCGAAAATGATAGCCGGGACCTGTCATGAAACTTGATGCCTCATTCACTGGCTATCAAAAATGATAGCCATGGCAGTCAATGTGTTAAAGACGAATATCTTAAAAAAAAACTATTTTAATTTGAAACACTGAAAAACACTTACACGAATTTTCCGCATAATAAAGTTCACTCCAATGCTGGTTCAAATCCCTATTCAAAGTTTATATTATCTCTAAATAATGTTTCATCATATGAGGTATCAAACGAATAGCTAAAATATATTCTTTCGTTACGCCTTTATTAGCGCAATCTAAATAATAATAAATTCAGTTTGAAAACTATGTATATGGTGAAAAAGAATTTGACATACATATTCATAATTTCAACTTCGTATATTGTGTACCATTTCCAGCAAGAGTGTTTTTGATTATTTATTTTAAAAAAGGTGTTTCGCATCTGGTGCATTTGTGAAGTTTTTAAGCCTTCAGGTATGACCCCGAAACGACTTTTCATTTTAACTTCGTTCGTCGACAATTTTGCAGTTTTTCCATGTAGTTTCGGCAATGCGAAAATTTTCATGTACACATCCGTTCTTCCCATAAGTTTCTATGCTAGAAACTGAATATGTGTTCCAGAAAAAAAGTATTAATAATATCAAAGTTCATATTGCTCTAAAAAGAAATTGTGGATTCCCAGGACCAGGAAACGACCAAATTCCAAAATTCCTGGTAGATCTAAAAAGTGCTATCACTACATTTTCGAAATCTGATTGCTGTCAGGATTAAATTTAAGTTTTCCTGTCTTGTAAGATGACATCCTCCTTCATCTTCAGTTTCTAAACTTCATTTGGCATGGATTTTTATATAGGCGAAGTAAATTGGTGTATGAAGTAAAATTTTGAAACCTTCAAACAATCAAAATTGCTCTAATTTTTAAGATATGAAAAAGGCAACAATAATTATAATTCTTTGATGGTGTCTTGTAGGGGTAGCTTATATAACGAGATTTGCAGTTGAATTTAAAATTTCCTTTATTGCTAAATCAATTTCTAAGGACCAACATAATTCTTTACCTGGAAGCTATAAAGATATTTTTAGTTTGAGGTCAATATTTTCATGTTTGCTACGAAATAGTTCGCATTTTTCTTCTATGTGTATGTATACGTTGAAATACAGTTTGTTGCGGCCAGCTTTTTTTTTAGCCAAGAAAAAAAAAAAATCCAATTGGAATTTCACGCAATCAATTTCATTTTCTTTTTCTCATTATACCCGAGTCTCACCTATAAAAAAATTTGCATATTCCCTTCGCATTTCCCCGATAGCTCATTCGCTAAGTTTGCTTTTGTTTCAATTTGACCAAATCCGAATTCAATCAAATAGAAAAATAGTCCCTTTGAAAATCTAACTGTTGGTTACTTTTGATACTTCGATCAATGCAAAGTGCTCAGAACCAATGAAACGCGCCTATTACGCTTTTGTTTCATCACTTTGTATGAGCCGCGTTGTCATCACTGTATTGTTCTTGGATTCAGACCGTTCTTAAAACCCGTTTTGATCAAAGCAAATTGACCATCGAACGATCGATTGCAAACAATAAATCTTCCTTTTTCGATTTGACCATCGGCTTAGAAGCAGCCAGTGAAAGTTTTAATTGCTGCCGTGAAAAAAAAAATATTTTTTTTCCTCCAAGTGGTTTTTTTTGATTGGAAAGCCTCGACGATCTTTATCGTTTTCCACGATTTCTGTTTAATCGCCGGTGTGCGATCGTCGAATTTTCATTCGGAAAAAAGGATACCCCGAGAAGGTAAAATTTTGTTGAATTTTGCACGTGTTTTCTGTGCTCCTGTTTTTTCACATCGCTAATTCCCTTTCTGTGCGGGATTTTAGGGGTTCCAGTAACACGTTAAAATCGATTCCTGTAACACGTTAAAATCGATTCCTGTAACACGTTAAAATCGATTCCTGTAAAACGTTTAAAATCGATTCAAGTAAAACGTTTAAAATCGATTCCAGTCAGAAGTTGTTTTAAAACGACAATTGTGAATCCTGAATCATCGTAGAAGGGATAAAACCTCTAAACTTTATGCCCTTACATCCGGCTAAGTTTCTCCGGAAAAACGTGGTGGACTTCCTAGGCGGAAATGATCCAGAAAACCCACGCTACTTTTCAACTTGTCGTTCCTGTTTTTTTCTATGTATTGCTGACCGCATGTGCTCATCAAATCTCGTTCATCCGTTTTGCTGCTTAAATTCTATAAAAATAATCATCTTTAGTCATCTCAATAATCATCTTTATAATGATCCAGAATCATCTTTATTTACGATACCGCATCATCTTTATTTAAAATCATCCTAAAATACGAAAACATAAAGTGTGAAAGAACGCATTAAAATTTTCATCATAAGTTTTAAAGGAATTTCAGGAGAGTTGCTGCTACGCCAGATCTGTCGTGGGAGACAACATTTTATATCAGGTATTTTCTTAATGTATCAGTGATTTTAATGCGATCTTATTAATTTGAAAAACTAATTTCAAAAAGTAAAATTTTTATATATATTTCTTTTTAAATGAATTGTTTCTACGCGTTGATTATTCAAGCGCTTTTTTTTATTAGATTCGTTTTGAATTATTCAAAGATTTTGTTCTACTTTAAAATTCAAAATTCTGGCAATTATTGCCACTTTAATTTTCCAACCAAATTTTCTATTGCATTATATATGATCTTTCCTTGAAAATTTCGAATTATTTATTCAATTTCTGATGTATTTAGTTCTTAGAGTATCGTTTTTGATTAAATTTGAAATAACTTGAAGATAATATTTTGGTAATTTTCCTCTCCTAAGACCCCTTGGCCACACTAACATTATGGGAGCCTGAAAAAATTGTGATTTCGGTTTACAAGGGCTAAAGGAAGGGAAGGGCCGGCTCATTAAACACCATCGTAGTGAGTCAATCATTGTTCGTTAAATTTCGGTGTGATATCGCGTTCGTTTAGAGTGTATAAAAATAATTTTGAAATTAAATTCCGTGCACACAAACTTTTTGGAAGGACCGATATGGTGGCTGGCATCACAAGATCCCACCCCCCTGACTTGAGCTAGCGGACGAGACTAGTTGTGTGCCGTGTACCAGCTTCCATAACCCACGTGTATTAAAATTCTAACCCTCGTGTCCTAAGAAAAATGGCGCCCATCGTGGGGCCACATGCTAAAGGCAACCGCCCAAAGCACGTGTCCTAACTAAAATGGCGTCCAACGTGGGACCCAAGGCTCGTGTCCTAACAAGTTAAACCCAAATACTCTTGTCTAGAATCTGCGCTGACACCGAATTTTTCGTGGTAATCCTATGTAATCCTCCCAGAATCAAGAAAGGTCGAAAATATAGAGAGATTCTTTTGTGCTATAATTATGGTGACCACATTAGTTTGTGTGAATCTGGGACAGATTACCGTTGGAGAATTTAGGGAGTTATCAATACTTCAAAATTGGCAGGGGTAGGAGGGAATTTTTAATCAAAATTGATCAAAAAGTGCTCGAAAAATTCGGCCAACTGCCAAGGAAAAGCCTTTTGTATCTGGGAAGCCGGGATGACATCTCTACATCCGGGACTGTCCCGGCCATCCCGTTATAATGAAAATAAACACTAATCTAAATGGGTTTTACTGTACCACATATTTATTCCCAAGCACACTTTATTTTTCAACCGTATTTTATTTTTAGTTTCCCGAAAAAAGATATTTTACCACTCACCAGATACATTAAGCAATCGATTAACCTCGATTTTCCTTTCCTTTGCTTTTCACTTCCTTAGATTTAACATTGGCAATGGAAACCCATTTCCAGTCAGCCAACGCCACCGAAAAATATAATCTTTTTTTCACAGTCGTCGTATCCACGTACGAAATGAACGAAATTCCAAAATATTCGTATATCGATATGACTAAACAGCAAGGATCAGTAACATATCCACAGCAGATAATATCATCGGTCGATACCAATTTCACACTTTCACTCAGGAACTCTATAAAGACTAATATTTTCGAATCGAAGACTAATAAATGTTCGAAGGATAATTTATTACATTATCCACTTTATGGTATCAGCCAACCTACCAAAAGCTGGAATCCGAGTTCAAGCTACCACAACCAATCTATGGTCGTAAACTTACGTATCCCTTATATATTTTTCGTTTTCTACATTCAACTTGTATGGTATGGTATGGTATGGTATGGTATATCCTGGCGCGTTTCCATCACTTCGTAAATCCCAGACACGATTCGCTTTCACTGACTCCCTATAGGAATACCCCATCGAACCCGCTTCAACTTCTGGGGTTAATTGTTCGAGGATATGTGAAGGAACATAAATTCATCTCTTTCACAACAGACTTAATTAATTGCTACAAATTACAAAAGTGCTCGTTTTGTTTGTCTTTCCCACCATGGCCCACTTTCATCTCCGCCCGCCGCCACCGCCGCCACCGCCGCCAACAGAACACCAAGTTTATTCTCAATGAAATCTTCATGTGGCATGCACACACATTTTACCCACGTGTGCCGCTTGTACATATCCCTGATATCCTTGGGGGTTTTTCGGGTCTCGGGCTTCAATCAATGGAAAAACTTTAAAGAATGCTTGCAGCTACAAATCGTTGTCAGTTCCCGACTCATCTTTTACACTTGTTAGCCGGATCCCTTTCCCTTGACTCCTACATTTTTATCCCTCTGGCAAGCACTGGAAACGAATTGTCTTTTTGTGGGGTCGTTGGGAAATTTAAATTTTCTCGATTTTGACACCACAACTAATGAGCTAAGAAATGAAAAACGGACTACGGTCTAAGTTGAAAAATTCCTTTTCAGCTCAAATGGAACGCAGAGAATCGCCAAAGATATTGCAAAAGGATGTTTTGAAGCCTTTAAGGAAATCTCATGATTCGTACGTGACGTCACGCAATTGAAAAACGTGAACAGCTTTTTAGGATTTATGGAGTTTCATTTTTTTTTTCGCTTTTTTATGCTTTCCACTCTTAGTCGATTTCTATACGTTTTTGCATTTTGCTGTTTCGCTGGAGCAATCCAAGCAGGAAAGGGGATGTAAAACCGGAGTAACAGCGTGACGTTATATAGAATCTAAAGTCAATGGTTATACAGAGTTTCACGTTCCGCTTCAAGAGAGGAATTTAATGAATTGCAGAGACAGGATTTCCTGAATCCTAATTAAAGAATAGTTGAGGGAGTTTTCCACGCTTCGCAATTTCAAAATGGTTTTTAATTTGATTAAAAATAATAGAGCGTGGCATAGAAAAGAAATGGACGCCAAAGCGCACATTTTGCAGCAGAAGCTCTGCAAGTCTAAAAATCCTACAGAATTTCTATACAATTTTTTTTTCATTCAACTACAACACTGTTTTCACGCGCATAACGCGAAGAAATCTGGAAAATGGATAATAAATTAAAGTAGTTGAGTTGTGTATAGCAGTATTAAAAAAAAATCGAATTTGTTTTTAACTTTCTGAAGAAATTTTTTTTTTTACAAAAAAGAACAGATTTTTGCACAGAGTGAATTATTCATTTTTCATTTAATTTAATTTTATATCGTTCTATGTATGTATGAATCCAATTAAATAAAATCGTAGTTCTATCATCGTTATTCTTTAAATTCATTTGTTTTCTTATATTCTTATAACTATTTGAAAAAGTTTTTTGAGATGATGTGTACATGAAAGATAATGCGACGGTCACACGACGCTGTTTTGCCAGCGCTAGTGGCTGTTTGGCTGTTAGCAGCCGTTTCAGCACCACCGTGTGAACCCTAGTGCGTTGCTACTACCAGCAGCAGCGTGATGATTTTAGCAGCGCTAGTGAAGTAGAGACCGTTCTACTTTGCCAGCGCTACGTGACCCTGTCAGATGGTTTCTGAGCTGTCAAAAGTGCTTTGTGAACATTCGCCAGCGTCTGATGTGATAAGTGATAAAGGTTGTTT
This sequence comes from Chrysopilus asiliformis, assembly GCA_964034945.1. Taxonomy (NCBI): domain Eukaryota; kingdom Metazoa; phylum Arthropoda; class Insecta; order Diptera; family Rhagionidae; genus Chrysopilus; species Chrysopilus asiliformis. The sequence continues at coordinate 98,097,489 of OZ035962.1, forward strand.
ATTGTAAGTTGTTATTTATTTAAATTTGTGTGTTACGTTTATTATTAAAAAAATCTCCCAGATTCAAATATGTCAAATTACTATTTTGCTACTTGCCAGCGCTACTAAAGTAGAAACCTCTCAGTACGCTGGCTGCTGTTGCTACTTGCCAGCGCTACTAACCAACAGCAGCCAGCGGCTGGCAAAACAGCATCGTGTGACCGCGGCATAAGGAAAACTACAATTGCCACAGCAATCATCAAATACCCTATATGGCGTGATTCTAAAATATCAACTAGATTAAATTTGATCATAATTTTCTAATTTTTACCGATTTTTAAGGTCCGAGTAAATTTGAATGTATGGAATACTTATGTGAAATTGCATTATAAATCGCGTAACAATATTTACCTACTTGTGCCCAAAAAGCATCGGGATTGGTTCATTTAAACTTCGCTGGGATTATGAAATAATGTAAATATTTTTTTTATTAGATTGGAAGCAATGTTTTTGAAATCTACGAAAAATTTCATGACATTACCTGGGTTAGTTTTTTAAGAAACGTTTGATTTTCTGAATCAAAAACAGTGCATTCGACGATTTTCATAATGTCTGATTTTGTTGAGCAAAGAATTTCCATTCTTCTTGCATTCGACCTATATCGTCCCGCAGCCACCGTATTCGCCAGATTTAGCACCGTTTTACTTCTGGCTATTTCTTAAACTCAAAAGACAGCTCCGGGATAGCGTTTCGAGATCGTAGAAGAGATACAATAGGGCAATTCACTCTTGATCGTAGATAGTAAAATCGTAGATTGTACTGTACATCTACGATGGAAAAGTACAACGAAGCGTGAGCAGCGCTTTACTAGAGGTTGTGGGTTTTGTCGTAAATTTTCGACTCTTTTATTTTTTTTTCTTTACTTAAATTGTTTAAAGCATTTTTTAACTCTTAATTTATACTAAATCATATAAATACTATAATTTACTTGCTTTTCCAATGTCCATTTTAGAGTTGGCACCAAGTTGACATGTCACAAAGCATGCCTTAACCTCACTTTATTAGAAGTACGACAAAAACTACGATTTTACCATACCTTCGGGTGTGGTAGATTGTAGTTTTCGTCGTAAAAAAATTTGTATGGAGAACTGTCAAAAAACTACGACTTTATTCACGATTCTACGAGTTTACGATCAACTACCATGAAGAGTGAATAGCCCTAATGTGAATCGATGCAAGCTTTGAAGGCTATTCCGGAAAGTCCCTTTTTGGGCTGTTTTGAGAATTGGAAAAAACGTTGACATAGATGCATTGTATAGAATGGGGATGACCTTGATTTTTCATTTTATAAAACTAATCCCGATATTTTTTGGGCACAGTAGTATTTTGGGTCAATCCTGGACATTATTGGGTGAAGATGGATGACACGGAAGAAAAAAGAAACAATGAATTGTATTTAAACATGACTTAGAAGAATACTAAAAAAATAATTTTTCCCCTTAGCGGTTTTTACGTATCTTTAACGGTTTTCAGATATTTGAAAAACTATTATTTTTTACATATTTTTTCCGAACCTAAATATTGCCGAGGAAAGGTTTGGGTCCACATTCTAGTTTTGAACTTTGTTTTTGAGACAAAATTCATATTTTTCTTTTTGTTTAAAATCTTTCTCCCCAAATTAACTTGTAGATGACGTTTTTTCTTGGGTTTATTCAAACGATACGATCGAAGATGTTTTTGAATTCGGTTGACATTTCTTTAAAATAATTTTTGACCGAAAAACAATTCGGAAAAATTAATTTCCTTTACAAAACATGTCATTTCTTCATTCCTTGAATAACAATCTTAAAAAATGTTGTGCAATAAATACACTTAACTTTTGCTATCGTGAACTGTAGTCCAAATATATAAAAGCATAAAAATTTAATTAAAATCCTAATGAGTTTTTCACAAAAACAGAAAAAAATCTCTTTTGTGTGGTAAATTTTTTCCACGGACTGAGTACCATCGTGGACTGATAAATCATAAATAAATTAGCTCTGTAAGCTTAAGAAGTGCTCAGGATCTAAACTTAACGTTAGAGATCTGTGGAGTGGTTAAGTGAGGATTTCATTTGCATTATCCCACTTCCTCTCATTTATGTTTTATATTATTTTATGTATGACCAATGTGTACACACGGTTTTAAAAAAAAAACATTTTTCTCACTAAGTTTTTGCATAGATTTACAGAGAGTTTTCACATTTTTCTGTCTCATTTTTGAAAAACGCTAAGCGAACACTTGTGCAGGACTCCATGGCATTTTCACACACTCTGGTAGTATATGCAAGTCACCGCCATCTCACTGTAATGTGTATTTGTCTCCTTAGGATTTTTTTCCTTTCATTTCTATGAAATTTGCATTTAACATTTTTCACCTTCTTTGCCAGTCAGATTCTTAAGAGCTTCTCGTCCTATCATCATATCACCGTCCTTCTTGCAGGATTACCAAAGTGGTTTTTTCCTCTAAAATGAGGTGGAATAATTAGCATTAGGTGGAGATTATCGCTGTTTCACACAGCACCAACACTAAAAATTTCTTTAGCCTCAAATATTCACAAGTACAGAAACGCGATTTACGTAAAGTTATATCATTAAGGTAAAATTACAGGAAAAAAAGCTGAGGAAATTTCTTTTTCAGACCGACTTTTTGTAAAAATGGGTTTATTACACTAAGTGGCTTATAGTTGCATTGCAGTTGGATGATAAGATAATTTCATTCTGCACAGTTAAAATGTTAAGGTTTGGTTTACTGTACAAGTTTTCCATATGCTTCCCTGATTTATTAATGTAAATTCGAGGGTGTAAATAATTAATGAAAAATAGTTGTTTTTAAAATACAACACCATATTTTATTATTCACCTTAATATTCTGAGACAAACTTACTCGCACCATTTAGTATTTATCAATTATGGCTTACCTGGAAAATCAAAAAAAAAGAACTTAATTTAGATTTAGAATGAATTTTACAGATTAATTTATAACATTAAAATAGCTTTTTAAATTTTGGTGTCATCGAAATTACAACATTGCACCCTGAGACAGATATAGTCATCAATAGGGCCCGGATTTAAGGCACTTATAAAATGCGAAAAAAGGCAGGCAAAAAGGCAGTATAAAAGACTGAATAAGCATTATTTTTTCAAAAAAAAGGCATTTATTTAACCAAAAGGCATTTTCATTGCACGAATATTACATATCATGTATCACAAAATTGAACGCTGAACGCTTGCAAATAATTTCAGATAAATTAAATTCATATAAATAAATTTAAAAAAATATATAAAAAGCTAATAGCCGTATAAAGAGTCTCACTTCCTTTAAGTAATATGAGTGTTCGCTGCTTTTTACCTACAACTTGTTATAGTGACGTTACTTTAGGTGCATTGACAATCATAATAGGTAATACGGATCTAATACTGATTGCAAGAAATAATTAAGTGAACTAAAACTTACCTAAAAGTTATTTTCTAATCCGCGAAATTGTTTCTAAATAGCAGGTCTCCAATAATTCTTTCGTAACTTTGATTCATCTGGATTTTTTTCATGACAATATTTTTGAAAAAACTCTTTCAAAATATTATTATTCAATTTCCAAAGTGGAATATTTGCCTTAACAAATGCCATACATAAATCTTTAGAAAATGATGAGTCGCTTGTTCTGCTGATTGCATTTTTGAATAACGCGACCTTTTTTGAACTTGCTTTCTGCAATAAATTCCTGTGTTTGGCAATTTTTATGTGTTGTGTCACAAAATGCTTTTTTGAATGATTCACTACTTTTTCGCAAATATTGCAGAAAAGCAAACTCCCGTCTGTCGAGAAACAGTCTTTGCCAAATGTATTTACAAGGTTCACGAGTATAAGGCGGTTTTCTCGTGTGATTTTTGGCATTTCTAAGTTTTCAATTTACTACCAAAACTAAACTGATCGCACATTGGCACAACTGTCATCAATATAGGCATTGCCAAATCAAAAAAAAAAAAAAACGATAATTTTTATGGGTATTTAAGAATTTATAAATCTTTTTAAGATCGGAATTATTAAAAAAGGCATAAAAAAAGGCTAAATGGTCGAAAAAGTGGGAAAATAAGCAAAAATGCCTAAAAGGCAGTTATTATACAAAAATGAACGAAAAAAGCAAAATAGGCAAAATGCCTTTTTGCCTTAAATATCCGGGCCCTGGTCATCAATTAAGTTTAATAAAACCAGAATATTATGCGTTTATGTGTCTAACAAAAATTTATAATTAAAGTTTCTACCAGAAAATGTTGAAAATGAGTCAGAAAATGTGGAAAAAGACACTAAGAAATTTGAAAACTTCTTGAAATAGGATTTTGATGTATGGAAAAGTTATAATATATAAAAGCGATTTTCTCGAAAACGATCCGCAGAATCAAAACAATTGTAAAAATCAAAAGTATTTAGAATATGATTTAACCTAAGAAAATCACTAGGTCCTTCATGACTCCAATTGGAGTTTCATCAAAATTCTGTCTGAAGTTCTCACAGAGGATCTTTAATGAGCTTAAAGATGTTTTTATACCCGTATGGTGAAACCAAAGGGCATATTAACTTTGCCTTACCGTTTGTAACGCCAAGATCCCGTCATCACACACAAAAATGAATTATACCAGTGAGTTTAGAATGATTACGAAAATTGATTTTTGCATGTCCGTCCGTCCGTCTGTCCGTCAGTCTGTCTGTCTGTCCGTCTGTGGCGTGGATTGCGGGCGCACGGATTGAGCTAGAGACTTGAAATTTTGCACAGATCCGTTTTTCGTAAAATGCGAGGCTAAGTTCGTTAATGGGCAAAAATGGACCATTAGGGGGGTACCCCCCTACGAACGAAAACGGTTTTTGTGAATATCTCAAAAACGGTGCATCTTATCAAAAAGGTCCAAGAACAAAAGTTATTTAGGATATGATTCTACATAAAACTTCCATACATCAAAATCCGATTGGAATAAATTTTAAAAAATCTTATTGGAAAGTATGACTTCAAAGTGGAATTTTGGTACAACTGTTCGAATTTTGATACGAATATCACCATACGGGTCTCCAATGATTGCCAGATTGGCAATTATAGCTTTTGTTATGTTTAGAATTTGAATTGGCTTTCATGTTTTCTTCTAAATATAAATTGAATAAAAAATAAACAAGATAACCCAAAATTCACTACAATCCTGCATTAAAAACTAATCTCCTACACGGAAACTGATAAAATTAGAGCAACTTGACGCCCTTGTCCCTTACTATCTGTCAGAACACCAGATTAAGATTGTTACAAACAAAGACCATTTCGTTCGTTAACTCCATTGCTTAGCACATGAAAATTTTCTGGCGTTTTTTAAAAAGTGCTGCTAGAAAAATAAACGCAATCTTAAGCCCCATCAGCGCGATCATATATAAAATCTAAAGCAACAAGCATACATCAAAGGTTGCGTCTTTAGTTGTGCCACGATCGTAGCAAGATAAGCGTGTGGATAAGACACGACCCTAACGAGTTCATCCACATCACGCCTCAGTTTCCCAAAGAATCCTATCCGCATTTTTTTTTAAATCCTCTTGGCTTTCAGATGGATTATTATGCTTCGGTTGGAACACATAGTGAGGATTATGTGGAACTGACTACCTTTTTTTATGTTTCTAACCTTGTTATTGTTTCAGTCGAGCAACATTGTTTCATGTTCCTATCGATTGTTTTGTACCTGTTATCAGGAATTCACATGTTATTAGGTGGGCATACAACATCACATTAGTATTACTTCTAGAAAAAGAAACAGCAAAACGGGATAAAGAATCTTTATTCAAGTCTCACATCAGCATCAGTAGATAGGCCCAAAACGCATCTTGATGCTCTTCCCAGATAAGATGCTCTAAAAAGATCTTCAAAACCGAAAGAAAATTGCATTAACTAACACGGCACGATTGCGAAAATGTTGCGATGGTTTTTTGCACGTTTTCAATACCTTATGGAATTTCATTCAATGGTTTGAAAAACATCAGACAAAAAGAAATAAAGAGGAACATAACCTTAGGGATTTCTATATGTACGATTGCTATCGAAAAAGGAAAATTACTTAAATGTACACTAATTTGTTTCTATCAGTTCCTCCATTTAAGAATTGCGTTGGGAATTTCACTAAGCGCGAGTTTCTGATCACTTCCCATAGTTGAGAAAGATAATTATTTAAAAGGTACACATCAGTGGAAGTTTTATGACTTTTTAGATTGAAATAGTTCAGAAGTTTTTGAAAAACCGGAAGAACTTTCCGTACGGAATAAAAATTATGAAGAATTTTTTCCCCGTGAAATTTTTGAGTAGTTTCAAGAAACTCTACAAGATTTACATAAAAAAATTATACTTTATTAAATCGTGCCGACTTTTTTTTGCAACTATATCAGTTTTAATAACACGCTGAGGGTGAGTGGATGAATACGTCATATGGTAAAGTAGGGTAAAGTGAAATGGAATAAAAATAAAATGAAATGAAAAGAAAAAACAAAAACTTTTTAAGGCTATCTACTCAAGAAAAGTAAATTTGTCATAGAATGTACAGCCTAATCTTATCTAAAGCGCAAATAAGTACGCAGGATTTTCATATCTACCAAAAGAGATCTCCATCTTTGTTTCTCAAGGCTTGTGTTGTTTTTTTTTCTTCTTTTAGAATCTTGTTCCGTAACTATGTATCTTTGTGTCTTTAGGGGTGCGTTTTTTTACATTTCAGTTCATTTTTTTATACCTTAAGATGTACAGTAAGAAAATGTCCCCAAAATACTCTTATGTTATCCTAGCATAGTAAAATGGCACTAAGCAATGAAAAGAACTCAAAGTAGAAAAAATAAGAAATCATTTCGACGTTTTTTTTTCGTTATTGTCGTTGTTTTTGTATTGCTGTAACAAGACTGTAATGTACAACGATAGAAACATAAAAGGAGTGTGAACGAGGCATTAATCTTGTTATGTCTTAATTTATTCCGACAATATAAATTTCATAGAGCAAACAGAGTGCGGCACATCTTCGGCTCCTTTTTTGCGACGACGGCCTAGCCACCTCATATCTGAATCATGGTGAACCTCATCCTTCAAATCACGAAAGCAAAAAAGAACTACCCCAGGCTCACCTCGTCTTACATTTATTTTGACGGAAGCACTCACAGAAACAAACCGGCAAACCTTTAAAAAAAACTCCCCTGCAAGTGAGGAAGAAGACAAATAACTTTTCCTTCTTTCTTGCAATTTTTCCTTTTTTTCATTTTTCTTTTCGTATTTTTTTTGTTTATTTGTGTGTACAACTTCAACAACCATTTTTCATGAGGGAAATACAAAAAACACACGAAAAGTAAAAATAGTAATAAAAAAAAGCTCGTAACGCAGGAGATACTTACACATGATACCAAATCCTCGATACCCCGTCAAGGTAGCAAATACCAATGCTAGAATGAAACAGCGGCATCAGTATAGGATAACGCAATGAAAGCCGCAGGCTCCTTTTTCAAAGATTCAAACCCATTCTAGAGTGAAAAAAGAAGTTCCCCTTCAAAAAGAAGGCGATGTGTTTCTTGAAATAAAAGGTAGGTATGCTATAGTAGCACGTACTACATGCTAGATACGAGATATCTTTAGGAAATTGCTAAATCTAAGAAAAACTTTTTGATGGTACAATGGTAAGAGGGCTTGCTAGAAGGACAGAATCATTTACATGTCAGGATAAACCAGGCGCCAAATACAAGTTCTTTTCGCTCCTTCAACAAAATGAATGGAGATTAAAGAACCTCAACTTTTGTAATATTAGAACTTCAATGGTGTTAAACAGATGAATGTGCGTGATTTTAGACACTTCCTCTCTATACGCTACTTTAATAGAGGTTAATTTGATATACACCAGACTGATTTTATGATTCCGAAGTAAGTAATATGGGAATCAGAAATTGAATATGAATGTCATATTTTTGATAACTAATAAGTCCAAAGATCTCCCCGATATACGTCACCTCAATTTACGTTGTTTTCATATACATATACCTCTATCTATGTTTCAAAATTCGTCTATAAAATACATGATGCAAAACTTTGATGTTTATAACAACAAAAAAAACCACTTAACTGCAATATAAATACATACAAAAATCATCAGGGTGTTGAAATTCAAGTGGATTTGAGTTCTTGCATAACTCTTTGAAAATGCAGGAATAACAAATCTACCCACCGTCAAATAGCGTGAATTTTTCCAACGTAAAACGAAAAGATTTTCTATTTTCTGTCAGTTGTGCATATTTCAAGTACCTATTTTCGAATGTCGGAGTTTTCCATTTTATTTCACAATTTCTTTCCCAAAAATAAAATCGAAATAAGTTTCCGCAATGTTCAGCAATTTAAGCTGGTGGCATTTTCTTATAGAGTTGCTGAAAAAATAAATCTTTCCGTTCGGATAGCGAACAGCACGTCATCGTAAACTTTTCTAACTTTTCAGAAAGTTAAAGAATTATTACAATTTTCCAAATGAATCAAGTATCATCAGTCCAGCTCTAATTTTCAGAAAATTATCTTTTTCCATCATAATTTTAAATTTGAGTAAGACATGAAAATAAATGGAATTCAGGAGTTTTCTGAATTTTTTGTGGGTTGAGATTTTTTTATTATATTTAAATATCATGGAGGAAAAATCGCTAGGATCCTCAATTCCCAGTTGGGATGCCCTGTTTCCCTGTCCCAGTAGAATATCCAGATACTGTCGGATCTGGGTAAGTGCAAGGAGAAAAATTGTATTTGGAATCATTGCCAAACTTTTTAGTAGGCCAAATGTCGGCAGTGTCTCCTATATTTGCAGATCACTTGTAACATATGCGACAAACTATAGGAAAACGAGAAAAGGTTTCCTATCTAACTCTTCAAACGTTAAGTGAAGGTGTCAGAAATTGTTCCAATCCATAGTTGAACATTGCCAATTTTTATCGGAATCAGTTCAAATGTTTTAGAAACTGTTCCAATTTTTGGGAAAAAATTCACTATTTTGTATTGGATCGCGTCCGGACCAAATATTAATAGTTCCAATCAAATTCGGTATTCATTCCTAATCACCTAAGAACGTCTCCGAAATGAATTGTAATTATTCCCATCATACAATGAAATTCCTTTCATTCAATTTTTCTGCACATATAATTCGTATTTAAATAGCATAATCGTCGTATAAAGGGTACAAGTGGATAAAAGGGTACAAGAACAAGCATGTTTGAAAGAATTAGGAGGAACTTTTCTGATGTTCACACATGAGACAAAAATTAACAAAAATAATGGAAATCATTCCCATCATACAATGAGAATTATTTCTTTTTTTTCCATTGTACGGCGGAAACAATTCAATTTTTTCCCGGAGACGGAACAATTTCCGAATTTGAGTGAAACTATTACTAATTTTTTTTGGAAAATAGGAAAATTTTCTCCAAAAAGGGAAAAATATTGGGAGTATAAATTAATTCGTGCGGTTTTTTTTTCAAAAATTGATGGTTTATTGTGAAAGAATGGTTACTCATTTATTTTTCAAAGTATTGTCCATCGCTAGCCGCTACTTTTTCCCATCTTTCTGGCAACTTGTGAATTCCGTCATAAAAAAACTTCTCGTTTTTTGAGGCAATCCACATATCGAGCCAGTTTTTGATTCCGTCGACTGAAGTGAAGCGAATTCCAGCAAGGGCATTCTGCATGGATCGAAACAAATGGTAGTGGGAAGGGGCAATGTCTGGGCTATAGGGCGGGTGGGGTAAGACTTCCCATCCAACATTTTGCACATAGTTTTTGGGCCTTTGAGCGCGATGTGGTCGAGCGTTGTCGTCATGAAAAATCAATGACTCATGTCTGGTCTCCCATTCCGGCCGTTTTTCTTTGATTGCTGCGTTCAATTTAATGAGTTGTTGTCGGTAGCGTTCTCCATTAATGGTTTCACCAGGTTTTAGCAGCTCATAAAATAGTACACCCTTCTGATCCCAAAAGATACAGAGCATTAACTTGGAGCCATGGATATTGGGCTTAGGCGTCGGTTTGGCTGGTTGGCCAGGCTTCACATATGATGCTTTGCGTTTCGGGTTGTCGTAGTAGATCCATTTTTCATAACCCGCCACAATTCGATGCAAAAATGCCTTTTTTTTGTGACGAGCGAGCAGCATTTCCGACATGCAAAATCGCCGTTCGACGTCTCTTGGCTTCAATTCGTGTGGAACCCAAAATCCAATCTTGTGGACCAATCCCAGTGCTTTCAAACGTTGCGAAATGGTTGCTTGAGTCACTCCCAAAGATTCTGCAAGTTCTTCTTGCGTTTGGCACGAATCTTCATCAAGCAATGCCTCCAATTCTTCGTCTTCAAACTTTTTTGGCTGTCCAGGACGTGCTTGATCTTCCAAGCCAAAATCCCCACTTTTAAATCGTGCAAACCACTTCAGACACGTTCACTGCGCTAGAGCATAGTCACCATATACTTCCACTAAAATACGATGACTTTCGGTAGCACTTTTCTTCATGTTAAAGTAATGAGGAAGAATTCCCCGCAAAAACACTTTGTCAGGCACAAAATTCGACATTTTCAAATGTATAAAAAATTTTGTTGTTTACGTTTCAAACAAATGAAATATACTGAAAAATACTGGCAATGACAGTAGCTTTCAAATGAATGTTTGGAAAAATAAAACGATAGAATAATAAGCTAGTGACACTAGTTACACTAAAAACCGCACGAATTAATTTATACTCCCAATAGTTGAAGTGATTCTCACAAAATTCGCCTTAGGCGAAGAAGGTTTCTATTGATAATTGGAAATCTGCCCTAAGTTATAGTAGGAGCCACCCAAATAGCAATTTATTAAATAGTATAAATTGCCATCCGGGGGGAGAGCTTCACCAAAAAATTCAGTTTTGATTCCAATTTTTTACCTGTAAGTGTAACTCGTAAGAGAGAGTGGCCTGATTTATTTTTGATGTATTGAAGAGTTATGTAAAACAAAGATGCAAGCCGCTATTTTGAACCATTAATTTTAGGGAATCAAAACCAAACCATAAACCCAATCAAAACCAAACCATCATACTTCATACTCATACTAATATATAAAAATGAATTGGTGTCTGTCTGTCTGTCTGCCTGCCTGTCTGTTCCTCTTTCACCCAAAAACGGGTAAACCGATTGACTTGAAATTCGGCATGAGTGTCTGTGGTAGTTCTGGTTCCAACATAGGCGCGAGGGGTGGGGGAGTAAGAGGAGGGGGTAAAGTGATTTCGAAACTTAGCGCTATGTTACTCTTTGGCGGGGAAACTACTGAACCGATTGGCCTGAAATTTGGCATAGATGTTCGTCGGGCATCCAGCCCCAACATAGACTCATTAAAAAGTAGCCGGAGAGGTGGGGGGAGTAAGGGGAGGGGGTAAAGTGATCTCGAAACTTAGCTCTTCCTCTATGTTACCCTTTCGCGGGGAAACTACCGAGCCGATTGGCCTGAAGTTTAGCTCCACCATAGCCCATCAAAAAAAAAATTGAAAAGACTTAACCCGGCAACGACGGGTATGCAAGCTAGTTTTTAATAAAGCTGGCTAAATCGAATCATAACTAAATCATTTTTGAACCAGAACTTTTTTGGTGATTCTGTTGAATCGAACTAAAAAATTGTTAGGATTGAAAAAAAAAATTTTTTTATTCCCGAGGAAGTTTCAAGTGTAGAGGTTTTTTCAACTTAATCTAACCCGAAAAATCTACTTGCTTTGCTTCTTCTCAAATAATATAACTTATATCATCAGGAAGTTCAAAAACCGACCCTGTGCAGAAACCAAAAATCACTGAACCAGTGAAATTTTAGTAAACAAAAATCTAAACCATAGTAAAATTTTGAAATTTTAGTGACTGAACCCAATATCTAGATGTCCAATTCACCCACCATTAAACACAAACCGGATGACATCCAAAAAACATTTGGTTTCCATCTCTGTGAAACGTCTCATAATACTTTTGTTCTTTGGTCTTCATAATGCTTTCCATATAATTCACCGTTTAAAGAAAATTGCAAAAAAAAATCTGTCGGTTTGAAAAAATGAGAAAGTAATGATGCAAGGGCTTAGACTTGGTTTTTAAGAAACTCATTTGAATAGAAATTTCAAGTTTCTAGATCAATTCGTTCAAGAGTTATCATGTTTATGGACGGTCGGATAAACAGATATTAATTCTTCACACATCGGATTATAAAATTTCCTAAAACTAAAAATATTGATACAAAAGAAAATTATCAAAAAAAAGTCTCTTGATAATTTTAAAAAGTAGACATTTCTGAATAATTTTCTTCAAATTCAATGTTTAATCAAATGGGCCTCTGTTTTGATTTAATTTCTCACTAATTTGATCCTATCAAAATTTTAACAAATGTTGTGTTAATTCAAATTTCGTTAATATGGGTTGATGAAAATTACTTTCATTAGTTTTTTTAGCTCTAAAAAGCTGGTTATAATGACAAAATTTGATTTTAATAAAATGAGACCACGATCCCATTTACGGTCAGGCCAAGTATTTTCTTTGAAATTTGATTATTCACAGAGCAGTAACATCAGTCAATTCAGTAAAACAGCATTAACATAGTTATGTACAAAAATAGAAGATAGTACAAAAGCATAAGGCTTGTCCTTCTGCGAGTACACCCAGCTAGCAGCGAGCCCAGAATTGAAATTGAATAAAATACCTCAAAAAACTAATTAATAATCCCAGCTATCATCAATCAAATCCTAAAGTTAATTACCTCTCCTCCGGTTACTTTTTGGTTAGATGCGCCAGTATTACATGGGTCGAGGACGAACAGCATAAAAACCATAAGTAGGTATGGTGGAAATTAGGCGGACAAGGGTGATGCGATTTCAAACTGAAGAGGGAGGATCGTAGAGGAAGTGAAGCGGTACCGAACATTACCAGAGGACGTTCGTAATAAATAAAATATAAAAGCAAAGCATCATAATATTGTACTATAGTAAAAAAAAACCTCCGAAAAAAATCTCAGTTTTAGTCAGGGAGAAAAAAACAATTTTTTTAGCATGTCTTTCGTAACGTAACTCATTGTCAGGCATGACATAAGACATTTGATGGGTATCATGTCATCAGCCATCAACCAACAGCATTCAGTCAAAACCAAGTCGGGCCAATTCAAAAACATCCACGCGAACAAACATCCAAAAGAAACAAGTCTTTGGCAAATTCCATGTTCCACTGGGTTTCTTTTCACAGTTTTGTCAAAAGGCGGGTTGCCCCCGTCAAAACAACATGTCATTGAGAGTCACCACACAAATATGACATCAAAATTAATTACGATAATTTGGGGGTGTCGAGCAGTACATCCTAAATGGCTATTAGTCCGACTTTAATAATGGCGACGGCGGATGGTTCCATCCATACAAGATGAAGGTATGTCGCGCGCTCGCAACACCAGACACCCATACCAAATTTTTGCATTGGCGGAAAAAAAATTCATTCAATGCTCATCAAACAGTGTTTTACGATGGGATCCCTAGACTATTTGACTGTACCGCCACCCCCGAATAAGCTGTCGGTCGTGGGCTAGTTTAGTCCACGGCAAAAAATTTCGGATGCGTTTAAAAACCTCCATCGCTGATATAAATGATGTCGGGTGCTCCAATAAGTATCGGAAAAGGGCAGTAAATAATCAGTCAACAGTCAGTTGTGTCCGGGACATACCCTCTGCCATCAGAAACAAGGACTAATTTCAAGCACAGCAAACTGCTATAGACGCAGATAGCATCGAGGACATTGCTTTGTTATGTATAGATTTGTGGCTGATACCGAATCTCATCCCGTCTGTCCCGCACATATGGAAAATGGTATCGATATGATTTATGAGTCTTGAAATCGGGGCCAAAAGATGGCACAGTTAGTCAGTTAGGGAATTAATGGGCATTTTATTGATGACACAAATGTGTCAAAGCACGGAACGCCAGCCACAAAAGGGGAGGTGTGTAATATTCGCTATATAGCAAAAGTCCACCATACAATGATATATACAACACGCTAATAGCAGTGCGATGGAAATGTTGACTCGATTGTGTGAAAAAAGTTCATTTTCTACAGCAAATATTACTTACCGCCATAGATAGATAGGGAGATGATGAGGTCGTGTCCGACTAATGATGACGATCCGTTTGCCTAATGCTCTTTCAACTCAATTGGAATCGAGTCGAGTCGTCTTGTCTTAATGGACGGAAAACTCGGAAGCAGAGCATCAGTCATTCACTTCCTGCTGGTTTTGCCTTTCCCAGTTTTTCCAACACTTTTCCGATTTCAGATCTGGCTAACGGTGATGATGGGACAATGTTTGCCATCAACACATAGCCGCAGTCATCTATTGCCGATTTTTTCCGCTTTCCGCATTTCAGCTAAAGAATGCTGAGGAAAATCGGATTGGGTTGGCTACGAAACCCACTTGGTTCCAACTCACCATCATAACCGAAATTTTTCATCAGAGGGTTGAACCTAAAATTAGTCTGTTTTGACATTTGGGTGGCAGTTATTAAGATTTCTTCTGGAAGTCATTAGCGCAATTTTGCCCCATTTTCTCAGTCCAATCAATAAAAAAAATTACCCTCCATCTATAAAAATTTTCCGCAGACCAATTTCATAATTGATTGCAATATTTGTCGGTACATAATTAAATCGATTTTTAATACGGCGACTTAATGAAAGGCGATGCAATTGACATTTAATAATCAGCTAAAAGTTCTCATTTGAAAATTAAATTTATCAAAGGTAGATCGGATAAAGGTTGTTTATAAACGAATTTATAGTGAATTAAAATTATATATTTCAAAAGTTTAGTTTTTTTTCATTATTGATTAAATAGACCATAATTTTAATACTTTAAAGGCGTTTATATGATATTTTTCACTCGCAAACGATTTTTTAAAATTTTTAAAACAGAAAAATAAAAAAAGGTTTTAATTTGAATGAATTTTTTAAGTTTTTTCAAGAAAAAAAAATTGAAACCATTTTGAAAGAAAAAAAATAAAAACACAAAATTTAAAAAAAGACTAATGCTGCTAAACGCTTTTAAAATGTGGCTAGAAAGGAAATAAATTTAAATGAGATTTCTTGGTATGAAAGCGTTCATCAAAATTGGGAAAGTAATTTCCGGTATGCAGAACGACGCGAAGAAAAAGAATTATAATGAAACTATTTCGGAAAACTCTTTAACAAATCGCTTTTAATCATGATTAGTGAAAATTGGAACAAAAAACTGACATAGAAACAATAAGAATTTTTTTCTTGTGATAAAACGCGTTTTTAAAAATTGAAAAAAGTACCTGTTTTAGAAAAAGCATTTTGAAACTTTATTTCCTGTCTAAGGCGGCGGTCACACGACGCTGTTTTGCCAGCGCTAGTGGCTGTTTGGCTGTTAGCAGCCGTTTCAGCACCACCGTGTGAACCCTAGTGCGTTGCAGCAGCGTGATGATTTTAGCAGCGCTAGTGAAGTAGAGACCGTTCTACTTTGCCAGCGCTTCTAGGGATCCCGTGACCCTGTCACCTGGTTTCTGAGCTGTTAAAAGTCTGATAAGTGGTAAAGTTATTTTACGTTTATTTATTTAAATTTGTGTGTAACGTTTATTGTTTAAAAAATCTCCCAGATTAAAATGTCAAACCACTGTTTTGCTACTTGCCAGCGCCACTAAAGTAGAAACCTCTCAGTACGCTGGCTGCTGTTGTTACTTGCCAGCGCTACTAACCAACAGCAGCCAGCGGCTGGCAAAACAGCGTCGTGTGACCGCGGCATAAGGCGCCGTTTATATTTTACTCTTTATCACGTAAATTTGACACCTTATCACGCAAATTTAATTCTGCGTAACAAATTCAAGTTACACAACCGTCTATATTATGAACTTGAATTTCTACATACAAAATCGCCGGAATAAAATCAAATTTTGAGCCTCTTTGAAAAGTGAATTTATTCTACGACGGTAGATGAATAAAATTCGCAGAATTAATTCTGAATGAAATTTGCGGAGACATCCAAGAAAAAATCGCAATTGAAAACAAATCCTAACATCTTTAGACTATTGGCAACTATGCGGTGCAGTCGTTGCTGTGTTAAAAAATTTTGAAAGCGTTTTAGAAAAACCGAAAAAATATGTAAAATATTTTTTTAACAACGTTTGGGAAGAAAGAAATACAAATATTTTTTTTTTATATATATGATTAATACATTTTTTGAAATTAATTGAGAACCGTCAGAGATACGTAAAAACCGTTAAAGCAAAAAATATAGAAAATTTTATGTCATTTGAATTTTTTAACACGCATTTTTTCCTCAAAGCGCATATTTTTCGAGAAATTTTTAAAAAACTGTGTTTTTCAGAAATAATTGTAAGGGAGGTACCCGTTGTCGCTAATGTTACTATTCCAAAAGTCGACAGAAAATGACGACTTTTGTGCAACGCATTTACAAAAAATTTCAAGTCGCTAACTCAACGCGTTCTCGTGGTATTAAATATAGGGGAAAGTGGTCACCCTTCGTACACTTTTTGTGTTTTTGATTGTAATGTCGTGCATAACGCTCAAATTACTGTCTATTTCGTTTAACTGGATATTATAGATATCCAGCTAATACAAAGATATCAAAAAGAATATGAAAATCAACTAATAATTAAACAGTTGCCTTTTTGCCGAAAGTCGAAAATTGTACGAATCTACCCCCCTACACTCTCGAAAACATGGAGTCGATTACGCACCGAAAGGGAGTTTGAGGGAGTCCATCACCTATTGGAGAAAATCGAGCACCGGGCTAGGAGTTCACAACAATTCCTTATGGGTGTTAATTTTTAACAATTTTTCGGTGTTAAACCAATTTATTACCAAGAAAAAAAACCTCACAAATTCTCTTTTTTTTGCAAGCATTTGAGATGTTTTGAGTTTTTTTTCGTGTTTCCAAAGTTAATACAGGGTGCGCCATCTGTTCCTCCGGTATGAGAATGTTGAATAACTTTTTAAAGAAACAATAGATTGCAAAAAATGGTGTTTTTTTATTTAGTTCAATCCTTTACAATTTATGTGGACTACTTTTTGAAAACAACATCGATCAAATGACCACCTTTATTGGCCACCGCAAACTGTGCTCTTTTTCGGGCATTTTCCATCACTTCTTCGAGCATCTCCGTCGGTATGGCAGCTATTTCGGCACGAATATTGGTCTTGAGCTCGTCAATGGTCTTCGGGTTGCTGGCGTAAACTTTACTCTTCAAATAACCCCACAAAAAGAAGTCTGGGGGGGGTTAAATCAGGGGATCTTGGTGGCCAGTCAATATCGCCTCTTTTCGATATCACACGTCTAGGGAATTTTTGTTGCAAAAACCGTATTGTTTGGTCCGCTGTGTGGCATGGCGCCCCGTCTTGCTGAAACCAGAAGTCAGTCAGACCTTTTTCACGCATTTTCGGACACACAAAATGTGCCAACATCCACCGATATCGATTACCATTAACTGTTTCACCTTCATTGAAGAAAAATGGCCCAATGATGGTTTTTGCGCACACGCCGGCCCAAACAGTCACTTTTCGATCATGCAATGGTATTTCATGAATCTCGTGAGGATTTTCTGTCGCCCAAATGCGGCAATTTTGTTTATTAACACCGCCAGAGGGAGTGAAATGTGCCTCGTCGGTCATTAAAACTTGCATCCAAAATTGAACGACTATTTTCAATGTACATCGTCACTATTTCGGCGCGTTCTTTCGGTGTGAAGCGGTTCATGGTTAAAATTGTACTGGTTTGACGTTTCCAAAACGTGTCTAGGAAAGCAAATCGGTTGACAAATGGCGAAGTTATTCAATGTTTACATACCGGAGGAACAGATGGCGCACCCTGTATTACTTGTTAAAAACTTTTCTTACATGTCTCTGCCGGGACTCGAACACGGGACCTCTCGAATTGTAAACCATTTGCCTTCCCAATAGGCTGTTGAAGCCAATTGGTAAGCCTCTTCTAAACGTGAACACCCTTTACAAATAAATAAGTCCTAAAAGGAGTTGTAGTGAATTTTTGACTCCTTTTCGGAGTTCATTTAAAATTTAGGTCAAAACGGTGTTAAATTGAATATTTAGCTCCGTAAAATAAAAATATAAAAATAACTCCGCGCTACGGTGTTAAACTTTTAGCTATGTTTTCAGGCGGAGTTAATTCGTCCCCGGATTTTTTCGAGAGTGTAGTGGGGCACTTTCGTACATGTCATGGGAAACCTATGGGAAGCATACGAAATAAAACAAGAATCAAACATAAAAAGTTAAAAAAACCAATCTTTATTAAATTCAGCAAAAAATCGCAGAAAAAATCTTTCAAATTGAGTCTTTTTAAGTAAATAACATAAAATAATTCAAAAAGGAAAAAAAAAACATAAAACTTAAAACAATTCAAAAATTAAAAATAAATAACTTCATAATAACGAAAAATACCTTTATCACTTCACATTATAAGTGCCCAAATCAATTGGAAATTTAAACATACCAAAAGTTCTAGCACGAATGTGCCCCATTTTTTTTTGTACGAATGTGCCCCAAACCAAATAATACTGAATAAGTAACTTTTCTGGAAAACGGTAATACATAAACACGATTTTTATTTAACAAATTAATTTTTAGTCACTTTTCCTCACTAAAAAAAATATTGTTAGCTGTAGTTACTGTGAAAAAATATATTATATCACGACTGGAAAATAAGGGCACCAATTTATTTTTCGCGCGAAAAAACAGATAGGTCCTGGTTTTTCCACTCGCTGCAATGAAATTGAAGTCAAACTTCGCTGACACGTGGCTGGGTTAATATACAGAAAAAACATGTGTGGACATGTTCTGAGTTGGAGCTATGGATTGAAAAATATTCGATGTACGAATGTGCCCCGCGTACGAATGGTGACCACTTTCCCCTACGTAGAACGGACAGGCCGACAGACCGACAGACCGACAGACAAACAGGCAGATGCACGGATGTCTGCATAATTTTGCCTAGAATGGATTTCTTACTGATAAGAAAGTTACTATATGCCGCCATTCTTGAGTCAATATCCGTCATCAACACAATTCTTTCCCCTCTATAGCAGAGGAAAGCAATTAGTTGTGAAAAAAAACCCAGTGAAAAATCTACAAAAAAAGTCAATTTTTTGGTATATATTTTATCGATTGAAAATCGATGACAGTTACTGCCTTAACTTACTGTATACATTCAGTAATTTTACAAAAATACTTTGCATTCAATGCATCGACAGAAATATTTAAAAAAATAACCGTGTGTGGTCGGTTAGACTGCAATATTTTCAATCACATTTGGAAATGTGAAGATGCCGTGTGAAGAATTATTAAATCAAATATCAGTTGTGATCAACACAAAACTTTCCTCTGCAATATTTAGTTTCGGAAAATGTGTGTTAAAAGAATTATTTTTTCAAATTTCTTGAGAACCGTTAAAGACACGTAAAAATCGTTAAAGGCAAAAATGTAGAAAGTTTTATTTCTTATAAATTTGGTTATGTTCATTTTTACATAAATGTGCATAGTTATCGAGAAATTTTCAAAAAACCTAATTTTTTGAAATATGTTGAGCACCGTTAGAGATATGTAAACACCGGTAAAGCAAACAATGTATAAAATTTTATTTACTTTAAATTTTTTTAGATTTTTTCCCCGAAAAACACATAGGTTTCGAGAAATTTTCAAAAAAAAGATGTTTTTTAAAAAAAAAAATTGTGTTGGAAGTAATTATAGCTATCGTTACTTTTCCAAAAGTTGACAGAAAACCACAATTTTTGTAAAACTTTGTTACAACAAAATTCAAGTCAACGCGTTCTCGAGTTATTTAAGATACGTACAACAAACAGATCGACAGGCAAATGCACGGAGATCCTCAGAATTTTGCCGGGAACGGATTTCGTACTGATCACAAAGTTTCTATCCACAGCAGTTTCCGAGTCGGTCTGCATCATGAATACAATACTTTCCCTCCTAGAGAATAGGAAAGTAAAAACATATATCGAAAATCCAAAATATTGGGGAAATTTAATTGATGAATCATCGTGGTCGTTTATTTGTTCCTCTAATCGGTTACAGCAATTGACGTCATTACTATTTGAAATGACATTTTTACATCAGATATTGTTGGTTAACAGCGATGCTTCATGATTGTGGAATTATAACCTAAGGTATTAAAGCAGGTACAACGCCAAGAGTCTCAATCCCTTAAATTCTTTTTCACCTTCTTTCATGGCCACTTAAGTATGCATGCCTCAACCTGACGTGTCCGCCTCTGATTCCTTTATTGCCCGACTTGAAACTTTTATTGTTTTATTGTCCTGTGGCTCTAAAGTCATAGAAACAAATGACAAATGTGACGTGTGATCATGCAGTGAATTTTATTAGATGAAATTGAATAATTTTATCACACGCAGTAACGACGACGAAATTTCGGTTGGCTGGATTTCTGCATTAAAGGGTGCTGTCATTCGGAGGAATTCAAATTCGCTTCGATGGATGAAAACTTAAAATGCACAGTCCGTATTGAAGGTGGCGGTGTCCCAAAAGCATGCCATGATTAATATTTGTGGTTTGGGATATGATTGTGATGGCACTGGCTATGAGTTTAATGGATGCTACAAGTACCTACTCATATATATTTACGAATATTCCCACAAAGGTGTGATGTACCTTGTATACATATTTAACACATTTTCTCTCTGTTCCAAAAATCCAATTCTATTCCTGTCAGGGTTTTGCTGGACTACCCATAGCTATTATGTCAAAGCGTGGCAAAGGATTGAATAGCACGCTGACATAACTGCCCATTTAGGCCACAATTATGTGACCGAATACAATTGGACCGGGTCTATCTGCCACTCCGAATATACCTGGAAAGGTGTTAAACGTCTGATGCTTCAAAATGTATAAATAGCATGAGAGCCGAATCCGAGAGACTAAAACGAGAGTGATGAATGGAATTTCAAGTGCGGTTCGTCGGTTTGTGACGAAAAATACCTTTGATTCTTTAGCCATGTATACAAATGCGTCGACGACAATTCTATTGAGTTTTTATGCTCAAATATACGCAACATTAATAAATGACTTTAAAATTATGCATGGCTGCTCTACCCCCTTAGGATTGCAATTGAATTCAATAGAGTACCGTCACATTGCGACGTACAATGTATAGTTTATTCCGTAACAATAACGTTAATCATAATAATAGTTTATATCTATTAGATAAAAGCATATACAGATATAATATCCATATCTCGGTACATATACATAATGTGTTTATGAAAAGTATATATTCATAGGCTCCTGTCTAATATTCGTCGTATTACGTGAATTCATCGGATGAAACATCATGGGAATCAATAGATGGACATTCGTATTGTTTTTGTGTCGGTACCTGTTCAATGTCAATCACGCAGCAATTGCAGTCATTCAACTCATCCAGCCAATGATCGATCACTATAGAAATTCAATCAACGTATTCGCAACAATCGATCAAGAACGGGCAATAAATGGCAGATGAGTAGAAACAACTCATAACAAATTTCTGTTAACATCTAATAAAGAAAACTCCCCGGGGTCACCTGGACGGGCAAGCAACTATACTATCTAGCCAGCCATCCATCGATTTCGACGTCGTCCATAGTCTAAACATAAATATATCGCATCTAGAGACCTAATAGGTGAATTCTGGATAAGTTCCCTACCTTGTTTGGGTTGCGTTACTCATTTCTGTGCATTCGACTTTATCATCCGCATGGCGCGTCTTTTATACTCCACGCCAAGCTAATCGAATCTCACAAGTTTAAGTGAAATCAACCACAATTCTTAATCTGAAAATGTTTTCATCTTGGAGTCGCACAGTTGGAGGTCGAGACCAAGAATGCAAACAGGTTGTGAGCGCGGATCTGAACTCATATATGGACAATACCTGAGATAAACCGGCATCTATTCAAGAGTAGAGATTAAAGAATAGCTTGTATACTGCGAATATTTTTATGGACAGTTTTACTGTATATAAAACAGTAAAACCACATGCATGTTTTACTGAAAATTTTGAATTTTATTCATTCAAAACTAAACACTTAATTTCAGATATTTCATTTCCGAACCTCTGCTGCTGGTTGGTGCAAAAAACCTTACAAATGTTGAAGTTGTAATTTATTTACGGTTCTGGATCCATGTCAAACTGAAGGAGGAGAAGATTAAAACCAAGAATGCATTTTTTTTAAATCTCCACAAATTTTCTTTTATCTGTCATGAAATCGCGAAAAATGTGGCGTTTTTCATACGAATCGTTAATTGCTGAAATCCGTCAAAACCGGACCTCACTGTAATGCATTTTCTTTAAAAGCCTACTAACTTTTATTAAACATTATTCGCACAGAATCGCGACTAATCAGCATTGGAACCTCGATATTCCCTTGGAAATACTCAACAACCATAGAGCGTTCGAGCTTAAAAGTCAGGTAATTACGGCCGCTTTTCTTACTCAACAAAGGCATGGCTTTGATGCAAAAAAAGGGGAAAAAATCCTATACGAGTACGTAGACGTTTACCTTATGGTCGAGAACACGTAACGTTTGTTATTTTTATAGATGTAGCTATATAACTATTTTTTGATATATTCGCAAAGATCATCCATAACATACGCTACCAGTGAATATGGCAGATATTTTCTTTATCGTTCAATAGAATAGAATTGCCTGGAGGCAATAGGCAAACGAAAAAGAAAACTCACAGTTGAATAACGTATTTATATTTTTTTCCTATTAGGCGAATAATGGTCAGAAAAATACAAAATTACAGAAGTAATAAGCGATTTGGCTGTGGGACAGTAGTTGAAGCTACGGTTCATGGTTTGGCCTGGCCGGGGTCTGGATCTATCCTTGGCCTATGATGCATGCGATTCGTGCAATCCAAGTGATGTATTAGAAGAGATGCTGATAAATAAATTAAATGGCTGCACATTTTCTCAAAGGTTCCCTTTTTTGTGGGCTTTTTGTCGATAATACGAAATGATTGACTGACGTCGAAGATTTTGCACGAAGATGAATTTCCCGATGCAGCTATAAATTTTAAGTGGCCACTTTTCATTCCTGTCTTCTAAGTGAATCCAGCAGAGATATGGAGTATAACTCCTACGATTTTATTGTGACGTGCAATTATACTTGAAGCGTACTTAAAATTGGTTACATGTGGTTGTTTTTTTTAGCAAAATACATACAGGAATATTTATCTGTTTCCAATTTTAGAATTTCGGGCAATTCATCTTCGTGCAAAATCCATCTTCGCATGATACTGACGACGACATATGAATTGTACATGCAAGTTAAGCGAAATCATCATATGACATTTTTGTATGGTGGAAAACTTTTATAACGACATCCTGAAAAACGACATGATTAGTATGACCAAATTTATTTTGGACAAATCCGTGGTTAAGGACGGATGACTGAAATGGAACAACAACGAAACCACAAATATTTTTTTTTACTCATTTTATATTTGACTAGCTTGCATACCCGTCGTTGCCGGGTTAAGTTTTTTCAAGTTTTTTTTGTTATGGTCTATGTTGGAGCTAAACTTCAGGTCAATCGGCTCGGTGGTTTCCCTAGAGGAAGAGCTAAGTTTCGAGATCACTTTACCCTCTCGGGCTACTTTTAAATAGGTTTATGTTGGGGCTGGACCCCCGACGAACATCTATGCCAAATTTCAGGGCAATCGGTTCAGTAGTTTCCCCGCGAAAGAGTAACATAGCGCAAAAACTAAGTTGTCGAAATCAATTTACCCCCTCCCCTTACTTCATCCACCCCTCACGCTACTTTTCCGTATGCCTATGTTGGAACCAGAACTACCACAGACACTCATGCCAAATTTCAAGTCAATCGGATCAGCCGTTTTTGCGTGAAAGAGGAACAGACAGACAGACAGACAGATAGACACCAACTCATTTTTATATATTAGTATGATTAGTATGACAGACAGACGCCATTTTGGTTTTTTACAAAATAGCGTCTGTCTTTCGCCACGCTTATATACTTCTTCGAATATATATCCTCACCTTTGAGATATCCTTACAGATTTCTTAACATCAGAATCACATTCAGCGGCACATTTTTTAGATTTCTACAATGGGGCATGTATCGAAACAACATTTGCCTGCGGCGTATTTTTGCTATCATTACCCTAACACATACTACTATGGTGTTGTTAGAGATATTTCCCAAAAAATTGGAACATTTGATTGAAAAGTAAAAAAATTGTGAAATCAGAACAACTGTCAAAAAAACACTTAAAAAATGTTTGAAGTAAAAGGGTATTCAATTTTACACCCCCGATAAAAAAGTAAAAGTAAAGATAAACCAAATCGCTTAAAAATTTAAGAAAAAAAAATACATTCTGTTTCTATTATTAACTATATTTTTTACCTGGCAATAATCTTTTTGTGACGCTATTTTAATTTAAATATTCCAAGATTTAAGTTCAGAAAACAAATCCCAAAACGGCTATTTTGAATTTTCAGAGGTATGTTTTTACTGGGCTAAACGATCATTTCCATTTAAAATAAAGCGGATAATGCTTTAATTTTCGTGTGAACGCATCATCGTAAATTTTAATTTAAGGCAATCTCATTATGCTATGCGCATCCTTTGCTTTTTCTTTTACCCATCCGCCCGGCCACCCCTCTAAGATATTCATCTGCTGCTCCCTGGACGTATTTCTTGGTCCATTTCATTACCGGCAAGACATCCTCAAATATTTTGGCTTACCAACCGAAAATTTTCGCTGTTTGGCTACACTGACTTTCCGAATTAAACAAATTCGGCGCTTCAACCGGGGTACAAAACAGATAGTAAAGTATTAGTAGAGCACTTTAAATTTTATGCTTATGCTGAAACACTTATTTCATTTGCCTGCCGGTTTTGTGCTCATTTCGTGTACAGAGTTTTTCCCGCCTGTCAAAATTTATTTCTCAAGAAAAACCGCAAAGTGTTTAAAATTTCATAATTTACGATCCATCCTGGCATTTAATTACTTCATTAACACAGCCGTCAGAGAGTTTGGTGAACGATTTTAAACATCATTCTGTCATACTCTACGTTCTCGCCCTCTGCCTAGTACCCTCTTTGAAATAAGGGCGGCTTGGGGAGATGAAACTTTAGAGACTTGGGAAATTCAGCAGCCCTAAATCGATGTAGATTGTTGGACTTTTTGGTTGAATTTTAGTGCTTAGCTCAGCACTTTTGGAATTTCGATCCTTTCGTAAAACGAGGCAAATCGTTGTAGAAGTAACTTTCGAATAAACTGCACTATAAAACAACCACCATACAACAAGCACTTTAACTAGATTACGAGTACTGATGAAGATGTTGGCGGGGTGCCGTGAGTTTTCGGATCACATTTTATGATTTTATGTTGTAGCTCGACATCAGACACTCCTCTTTCCCCCAGCAACGGTGGACCGCGATTTTGGCATGAAGCGGCGTGGCGGACTTTCTGATGTGAATTAATATTCTGAGACGCGTATGTGATTTATGTGGCGACTTTCAATTTGGTTGTCTACAAAAAAGGATCATCGTAGAGGATTTACTGAGTTCGCTAGCAAATGAGGAGCCAACTAATGAAATTTAATTGAACGAAGGTAAAAAAGGAGCACTTTAATAAAAAAAAACCTAAATGGCAAAATCACATTTCTATGTGGTATAAAAATAAAATTTATCTCACACCCCATTTAATGGCCAAATGGAACGTTAAACTTTGCATGAGTCTGTCGTTTAAAAATCCCAAGTGAAGAAACATGTTTAAAAATCCTTTGAAGTTCACATATGATTGCAATTAAAAATCTATTTTTTAATTTACAGATAATTTTGAATAATTTATGCTTAAGTTTATTAGCACATTTTTATGAAAATGTGAATTATCAGTCTGAAGAAATATTTTGCCACAAGAGTATTAAATGCAATATGCATAAGTTATGTGAAAATAAATTCAGTTGAAATCAATATTGCACCAACATAGTAAGGGATCGTTGGCCAACCTTTGTTTTTCGATATATTTTTTTTCGTGTTTAATATTTTTTGAACAGTTTTTTCAGAACTTTTTAAAGAATAGTCCGAAAACTATTCGACAAATTCCAATTGGAGTCATGCAATCTAAATGGATCTATAAGAATTATCTCCATTTGAAGTTTAATGTGAGGTAAAGTCATTTGAAATCATCTTTTAAACACTTTTTGATTTAACAGATTTAAAAAAAAAACTAAAATGTGAAGCAATAAAGAGTTGCTCAATTTTTCTCGTTCACAATCGACAAACGCTAGAAAAGTACGATCACAATATGCGAAAATATACTCTGTTTCCGGTGAGAGTTCCTGTAAAGTACATTTTTTCGCCCGCGGCTCATTTCTCAACGATTTTCCATAAATGGCCGACTGGCCTAAAGCCCAATTCAGACTAACGAGTGCGATTACGATTGCGATTACGATTGAGCTTCCTCGACCAATGAGAATCAAAGTTTTCATTTTCCAATCGTTGAAAGCTTTGATCTCATTGGTCGAGAAGCTTCAATCCTAATCGCAATCCTAATCGCAATCGTAATCGCAATCGTAATCACAATCGTTAGTCTGAATTGGGCTTAAGGAGCATTTCTCTTTATTGATATTTTCCCCATTTCCGTTGCGGTTATTTATGGAACGTAAAGAGCGCGAAAATTTAAATTAAGGAAAATTTCGTTCGGGAATGTAAAGATAGTACCAGGAAGACCGCCCAACTAACAAACTCTCCAGATCAAAACTCTTACGAATTTTGAAATCTTCTCATTAAACTTTCTTAACACACTGGATACTCTCATAACATAGTTCTTGTAATGACACTCTAATTTTTTCTGATAGCGTTCTTTTTATAAGAGTATGACGCTACTAGAGCTACTGAATCTTTTACGCTTATAGCAAGGCGATTTTTGAACTCTTGTAGCGAGCCTTTAAAAACTTATGTTCTCATTGTATATTTTTTATAAAGTCTTAACACTTAAAGAGTTTAAATCTTAAATAAAAATGTTATGAGCAGTTAATTCGTATGATTCTCATAAAAACGCGCTTGTAAAAGTTTAAGTATAAAAATATTTGTTAAAATTCTCATATGAGACATAAAAGAGTTAAACTCGCATAACGCGAGCTTATGTTCTTATTAGTAGAATTTTATTCTTAAAATAAATCTTCGTCAACATGCGCCATATTTTCCCTTGATCTTTTTTAACAGTAAAACTTTGAAATTCCAAAAACAGCTTATATATGTAAATTAGGACCTAAAAACACTGCAAAAAGCTATTTTCTTTAAAAACAAAAACGCATTAAAACAATTGAAACAGTTTGATCAATTATATTAAAAATTTAATTTTTCCATATTATATTTCCGATTTATAATATATCTCATTTTTTCGATTTTTTCGAGGGGTTCCGCGTTTTTTCGAAGTAAAATATGTTATATTATCAGTAAAACTGCATTCCCCATATAATTTTTGTCTATATATCTGAAAAAATAGAATTTAAAATATATGTCATATGAAATTCTAATACAATATTATCATACGCAAACGTAGACATGACTCGGATCCGAAAATAAATAAACACTTCAAAAATAACTTTTACTCTTTAAAAAATTACTTTAACTCTTCAAAAATAAAACCGGCTAGATATTTTTATATACTCTTCTCTTTTTAGCAAAGCATAAAGTACTTGTTATGAAAGTTTTATGAGAATATCAATAAACTCTCATTAGAATTCAAAGAGAACTGATGTCTTGTCATAAGATAAAAAAAAGTTCTCATAAGTGCGCCATTTAAGCCTCATCAGCCACTCATAAAACAGTTGTAGCATTCTACAAGGGTGAAATAGCCCTGTATGAAAACTCTCAAAAGACTCTAGTAGAGTCTTATGAGACGAAAATTGTTAGTTGGGCGAGCCATGCTCGGCGACCTCAAAATCCTACTTTTGCTGATTTTTGGGGAAAAACTAAATTCACATTATATTTACAGAGCTTTTCCAGAGTTTTTAAATTCCCGACCTAGCAAGCTAGAACTAAAACTAACGCGCGATAACTAAATTTCATAGAAATCGGTTGAGTGGTTATTGGGTAATCGCTGTCACCGATTTCTGAAACGTTGTTTTGAGACACCAGGTGAGGGTTATCGACGGGAGGGAAAAGTCAGGTTTGTGTTGGAAAAATCGAAAGCCCTTAGCCTTCTTAGTAATACTGTAAAGTTTCATTAAGATCGGACCACCCAATTCGAAGATACCAGACGAGGGGTATCGAAGGGGAATTTTCTCAGGGGTGAGACCTATCTAGATCGATTTCTTGTCCCCGAAAATCCCTAACCTCTAAGTTTCGTGAAAATCGTTAGGCGCGTTTTCGAGATCGTTTGTGCAGACAGACAGACAGACAGGCAGACAGACAGACATTCCTCGTAACATATATTATAGGATTAATTTAAATTATTGCATGGCATATTGTTTTTAAAATTTTTGACTGCGCACGGCAAATAGATATAGACACTATATAAAATGTTATAGTTGGTTTGGGTAAAATAAAAGTTGAACGGCATGATTTATATATTTTGTAATACGCCTCCCTACTGTCAAAGTATGGCTTACGCACCCGTAATAACAAATGGAATGAAACAAAAGGGCTATTCTGACTTTACAATCAACAAACATGTTCCTTGAATATTTCTCTTTAAAGCGATCTTTTCTCTAAATACCTAGCCTTGATTAAAGCACCTTAAAAACTAGAGTGTGGTAATCGATTTAATAGTTTTCGGTCAAGATAAGTTTTATTTTCCATATGAAAATTTGTTGTTTCGTTGACGTTCCGTTTCAGTTATTCTTTTTCAGCCCCTTCCCTCGCTCATATCATCCAATATTGACCGAAAATAAATATTATCACCCTAATTAAGCTACCTATGTTTTTTGAATTCGAAATCATATTTTTAAAACAAAAGATTTCGTTACAAAATTATTACAAACCATTTTTTAAGATTTATATAAAATATAACGACAATGAAAAATAAAAAAAAAATTCCAACAAGTTTTTAGAATCATTCTAAGACTTTTTTTATTTTTAATTCTTTATATTTCAAAATAAGAAACATATCCATAAAAAAGATACATTTTCTCACTTTAGGTTTTTATTTCCTTTTTCGCTCATCGCTTTCCATCCGAAATCCCTTGGGGGTATTTCGGTGAGTTATTTTTACTTTTCTCCACCCAATGCAAAGCAATCCGTTTTTGCACCTTCCATCGAAGTGGTTTTTTTTCACACCCCTCTCAGCAGTACCACGCATATATTACATGTGATCGCGAAGGAACCACATCCAAGACCCAGACTCACGGCCGGGTAATAGAACCCGTAGAAAAGAATTGTGTGGAAAAAACATTGAGATAGAAAAATGTGTGTTCGCTCTTCGAAGGAATGTCTTTTCTGAATCCCTTCTGTGCAACCCTTACCAACTTTTCATAACTTTTCCAGTGGCAGAATATCTTTAGGTGTGTCTACTTATATATTGTTTGTATTTGTATATTGCACTATATTGACACGAAGCAAGTATGGGGCGATGTTCGGTTCTCACGACAAACGGAAACATTTCATTTTTTTTTCTACTGCATAGGTAAGCGTGGTAGACGGTATAGTAACTCGTATGTATGACTGAATGGTGGAAAAAGCAAATTTACTTTAAAATCTTTTATTGGTTTCATCCCTCGGTCCCAAGACGGTCTTTATCAGTTCTACCACCTACGAGTATCTATCTATCTAGCTATCCATGTAAATCTATCTGCTCCTGCTGCTGCTGCTGGTTTTTCGTATTCACAAATATAGAAATGGAGATTCTGGAACACAAAGAATATTTTTTGAAAGACGCTGAAGCACTTTACACCTCCAATCAAGCATCTTTTCGTCTTTTTCATCTTGACAATTACTCGAATGCGCACAGACTGTGTTTTCTTTTCGGTTTTTTTTTATATCACACTGGTTGGGTACGTATATTTTTACTATACAGGTATGTAAAAATACCGTTTCATTCTTTATTTGTAATTTTTTCCCTACATTATTTCACTTCTGTTTCACTGGTACGATTGGAATATATAGGGAAAACATCTATTGATATCTATTGTTTTTTCTCATTATTACCGTTTCTTTCTCAAACAAATATAGACGGGTGAATGATGTTGAAAAAAGGGGGACGGAATACCTTTTCAATGAAAATTTCTTTAATTTAAACGCTAGGGGCGGATTTACGAATGTATAAAATGATTATGGTTAAAGTTGAATGAGTATCGAAAGTTTCTGGGATGGGTGGATGGAAGGGATAGGTGGCGATGGTGTAGATGAATCCAATATAACCAAATCGAATTGCATGGTATCGTAAGTAATGGCTGGTAATGGATGGTAATGGATGCTGGTGGTTGATGATGGGCACAAATGGCACCTACAAATAGACAAATTTATTCGATCGTTAAAGTTCGTCTCTCAACTGAGTTCATTCCGGTTCATCTGAATTGGGAATCTCTCTGTCTTGTCTTGACTTGTCTTGCCTTGTATACCTGAAGATAAAAGTTCTGTCGAATTCCAAAGTATTTTCCTTTTTACCAAACATTTCGCATTACAAGTCTAAGGAAGATGTAAGACGAAAGAAGGTTCTTTTCAAGTATTTTTGAATACTTATCGGGTTATTAATCTTGCATAATAAATACCAAAAAGGTATTATACTCAAAGGTGTACCAACCTCGCCCAGCCTCAACAACACCAATCCATTGCCAATACTTTCGTTCGGTTGGCTGGTTGGTTGGTGCCAACTCAGCCAGCCTTCATTCATCCTGCAGCCATCGAGGATTTGAAATTTTGCGGAAAACGATAGCACCTATACGAGGTGTACAACACAGGGGGTAGAATGAATACGAGTATATCTGTGCAGACTATCGGAATCCTTCAATGAGGATCCTTTATGATTTTATACATAGGTACCTAACCTACATATCGCTGCATCCATTCACGTAGATATGTAAATATTTGTGTCTGTACGCATTTAAATCGGTGTACGCGAATATGAATCGTTCTTCCGGCATCTCAAACTCTGAAAAGGGTATATTGGGGGGATGCTACTCGTATCACTGAGGACTACTTTCCTACCATCATCAGGCGTTGATTATATGTGTATATACGTATGTATATAGACTGAAAATAAGTTGTATATGGAGTAGGTATTCACCTTTTTTGGTAAATACTCGTATAAGCGTAGAGGTGAGGCCAAATGAATTATTTATTGCTTTGGATGCGATTTTGCGAGGGATGAAAATTTAATCGAACTTGTGGATTATTTATACGCCAGGATAGCTTTTTCTTGTTGTGTGCGCTATCTGCTTCAAGTTCTTGGTATGTTTTATTTGAAGCTATCTCTACCTTATCCATTCTTATCATCCCTTAAGGTATCTGGTACTTGTACCTATTTATATATGTATGTGTATATGTATAGATATGTCAGATAGATAGATTTTAGTACACCCAAACCAACGACGATGCGATGCCTTGAGGTAATTTGAAATTTAAGGTGAGTGTTATAGAAATGATAAGAGGGCTTTGCACTGAAGACGAGATGAAGAAATTTTCCTTTAGATAAGGTTTCTTGGTTTCTTCGTTTTTACTTTTTTTCTTATATATTTCTACTACTGTCTTCTTCTTCTAATTTTTTTTTATCAGCGACATTTTCGAGGGAGAGATTTAGGGTTCGAAATGTAATGCGGCTGAAGAAATAAGCCAAAAGATTGAAGTGCGATGAATAGGAAAGTTAATTACTGAGGGCGTGTGAATACTTTAAATATATACATATATACGTTAAAATACACATTTTAAATATACACTCGTATGTGTATTATTTAGGATTTTCCATTTTTCTTTCGTTTTTCTCGTTTAAATATTATCCAAATGGATAAATGATATCTTAATTTATTCACTGAAAATAAGAATATAATTTGATATGATCAAGGCGAGAGTAATTTAATTTGAGATTATGGATATTTATGGTTTCCAATATACGCGAGAGATACAAATATTTATCGAGATAGTTTTTGATTTATGATCAAATTAACCATTTTATGAGAATTGCAAATCTATTATGCACCAAATTATGTTATACGCACGGAGAAAAAATGTTACTAGATTTAAGAAACATGTGGTAGCGTATGGCCCTAATACACATGTTTCTTAAATCTAGTAACATTTTGTTACTTATATGGAGAAAATGTTACTTCATTTTAAACTGATTATAGAAATCGGTTACTTAAATTGAGAAACATGTTTCTTAATTTCGACCGCTCTTTAAAAATCGGTTACTGAAATCAAGAAACATGTTTCTTAATTTCAGATGCTTCCGCTGTCGGAAGATTGCATGTGTTGGTTGGTGTATGAAAATGTGGCTAGGTTTTACATGTGTTGTGTTTTATTGGTAATTTACACATAGGAAAGAAAGAAAAACCGCATCCACGAGTATATCGGTTATCTTTACTCCAACATAGGTACACGTAAAAATTCCTAGGTTTCCTAACTAGTTAAACTATGGTATCGGTTCGAGGATTTCTCCCGAAAACCTCAAAGCCGATTGCACGGTTTATGGCCAAAAAAATGAACTAATATTTACTAAATATTAGTTAATTTCAGTTCGATTATTTTTCCTTTTATATGTCTATTCTGCTGTTTATATGCGAATTATAAAAGAAGATAAATATTTAGAAAATATTTTCTTGATTTTAGTAACCGAAAATTTTATTGATTGTCGTTACTTAATTTAAAACAATATTTTCTTGATTCTAGTAACCGATTTTTAACGAGCGGTGGGAATTAAGAAACATGTTTCTTAATTTAAGTAACCGATTTTTTAAAATTAGCTCAATTTAAGAAACATGTTTCTTAATTTTAGTAACCGATTTTTATAAAGCAGCTGAAATTAAGAAACATGTTTCTTAATTCTAGTAACCGAAAATTTCACGGTGCAAAAATGTTTCTTAATTCAAGAAAAATGTTACTAAATACCGGATCGAAAATGTTGATGATTTAATGGAAAATGTTACTAAATTCAAGACAAAAGTGGCATGATTTCAGTAACGGAACGAGATGATGTTGACACAGAGAAATATGATTTTGGTAAAAATCTCAAGTTTCTTGATTTAAGTAACAGGTGGTGTGATTCATAAAATCCGTTACTGTATTCAAGAAAAATGTTACTAAATAATAGTAACTGAAAATTTTGAGCCACTTTTATTGGTTTAGTAACATGTTTCTTAAATTAAGAAACAACATTTTTCTCCGTGCGCGCTTAAGATTATGTTAATTATGTCAGTCATTTTTCACCACAAGTTTTCTTTTGCATTTTTATAGCATTTTTGACAAAACAAATTGAATTTCTAACATTAAATATTGTAGTCCCAAAAAAAACCTAAATTTTTGTCCTGGAATAGTAAAAAGGTAAGGGCTTTTAAATGCAGCAGTTGAAATTTTGAATTCTGATAGCATGGCTTACCAAAAATAAATGCTTATTTAAATTGAGAAAACTGAGAGGGACGCAATTTGTGTTGCAGTCTGAAGGATGAAACTATCATAATTTTTTTATATAAATAATCACAAACAAACATTCAACAATTCTCTCTTCTCTCTTCCTTTCAAAATTACCTAGCAAAAAAAAAAGCATTTTAACCTTTTTTTTAAAATAAGGCGTGCTCCAGATGCAGGATTTTTCCCGATTCTATATTGTCTATCCTATTTCAGACACTATTCCAGCTTTTAAAATGTTTGTGCTTTTTCAGACCCTATTCCAGCTTTTTAAATGTAATAAAACAACTAAACTGGATTTTAGAAACAAAAAACAAAAATGCGCCGCAGGCATCTTCTTTAACAGTAGCTGGTTTTTAAATAGGCAGTGTTAATTTTGGGCTATGCATTTTCAACGTCTCAATGGACGCCCTAACAGCTAGTTTCTGCTTGTTTTGTATACAAAAAAAACGTCGGTAACAATGGGGCTGATTTTATTAACGACGTTAGCCCTCAAAATAATGGGCAAAGTAAAGTGGTGATCGTTAGAAAAATATATTCGGGGGTGGAATGGCGTACGGTGACAAGTGATGATGATTGCCGCCTGTCAATTTTTTTGGATTTCGGTAATGAGAAAATTTCACAAATTTTAACCAAGATGAAATCACAATATGGTGGTATTTTGTGGTGGTTCTTTAAATGTGGTTAGTTTTCGTTTTATTGGAGTCCTAAAAATGGAGAGTCACTATCATTTATCACTTTACGCGATTCCACCCCTGTTGTTTGTTTTGTCAAGCAAGGCTTTCATCAAATGCCGGCCATGGCGGAGCATTCAGACGATCAAAGTCATTTAACACCATATAACTATGCACTAAAAAAAAGTTAACAATTCCTAAATTTAAAAAAAAAACGGGCACTAAAAAAAGGTAACAATTTCTAAATTTTTAAAAAAACCTAGAATGAATAAAAGTCGAATTTTCGGATATGAACAGTCACGCTAAACATTTTTCTTTAATTGCATTTCTAAAGTTTTTTCTGGACCCCAAAAAATTAGGACTCGTTTACAGGGATTAGTTTTCAACATCAAAAAAATTACAAGCCACCGCCAACAATTTTTTGTGGTTCTCTTGAGATATGTTTCAATATTTTCCATTTTGATTTTCAATTAACATTACTGCATTTTCATTCAGGGTATTCACAATCCCCTTTTAATTTTCGGTATTCGGTATTTTCGGTAATATTAAAAGACTGAAAATATTCTGCTGTGAACATCCCACAGCACAGATTTGAGAACAGCGCTTTTATTTGATACGTGACCAAATCATGAACTGCGAATTTGATTGTAAAATATGTCACATACCTTTAAATCCATGTTTGATGTATTCTTTTGAATTTCTATTGTGGCAACGGCTATCAAAATTGAAAAAAATTGCAGTCCGATGAGATAACCAGCGAGAAAATTTGACAACTAAAAACATTACTAGCGCCACTCGTGGTTGATTCTTGATACCGAATAACCGGGCCGGAAAACACGACTCAGGGCATGTATACAATTACCGAATCCGGTAATTCATTTTTACATGAACCAAGTTACCGTCTCGGTAAAAATCTGTTAAATTTGACTGAATTACCGAGCGTTAAATTTACCCGCAATTTAAAAGAGGATTGTGAATACCCTGAATCACACAGTACTGAAATCACTTTTTACTCTGACACATGCCACGGAATTTTGAGTTTTGTTTTTAATTTTTTGCTTAAGAGAAATTTTTGGGGCTGATTAAGATGAAGAGACGATTATTATAGATAACATGTTTTTTTTTTTGTCATAATGATTTGTACCATTAAAAAAAATCTAGTTAAAAAATCTGTACATTGTTAAAATTGACCATCAAAATAGAGTCTTAAAAATACAAACTCTTGTCTTACAAATTGTCACATAAGAAATTTCATCGCTCTCATGAAGTAACATTTAAAAAGATAAGTCTTAAACGCTTGAAATGTTTAAGTTTTAAAATTCATTTTCTCATTTACAAAAAAAAAACTTAAAAAGGGAAATAACAAATACGAAATGCTCTACTTAAACAAAACATAGAACGAATGTTAAGTGACAACATTATCACTCGACCCAATAGTTGCCCACAATGTGGATTATAGTGTGCAAAATAGAGAAAAAATTGTAGAATAAACTGACACTAAACGAAAATAATACGTTCTCTTAAGAGTCAGGACATCCTCTACCCAATTCTTGGTGGTAGAGATCTTCCCATTCAGATAAGAATACAAAAAAAAACGAAGAAACTCGTAACGAAGCAAATATAAACGGAAATGCCAAGAATATATACAGTACTAGATTCCTTCTACTGGTCCTTAACAATCCGTCCGACTTGAATATTTTTCAGCGGCAAACATTTAAAATCTAAGGATGTGATGCAGCTAAAGAGACACCCATATCGCACTAAATCGGAGAAACAAAAGAAAACTTTACTAAAGTGTAGTTACTCGTATTAAGAAAAGTTCTATTCTATAACATTGTATGCTTTTTTTTCTTATTTCCACTAAAAACGATGTCAACATTTTGCATCGTAAAAAAGGGCGAGAAAACAATTCGCCTGCCTTGCCTTGATTCGTATCTCAAGATGGCTCTTTTCAGTATTTTATATCTATTTTATTTATTTATGTATTTTTTTATTTATTTTTTCTTCACTTTTCGATTCTATGCGGCAAACATTCATGACAATTACAATTTCATACAAGTAAAATCGAAGTAAAAAAATTTCTCCTTCAGAACCAAACTGCACAAATGGAAAAGAGAATTGAAGAAACTCTCGAGTTTTCAGTGAAAATATATCTAAAAAAACACATACGTGTTTACTTGCTATTGCAATATACGGTGTAAAATACAAGCTGAAAAGAAAAAGAAAGCACAAAAAAAAATGTATAAAAAATCTATCAACAGGATAAAGGGCTGCAAAGTCTATTGCGAATACATTCGGAAGTGCATCTTCGAAACAATCATGGGACAAAATAAAAGGGTTAAATGCACAAACAAGTGCACTATAACCCAGCAACACATTAAAAAGGGACCTGCAACGATTGTTACTTGGAAACTTAGTGACACAAAAAAAAATATCCAACTCTCTGTATGCACTTTTGCACAAATATCTGGGACCAATGCTGCAATTTTAGGAAACTACGGACTGCCAGGGTCCTTAGAATGCAGCCAAAGTTGCCAGAAACAAAACCATTTTAAGTGCAAAAAGGAGAACAACTATACAACATTATATGTTTGTTGTTATGTTTGTGTGTGTGTGAATAATTCGTTGTTTACAATCGATTTTGTAACAGCAGCAGCAACATATGAATCTTGTACAAACAAACGTGCATTGAATTCAGTGCACTTGAAATCCCATTGGAAATAGAAAGAATGACACAATTTTATACTGGTTTAAAAAATAATTGACTCTGAAGTGTAAATGGACCGAAAACAAATTCAAGCCAAAAATCTTTCATAGAAAATCGAATTTGTCGTACAAATTTTGTAAACTCATTTTTTTTTATAGTTTTTGTGAAATAAAAAATTTTGTGTACAAATTCTTCTAAGATTTTCAAATTTTTTAATTGCAAATAAAAATGGAGAGTAGTAAAACTTTTAATTCGTAGAAAGTCCATTTTTCCCGGAACAAATTCTAGATATGCGTTTAAATTAATCGTTTTCTAATCCCTAATGATTTTTTTAAATCCTTTTCCTTATAGGAGTTTTGGGTAAATATTTCAAAATTTTCAAATTAGATTCGTAATTAGCGGCATTACAAAAAAGTTAGCAACCCCTGATTTTCCCGAGAAAAAAATTTAAAAAAGGATATTCACCTCACATGAACTGAATGATTCGCGGACGGGGAGGTTTATCCTTACATGAACTGAATGATTCGCGGACGGGGAGGGGTAGGGGTAAGACGAGACTACTTTTAGGGTAACGTGGAACAAATTTAAAAAAAACAAACATTTTTTCGCCTCATCTAGGGTTCCCAGACGTCGTCTTTTTGGGTCACAAGTTCTCTTTTCTGACCGAAATAAAATGTCCAGCATATCTTTTTTAAAATTTCATGTTTTGTCCTCTTTTTGATAAATTTGTACTCTTTGTCCTCTTTTTTTAAAAAATAAGAGAAACTTAAAAAAAATTTGATTTGAAAAATTATTTCAATCGAACCAAGAACTTATTGTGACAATGGGTGCATCCCACGGCATACAGACAAACAAGGTATGCTGTAAACTTTTGATAGCCAGGTGTGACGTCATTTGTGCCGACTTTTTTTAATTCATTTTTATGTTTATTGATCACTATTTAATGCAATCAGTCCACTAATTTACAAATATCTTATTTAAATCGCACAAATTTAAAAAAAACCATCCAGAATACAAAATTCCTTCTGCACTTGACGAACTAATCGGCACAAGTGACGTAGCAACGAAATGTCAGATTTGAGTTTACAGCATACCTTGTTTGTCTCTATGCCGTGGGTGCATCCAACTACCACAGCGGCTCTGGAGCGAAGCTCAGCTGTCAAAAAAATGCTCAGCTGAGCAGCATTTTGTGTCCTGAATGCACCGCTCATTTATATATGAGCTGTCATTCAAATAAATTATTGTTCAAGATGGACCGCGATGTAATTATCTCCGTAACGTTAGAAATTTGTGCTTCTGATACGATAAATCTGGAAGCTATTTCACTTTTGGTTGAAGATTGTAATACTTCAGTTGAAGCCGCCCCAATCCGGAATGCGGCACCCGAAAGAAACCGGGATTATTTTGAGGTGACTATACCGAAGTACACTCCCGAACTCTTTCGCCAACATTTTCCGCAACGCCGACTATTTCCATTCCCGTTTGCTCAGCAAGAACTTCCATGAGGCTTCCCGTATTATAAATAACATAAATAACTATAAATATTATAAATAACACCATTTATTTTAACACATGAATTGAGGTTATGTAATTCTTCATTTGACATTTCTGTGGCAACATGTCATAAGAGCCTAAGTCGATTTTCAAATCAAGATAAAAAGATCTGTGTTTACTTTAATAGACAGAGCAATTTGGCTTAGCCTAAAAACAGACTTAGGTTCTTATGACTTGTTGCCACAGATTTGCTCAGCTACTGAGCGGAGTTCTTTTACGCGCAGAAAAAATGTGAGCTGCTCAGTTGAGACGCTCTGTAGCGATTGCGTTCAGTAACTGAGCACCTTTTTCGCTCTAGAGCGGTGCTGAGCCGTTCTGGTAGTTGGATGCACCCAATGTCATGTTTATTGGAAATATAATTCGATTTTATTGTAATTAGAGTCTGTTCAAAAAATACGTCATGCCTTTTTCGGCCTTTCGAGCCACCCCCCCCCCCCCCCCCCCCACCCATCCTACGTCTTTCGACACACTTTTTCGGGATTTTTCGTTTGGAGTTTAATACTGCCGTCACACCACCGCAACGTCTTTGCCCTATACCCCCCGGAAAGTGTGCCATATTTTATATACAGCCCCTTACTAATGATCGTAATAATATTTATAACCTGATATGTAATGCTACCATATACACACACGGCTGTCTTCCTGTTTTCCTGCTAAAATCTGTGAACCGTAGCCTCATCGATTGATCATAGTTTTTAAACTTTTCGCTACTAGTACAAAACCTCGAAAATTCGTGTGTGCGACCACAGAACTATATAACATAGAACAACTGTCACCATACAAAGCTCTGCTGAAAAATTTTCCCAAAAGTATTTCCCTCTTTATCGTACTTGAACGCATCCACTGAACTGTATAAGGTCGCGAAATTCAAATGTAGTTTGCCGCGAAATTCAAATTTCACAAGTTTGAGACTAACTTTAGGCGCAAACAAATAACTTTAGGCGCCGACACCACTCCGAAAGTCTATTTTCCTTTGGCAGCTCACGGTTTAAACGAGAGGACTATATTTATTTTCATACGGTTATCTTGCTTTACTTGACTCGTTTTGATTCACTGAACTGTATTGAAATGGGACCATTTGAGACAGCAAATCGAGCGATCTAGTATATCTATGCCTACGACCAACTAGTTTTGAAAAGATTTCGCCTGCGGCGCATTTTTTCCGAATTTTGCGAGTTCTTATTTATGTTCCCATATTCTTTATTGAAACTTTCTCCTTTTTATTTATTTGCACTTTCTAGTTCTCCTGAAGTTTCTAGGCTCCATATGCGATTTCATATATGTAGATATAAATAAAATTTGTCGCCTGCGCGGCAGCGCATTCCCTTTTACTAGTACCACATTACGCAAATTTTTTAATGGAATCATATCTACTAATGAGTCTTCAAAAGGACGTTACCAGTAAAAGTTTGACAGGCACACTGTCAACACAGAATTTCTTATTGCAAAAACCTGTAAGGAAACCGCGAAAGAACAAGCATAAACACAGATATAATACAAATTGTTCAAACCTCAAATGGAATACTAAATTCTGGTCAAACAAAAAATTGAATTAAATGTGATATTTCTTGGCTACAAATCATGAAATACGTAAAAGAACTGGAATCTATCGTCCTTGTAGATTTCGATGTCCCTGCATAAAAACTCGTCTCAATAAATACTTAATTCGATAATAAGAATCGGTCTATGGCATTAGCATTGTAATATAATCTCGGTGGCACACAAAGAAACTTCTTCTGAACGCAGCCATCATCATCATGGATGGAAACTTTACTTGGCCCATTCCATAACGTAGGGTGGCCCAGCCCGGGCCCCCTATTTATTCGATTCACAATCGCAGTCGGTTCAGTTGGGGTAGTTTCGGAGTCGTGTGATTAAGCAATTCGATTAGTACTTTTCTTCGACGTAATTTTTTCATTGCGTTTTTTTTTTCTTTTTATTTAATTTATTTTATTATTTTAGCAGAGGACCAGGAAGCCATCGAACCAAACTCGGAGATGGTAAAATTCACCCTTATTTGCGATTCGTTTTTATACAGTTCAGCATCTTGTCCGAGGGAATTTTTTCTCATTGCATTCAATTCATGAAGCAATTGAAAGTAAAAGGAGGAACTCTTGAAAAACTTTGTCCTTGGTCCTGGAATCTTGTAATTGAACAGTTTTTACTTCCTTCTTGTAATTTAAATGAAATGGCAGTTTCGAAGTAGTGAAATAAGGGCAAGGGAAGCCTTGCTAAATAAAAATGAAAATGTAAAGGAATAAAAATGTTGATAGGGGGCTGAGAATAAGGAATACTCAGATCCTCCTACATTCTTCTGGCCCCAAGAAGACAGCAAATAGTTGAATGAGGAACAACAGCATCAGTGGTTCATGATATCAAGTGAATATATTCCAAAATGTTCGTTCTTTGCATTCATTAGGCGAAGGAGTACAGCAGCCAAAATAACTAAAGAGAAGAAAATTCGAGTTTTCCGGACAGTAAAAAGTGATCTCCTTCCTATAGCACAAAATGAGAGCAGAAAGAATAATTTTTACCTCACATGCTGCTTTTTTTCGTTCTTATATTAAGGAAAAAAAATGAAAATCGCACAACAATACTCGTATACTTTGCCTTTTGTATGCCAGAAGGTAAGATATAAAAAACGACACAAATAGGTGTAGGTATACCGGCAAATATTGTTAGGAAAACTTTTTAATTTAGATTTTACTTCGACGTTCTTGTCTTGTTATATTCCAGCCCTGGTTAGTATAACAGACTTGCTCAAATACAAATACATCACAAGCGCATTTTCCTTTTACTTTTCTGGTATCTGAAATTTCCCCCGCAACAGGATAAAAAAGTGGAAATCTCGAGACGACTTTTGTACATCATCGTAATCATAATATCTTGAGTATTGTTGAGCCTTTTGCCATGTCTTTTATGCTCCGAGATAAAAAAAATGCACGAAATTGAGAAAAAAAAATGAAAACTTCACCAGGCGACCGTAGATTTTTGTATATGTGAAGGATAATACAACAACAGTGGAAAAACAGGCGGCAACAAGCAAAATTAGAACCAAATTCGATTTTCGTATAAATTGAAAATTATTCTGGCCTCGTATTACGGTGTGACTTTCATTTTTACTTCAGATATAGCAAATTAGAGTTGCGCGCACTTATTTTATCTCATTTAACTTTTCTATATATAGATTATGAACTTAGAGATTAAATAAATTGGAATTTCACTGTAATTTACTAGATTATGCTTTCTAATTTCAAACTTCTTCGTTCATTCTTTTTTTTTTAAATTAATTGTTTGTACCGGAATTGTTGCTGGTGTTCATAGGAAACTTTAGTGAAATGATATTTGAAAAATTGTCTCAAATTTCAATTCAATTAATAAGTTTTTCTACTCTCTGTAAAAAAAGCACAAGTATATCATGGATTTGCTCACGACATTTTTTGTATAAAGCAAAATTATCGGTTTTTCATTACGCCGAAAATTTATTTTAGTATTATCGGGCGTAAATCCTGTAAAAATTCTTATTTATGTTAAAATTGGTTTCAGTTTGAACATTTAAAAAATTTACGCCGGATTTTGTAAATGATGAGGAAAACATTTGTTTTTAAATTAAAATATAAAAAACAAAACAAAAAAATTCCGGAAAAATTAATAAAACATAACAAAAGCTGTAATTGCCAATCTGACAATTATTGAAAACCCGTATGGTGATATTCGTATCATAATTTGAGCAGTTGTACCAAAATTCCACTTTGAAGTCAAACTTTTCAATAAGATTTCCCCCCCTAATGGTCCGTTTTTGCCCATTAACGAACTTAGCCTCGCATTTTACGAAAAACGGATCTGCGCAAACTTTCAAGTCTCTAGCTGAATCCGTGCGCCCGCAATCCGCGCCACAGACAGACAGACGGACGGACAGACGGACGGACTGACGGACTGACGGACTGACGGACTGACGGACGGACAGACGGACGGACAGACGGACGGATAGACGGACAGGCAAAAATCAAATTTTTATCATTTTAAACACACTGGTGTAATTCATTTTTGTGTGTGATGACGGGATTTTGGCGTTACAAACGGTAAGGCAAATATAATACGAGTATACCCTTTGGTTTTACCATACGGGTATAAAAACATAAGAAAAGCTGCAATTGCCAGGGGCCAATCGTCAAATACTGATTACGATGACAGACAAAATCTTTATTAAAAGAAATTATTTTAATAAAGTATAGGAGAGTATAGGAGAGGGGGAAACAGTGGTCCAATTGGATTTTGATGCATGGAACGGTTATGTAAAATCCTATTCTAAACACATTTCATCTTTATAAATTTTTCTTTCGATTTTCCCACTACAAACCTGACTTTTCCCTCCCCTGGATACCCCTCGCCTGGTGTCTTCGAATTGGGTGGTCCGATCTTAATGAAACTTTACAGTATTACTAAGGGGGCTAAGGGCTTTCGATTTTTTCACTACGAACCTGACTTTTCCCTCCCCTCGATACACCTCGCCTGGTGTCTTCGAATTGGGTGGTCCGATATTAATGAAACTTTACAGTATTACTAAGGGGGCTAAGGGCTTTCGATTTTTCCACTACAAACCTGACTTTTTACTCCCCTCGATACCCCTCGCCTGGTATCTTCACCTGGTATCTAAAATCCTATTCTAAAGACATTTCATCTTTATAAATTTTTCCATACGATGCACATTTTTCGAGAAAACAGGAATTCTATTCACTCCCAGACAAATGGCTTTTTTTTCAAAAAAAGCATAGTTGTCTGATCATCCAACCATACGCGACTCTATCCAATTGAATAAGATTTGAAACATCAACAAGATTTATAGAAACGAATTCCACAATTTCTCGATATGCTTGACTCATTTTTTTTTTAAGATTTTGCAATGTAAATGCAGAATTTAGTGTAACTATAAATAATGATAAAGGAAATTCAACTCACCATAATTATTTATAATAAGAAATCACATAAAAATTAATTACGTCTTACCTAAAAAGAAAAAAAGAAAAACAGTTATTAAGTTTTATATATTTTTGCACATTAAAGTTCGAAAGCAAATGAAAAATTTTATGAAATTAAAAATAATTAGCTTTGCTAACTTTTATTTGTTGAAACAATAAGAAAATTCTTAACAAATTGTAAAAGTCGCGTATCCACCTTAAACGCCCTCGATCAGATAAACCCAACTTGGTGCAGTTCGCTGAAACGGTATAAAAGATTTCCATAAATCACGTTTAATCATCTCGCGAATCGCATACGAAATGTGAGCATATGCGCATATGTGAGTAGGCAAACGATACTTGAAAAAAAAAACTTTAGGCCATTTTAAAAGTGTTCCCTAGTTTGGTAAAAAGACGACATCTAATTGGAGCCACACGGGACCAGTTCCAAATTAATTGTTTACCATTTTAAGGAGCACTGATGGTAAATCGAGGACAACCGCAATGAATTCGTTTCACTCAGATGCAATATTTTCACATTTCATCGTTTTGTTTCTATTGCAATTTTATGTAGTTGGTAAACTAGGACATATCCCAATTATGCAAATTTTTCAACCACATATTCAACCCGTCTAGACAGTAGAAAATTGTCTACCGTACACACATTCCCCCCAACATGCTCCCTAAAATGGTAAATTGTCCCGCACTAGTGCCAACGGAACAAGGAAAAGTTGCAATTTTATGAGCATTATGGATTCTATTTTTTTTTAAATTTGATTCCCGAAACCCCAATTTCAACATTTTGAAACCGGGGCTTATCCTCATTCTATCAATGTTCTCCTAGCAGAGCTTCCTAATGGAGGATGATAGTAAAATATAACGAAATGAACCTCAACAATGCTGCTATCATAATTTTGGGGTATCAAATTTTGCATAAACCTATAACCTGCTAACAGTTCTCTCCATTCCATGTCCCCAAAAACCCCAGAACCACTAAAAAAACGCAGGGATG
The DNA here is from genome assembly GCA_964034945.1 of Chrysopilus asiliformis. Taxonomy (NCBI): domain Eukaryota; kingdom Metazoa; phylum Arthropoda; class Insecta; order Diptera; family Rhagionidae; genus Chrysopilus; species Chrysopilus asiliformis. The sequence goes on from OZ035962.1 coordinate 98,142,046, forward strand.
GAGAATGTTTTAACAATTTTTTTTTTCCAATTTTTTATCTCTGAAACAGAACAGCGTAACAGCAACAACAATGACAGGGACATGATAATAAATTGGTGTGATGCAATGGGAGCGATAAAGTCACTCTTCTTGCATACACATACGATTATAGCAATCAACATAAACATATGTATATGGAAGTGAACATTTTTGCTCTATAAAAACATATAGGTATAATATTTGATGTGTTGTCGGGGAGGGGGATGAGTGACTTTAGTTTTGCTACCAAATCTCATGGACTATGAAAACCATAACATAACAACAAGGCCCTGTGGTTTAGAACGGTGTTCAACACTGTTTACCTTATTTTTATAGGATTTTTAGCGATAGGGCGTTTTTTCGCAAATGTTGTTGTTGTTATTTTTATCCAGGATACCTTTTTTTTTATTAGAGCAGCAAAGAGTTTGTGTTAAAATGCATACTCCGAGAGAATAATGCATCGTCCGATTTATGCACTGTTGTTCCCGATCCCATTCGGCAAAATGCTTCTGTTGTGGACTCCAAGCCGTCTCCAAAAGGTGTGGAGGGGAACTTTTAGGTTCTGAAGAGCATAATAATGACATCGCCTATATTTTGTATAACCGGTCGACCAACGGAGTTTACATTATATCCGTTCACCGAAGAGTTGTTCAAATATTGTTGCAGTTCTAGGCCGTAATTTTTCTGTGGCGTATCGGTAACAGTGAAAGCAAATAAAATTCGATACTTTCCTCCTCCTCCCCAAAAACAACAACAAAAACAAAAACAAAAACAACAACAACAATGCAATGCCAACACAAACATACATTCAAAATGATAAAATTAAAAGCTATACCATATATTTTTTGTGTTTAAAAAGCAGGGTCAATATTAAAGAAAATAAATATATCAATCAATGGATGTCACTATGACGTTTTATACATCAATACATATAATACTGATCCATTTTATGTTATCTCAAATACTCAACATATAGGGTGGAAGGGTATCGAATGGCTTTTGTACTGATATACGCACGAATTCATTGACACAAATTAATTGAAGTCAAATAAATGAAATTGTTTCGCTACGAACAAGTAAAACATTTATATTTTAAAAAATAAAAAAGACAAAAAAGAAATATTCGTTTATTTATTTTAACTGTTTTTCACTGCAATACAGGATAATGACTTCCGGGTTTTCAGCCCTCAATTTCTATATGCGAATATTCTGTGCTGCCTACATGCATTTATGTGCTTATTCAGTTGTAAACGTTTAGCAATTTGTGTCTGTCCTGTTTTTTTTTCAACTATTTGAATAAAGTTTTTTGCTTCAATTTGTCACATGCAAAATAAATGTATGCAAAAACATGAAAGATAATAATTCTTTTTGAATAACCGGAATGTTTGAAATGAGAAAAATTTAAAAAAAACGCTCGGGATCGATTTTAAAATAAAGCGTCAGGAAAATTTGTCATTCTTCGACATTTAATTTGGTGTTATAAATTAATGAAAAATTGACAAATTCACAGTTTTATTTTTAATTGTAGGGCATAATTTGCTATACCGGAGTTTTCAATTTTATTTTATACAAAAATCGCATTCTTTGCCTTCAAAGCTTCATTTTAAAAAAAAAAATTTTTTATCCTTCAGAATTTTGGTATTTGATTAAAAAGACTGAAAATCAAAATTGACGCTGTCTTACGCAACCATTATTCATTTAAGACCCCACACCAGAGAACAAATAATCTAGAGAATAAACTCTTAGAACAAATTTTTAGTGAAAATTTTTCCACTGTGAGATGAAGCAAGAGGATCCGATGTAACACGGAAAAAATTATCCATTCGATTCCTCCATCTTATTGAATAGATACGACGAAAATGATTAGAAAATGTTCTCTCTGCTTCGTGCTCCCTAGTCTAAAAGTAATTAACTTTTAGGCCGTAGCTAGTGAATGATAGGGACATTTTTCCCCCCTTCTAAGGGGAAATTTGTCAAAAATTTGTTCGGCAGAGTTTTTTCTATATATTCCTTATTCTATGCCCACACTGTGTGTGCTTCATTTGCACGATATTAACAAAATGGCGACAAGCGTACGCAATTTTTTTACTTTCCTCTGGGTAGCTAAGACGGAAAGTATTATATTTATGATGGTGAAGCGGGGGAACAAACCTTCTGATCAATCCGTTTCAGGAAAAAAATGAGGGTATCTTTGCATCTGTCTGTCATTCTGTCGGTTTTCGGTTTGTCGGTCAGCCGGTCGGTCGATCTTTCGGTTTGTCAATCTGCTGGTCTGCCGGTCTGTCGCTCTGTGGGTTTATTGGTCCGTCCATCTGTCGGTCAGTCGGTCAGTCGGTCTGTCGGTCTGTCGGTCTGTCGGTCTGTCGGTCTGTTGGTCTGTTGGTCTGTCGGTCAGTCAGTCAGTCGGTCTGGTGGTCTGGTGGTCTGGTGATCTGTCCGTCTGTCTGTCTGTCAATCTGCCAATCTGTCAATCTGTCAATCTGTCAATCTGTCAATCTGTCAATCTGTCAATCTGTCAATCTGTCAATCTGTCAATCTGTCAATCTGCCAATCTGCCAATCTGTCAATCTGTCAATCTATCAATCTGTCAATCTGTCAGTCTGTCGGTCTGTCGGTCTGTCAGGGTGTCGGTCTGTCAATCTGTCAGTCTGTCAGTCTGTCGGCCTGCCGGTCAGTTGGTCTAGTGGTCTGTATGTATGTCCGTCTATGCATCTGTTCGTCTACCGGTCTGTCGGTTATCTTAAATAACTCAAGAAAACGTTTTTTTTTATATAAGTTGTAATTAAGAAATTATTCAATCAATTTTAATTCCATTAGCAAAATATCCTTCTTGACCTCAAACTATCATTGATTTTTTTGTTAGACACGAATCCAATAAACAATTAATATCACTTTGGTAAGTCCATTAAAAAGGACACGAAATAACACTTTCCAAGTTTCAGTGCTCGTGTCTTTCAGAGTGAAAGTGGAAACATCTTCGAAATTAAACTTTGACTGTGTGTCCAGACGAACAACATACTCGCAGACAGAAAAAGATCTGACAGCATTAACCATGTTACAGCCCAGAAAGATATCGTCTGGGAAATAACAAAAAATCCCCACTGCGTAGGCTGAAAGGGATACAAAAATCCTACGCCATCAGACGTTTATACAACAATACACCCAATGTAGAAATATAAGAATGCAGACCAATTCGGTCAAGAATAAAAAAAAATAGAAAAATGCGAAAAAAATGCAAAAAAAAATGTCAAACTGTATTTAGGAACGTGGAGTTTGCGACGAAGAAAATTGTTAGCTTGTCTAAATCTTAAATAATTTCTTATTATTAGACAAAAGTAATGCTAAGAAGTAAGAAATATTTTGGTTATAAAAAGGGAATATTTCTAAAGAAATCTGAGTACACTCCGAAAATAGCCAAATCAAATTAAAAGACCCTCGCATTTAATTTAAAATTTTGGTAAAAACTTTATAATTAGCTCAGCTTTTAAAGTTAAAACAGCTCAATAAAAGTGGAAAAATCAAAACAATACTAAAAGGGTATGATTTATGTATATCTCTGACGGATGTATCACATTTAAGAGTGCATTAAACTAAATGCAGCCATGTTAAAGACCGTAACTAACCGAAAATACCATCTAGACCCGCACAACACACAGGAATTCAAACAAAAAAATATATGAAAGCAAAACAAACGAAAATGACGCATTTCTTATGTTGGCCAGAATTATCCCAAAAGTTGTAAAAGAACTGAAAAGTATTGAATTTCAGATGCACTAATGACGATAAACCATCATAAATAACGCGGTGTCAGATCATTCACTCTCACAAACACAGCGAAAAAATATCTACCCAAATGAAATAAAACTAATGAAGAAAACAAACATATGAGTTATGAATATGTTGTTTCAAACATTCGTCGTACATGTTCAATTGGAAATGTTCGCTCCCACATGTTCGTTCTCGGATGCTCGTTGCAACTTTTTGAAGCATATTTTTTTCCGGTTAGAGGTTTCTTTCAATATTCGTTCCATCGAATAGGGGTCATAGTTAAGGTTAATGGGAATTTCGTTTCTTCATTCTTATATGCGGCTGAATCTTGCCACGAGTATCTACGCATAACGATGTATTATTTTCTATTACGCCGGTTTGTTCTTTTTCCACTTCGCACTGAAGATTTTTTTCTCGGGGAAACAATTTTGCGCAAAGATAGTTTTTCAGTCAGGTACCCCAAACCAAGCAACATACCTGGCATATATACAACATATATAACATACAACATATCTGATAAAATCAAAGTCGGTAGAATTTTTTCGCGAATGAATAAAAACATACACCAACATTTTTTTTTAATGTTTTTCGCTTTGGTTCAGAGTTTCCTATGCGTAAAAGTTTACCATTTTTATCATTAAATAATGTAAGGTCAGTTTGATGAAGGAAGTAATTTATGACTGTTTCGTGCTCTTTCGTCACCGCCTGCCAGTCGATATTCAACCGACCGACGACATGGATATTCGACCATCTTTATTTAACTTTTAGCAAACAACGATTGGGTGGAATCGTAAAATCTTTGATCTATTATTCATGTGAACTGAACTGTGAACCTTAACGAAGTTTTATGCGAAATTCGTCATAAAAAATTTCAAATACGGACTTGAGGCATGCTGGACTAGCAAAGATTTTTCTTAAACATGTCTAATTTGCTTGATTTTTATAGATTTGCTAAGTTGTTATGCAGGGTGTCAAACTCATTTATTGCTGATCCATAAATAAATTAAAAAAACTTTTTACAACGAACAGTTTTTCTATTACAAATGTTTTATCAGATTTTTTTTAAAGGTAAAACTACGTATAAGACAATAACAAACTCAACGATTTCTGCTTTATTAGAAATTTAAGAATTCATATTTAGGCCGTTTTTTTTTAAGTTTTGGGTTTTCAATCTCTCTCTTCATTCTTTCGACAGTTATGGTGTTTATGGGCAGCCGGACACACAGAAAGACAGACGGAAAGTCGGGCGGACATGCGGAGATCAAAATCTTTTCCCATTCCAAACACATTACAAACGATATACTAAATCTAATATGCTTCTATATTATTATCATATGAGCATAATAAATAATTTATCTGAAAATGCAAAAGTGGCAACTGATACTATAATCGGAAACTCGTCGGAGAATACATATATCCTATAATATAATACGAGGAACGTCTGTCTGTCTGTCTGTCTGTCTGTCTGTCTGCACAAACGATCTCGAAAACCCGCCTAACGATTTTCACGAAACTTGGGGGTTAGGGATTTTCGGGGATAAGAAATCGATCTAGATAGGTCTCACCCCTGAGAAAATTCCCCTTCGATACCCCTCGCCTGGTATCTTCGAATTGGGTGGTCCGATCTTAATGAAACTTTACAGTATTACTAAGGGGGCTAAGGGCTTTCGATTTTTCCACCACAACCCTGACTTTTCCCTCCCCTCGATACCCCTACCCCGGTGTCTTCGAATTACGTGAAGGTATTTTAATGGAAATTCGCAATATTGCTAGGGGGAAGGTTTTTCGATATGCATTCTAAAAATATCACTTTTTAGATATCTATGGGCAGCGATAAATAGTAATTACAAAACAATCAAGTTCCCTGAACCTCATTATACGAATCATGTTGCAGTTACAATCGTATTCAATTACTCAGAGACAGACCGCATTAAGAATTACAATTGTATGTTTTCATGTTTGTATATTTTTTTTTCGAAACAGGTTCTACAGATTTTGATGAACTTCAGCTACTTCTAGTTTTTGGGGACAAAAATGTGATCACCTTAGGTCCCATCTTCAGGGAAATTCGTTAAAGTTCTATAAGGATACTGCGAATATTCTTTGTCCCGTTTTTCTTCAGGAAAGTTTACACTATAGGGTTTAAGAGGTTGCTGATGGGTTTAAGAGGTTGCTGCTATAAAATATCGGGAATATCCTATTTTTTCTGGAAAATATACATTAGGGAGTTTTTGAGGTCGCTGATGCTGAATCTGATGTTGGAAATTCAATATTCGAAACTAAAGGTCCTGTGGTGATAACAAAAATATTCTTTCTTTCCTTTTTCTCCGAGGAAGTTAGCGGAGTGGGCTTTTGGATCGGAGATTTAAAACCTCAGGAAAAATACTGTGAAGTTAACGTGAATCTACTTTTTTCCCAAAAAAAATAGCAAAAGGAGGATTCTGAGGATTCCGAGCATGGCTCGGTCTTCCTGGTACTTTATCATTATATGCGCCACATCCCAAGGGGGTCTGGATCTCTTCAATTGAGGATTCACAACACTTTTCTTCCCTACTTCGCACCTACAGTTTTACATGGATTGCGGAGCCATGAATGAATTGCATACTTTTAGTAGATTACAAAAGACTTTCGGGACAAAATTAGGCGCCTTAAAAAAAAGTCTTTAAATTTACGTTCATGAAATGAATATTTAACAAATACTTGAATTTTTTCAAGAGTCGCAAGGTGGACCACGAGTCGCAAGGTGGGACTGGGCGAAATTTTTCTTTACAACCGTGAACCGCTTAACAGTTTCTCTGAAGATCATAAATACCAGGGCAGTGAAGTCGGAGTCGGAGTCAAAGTCGGAATCGGAGTCGGGACAAAATTGTTGCTTAACCAATTTTCAGAAGACAGGTTAAGAGTCGCAAGAAATTCGTCGACTACAACTCCGAACCATCTATTTTACTTCCATTGACCGCTAGAAAGTGTTGTCCATCTAATTTATGTATAACTTCAATGATTGGCAACCAAAAACAATGTCTCATTCGAGGTTTGAGGTGATTTAGTGTTTTTGTAGCCGAAGGAGTCAGAGTTGCAGTTAGACTTTCTAGACTTGCAGGAGTCGGATTCGAAGTCAGATATTCCAAAACTTCATGAGTCGGAGTCTGATATTCTAAAATTTGAGGAGTCGGAGTTGAGCTACCGACTCTGGAGCCCTGATAATTACAATATCTTGCAATGCATCTAACAGATATTTTCATGTGACACCCCAATTCCAAGCATTTAATCGAATTAACAACAATCTCGACTGTTCTTCCAACAAATGTTCAACACAAAAAAAAATTCAATTAATTTTGAAAGCAACACAACATAATGAATCAATCGAGAATTGAATGCCACTAATTTATGGGCAATTTTATTTATTTGCTAAATTGATTACTGCCTTGAATGTAATACAATAATTGATTAACTCATTCAATAGGTCAACTATTTGCTTAAATGATGTTTCGTTTGTTGGTTGTTGTTAGTTGGTCCGTTTGGCCGATCGATGGATGGATGTCGTTCTTTCACTTTCGTCCCAATTTCTCCCCGAATTAGCACATCCGGATAAAATGATATGTTATTTTCTTAGATATGGCAAAGAATCAATCCAACAACATAATTCAACGATATGAGAATTCTTTGGCCATTTGCAGTCTTTCAATTGCTGCTAATTTAGTCTTTTCATTAAGTACTTTGCAGATAAAAAAGAGAACAGAACCAACAAAATAATCATAAACTTGTGCGAACTACATAAACACAGTATTTATAGCGTTCAAAGAAAATGGACAAAATTTATGTTTCGAACATGAAAAGTGGAAGCGGCGATCTTAACTAACCTCCACATCGCACTGTGGGTACCAGTCGGAAAACAGTGAAAAATAGAAGATGCATCGACTCAGAGATTAAAGTTCAAATCAATTTTATTAGCCTTTTTGAGGGTCTTCTGAAAGGTTCATCCATTAGCCTAGTTGATTGGTCTGTTTGACTGGTTGCTGTCTCATCAGAAAATCAAGCATCAACTTCTGTTTGCCGTTTGCTTACTTGCTTGGCTGATTGTCATTTGAGGATTTTCTTAAAGATTTTCGCTCGCTCGCCTAATTAAAATTGATTGACTTTAATGCAATGTAGTGCTTTTTCGAAAAATTTAACATAAGAGAAAAAAATTTAACCTTCTTCTGCGTTTCTGATTCGGTTTCATTCTCATTTCGTTTTCAATATATGAGTCTTTTCACTGAGTTATAGTTAAAGTTTGTCGATTGCGCCCATTAACCTTAAATTTTACTCAATTTTCGTTAGATTAGCTTGATAAGTTTATCGACTCCTCCAATTGGGAAGATTCTCTATTTTACCATTCGTACAACATCGAACAACGTTTTTTTTTTTGAAAGATTTGCGTTCTTTCATTCGTTTTGAGGTTAATTGTCAAATTATATATGATCGGCAAAGTTAATTGAAGAAAATCGATTTAATTGAATGATATTTCACTATGGACAAATTTTTGGAGAAATCACTTGAACAAATGATTAATCGATCGAATTGTGTTATCTATTAACCGACTCCGGAAGTTCAAATCAATTTATAAATCTTGAAACAATTTCATTCAATGATTCACTTTTAATTTATGACTAACTTCCGGAAATCGGACACACAAATATTCAGAGTCGTAGAAAGAAATTCGTTGGCCATGCAGAGGCTTTCATTTCCTGATGCCAGTAAGCTCCCTTGATTCAGTGTTTCTTGAGTTTTATGCGACAGATATACAGACAGACACTCAAGCCATTATACTCGAATAATACTCGAATAATAGATAAGTATGTGACGTTGTTTACGGATAGTGATTTTGTGCCGCAGGTAAAAATTTGAATAAATAATGTGACTGAATTTTATTCAAGAGCTACAAAACTCCATACGAGGAATAATTCCATTTTCTGTACTTTTTTCATGCTGTATAAAAAAAAATGACTAAAAGATGAAAACAAAATCAAAGAAAAGTACGCCGCAGGTGAAATACTTTGAGAAATATGGGTCCTCAACGAAAATTGGTTGAAAAATGCTCTATTTATTTAATTTAATTAATTTATTTATTTTTTATGAGGAACATAAATTTTTTTTAGCTTTTATGAGGAACATAAATTTTTTTTTCATAATTGATTTTACCTCAAATGTACATACAGTTTAAGTTTCGAAAGCATCAAAAAACCGCAAGATGAAATACGTCTCGATAATTTTTGTCATTTCTGACACCCTCCTTCTCAGTTTTCACCAATTTTTACTTTCTTCTACGGAGTATAATAAAGTATTGTATTCATGAAAAATTTCGACCTCTTAATTTTGCCTAAAAAACATTTCCCGATCACTCCTGAGTCGATTGGAGTCATATTTTAAAAATGTCTTTCTGTCTGTCAGTCTGTCTGTCAGTCTGTCTGTCAGTCTGTCAGTCTGTCTGTCAGTCTGTCAGTCTGTCAGTCTGTGTACAAGATTTCTCAAAAACTAATAGAGCTAGCGCCATGAAATTTTATAGGCATGTGGGGTCCTGAAATGGGACGATCCTATCAACTTTTGGTGGAAATCCGTTAACCGGAAGTATCCAAAATGGCGGTTTTTCAAAAATCGCAATTTCGTTTTTCTCGATTTACTCCCAAACTACGCGTTTTTTAGTGGCCTTTAGTATGACAAAACTTGGAGAAAATAAAATTTCCCACACTTTTGTCTTTAGCTATAACTCGATATCTCCACCTGTTATCGAGATAAACCGTTATTTCCAAAAAAAAAACAGTTTTTTGCGATTATCTCGAAAACTAACGGGTTTTTGCTAACTGAATGTATGAAGTGAATTAATGAGAATGTCATTCTGCACAATTTTGTTTCTTACCGTTATCCGTTATCTTTTACCGTTATTGAGATATTTTCATTAATATGTAAAAAATCATATTTTTGCGAATAATTTGCAAACTAACGGTTTTTCGACAAATCAGTTAAAAGAATAATTAAAGATGTTAACATTTTCTACATTTTTGCCATTTACCGTAAATTGATATCTTTTACCGTTCTCAAGTTATCTCAAATTTTGTACGTTTTTGATATTTTTGAAAAATCCAAGAATTTATTGGGAGGTCGTCTTAGGTTGACAACGCGACAGGGCTCTAGCGGAAATTGCGCAGGGTCGTAGATTTTGTAGAAGAAAGTTTTGTGTTGACCACAACTGATATTTTGTATTGAATTTAGTACTGTCATCAAAGGTGACGAATTTCATGGACAGTCCGAAAACTATTTTTAATAAAAGAGTTCAAATCACAAAAGTTTCGGTCTTCGTAAATGTGAGTTCCACTTCGTTTTTAAATTTTATTTAAAATAATTTTTTAATGTGCATGGAATCCAATTGGAAATCTTTTTAGTAAATTTAATACTCGATTTTTCTTTGATATTGCAAACAAAATTTAAATAAATCGGCAAATTCGTTGAAACGACGTCATAAAAAAGGACCTCTTTCAGGAATAAGTTCAAATCCGGACAGTAAATGAATATCCCGTCTGAGTTTCTATACCCAATTACAATACTTTACCCCTAAGGTCTTGCAAATGCCCGTCGTAAAGATTGATATCAGGTAAATATAAAAACGCAAATAAAAAGCAAGTTGTCCTCCCTCTTCACTACTCGAAACGGTGAATCGGGTAGACGGGCACCAGTCAACCAGCAAACAGAAAATCCCCACAACTCCATCAGAACTTTCCATGCTCAACTGAACGAATGAACGCCTGGAAAAAGGGGTTAAGCCCCAAAAAAAAAGAGATACAAGGCAAGATAGCTCAGACCGACCGCTCCGACAATCCCTTGACTTTACTTCATAAAACTCCGCGATTTGATATCGATATCAGGAGCTTACCATAAGACTGAACGCTATGCTATACAAGGATCTTTAATATCGGAGAACTACAGGAAAAATGCCCGATGCCCGATTTTAGATCTGGAGATTTTTTTCTTCAGCCTTCATTTTACGGGCACAAAATGTCGTTAGATAAAAATTGTCTTTATAAACATTCTCGTATAAATATCTCGTTCTGTATGGTTAATAATTTTTGTTGTTTCTCTTCGACAATTGTCGTTATTTTATTCCAGTCATATTTTTATTGGTTACCTTCTTTTTATGATGCTCCATAAGATTGCAATTTTCCAAGACAAAAATGATGGAGCACATATTTTGCTTTTTCCTTTCCTTTTTTCGTTTTTTTTTTTGTTCATTCTTAGGTAAATTCTATCTATGATAGAGCTTAGAGACAACGAATATAACTTTCTGCCATCAGGAATCATAAAAATAGGTAGAAAGAAACGTGATGTCCTCAACATTGTCATTCTCGATGGTAATTATTGATTCCATACAAATATTTTTAGACGTTTTTATTTCTTGTCTCGTTTTTCTTCTAAATATTTCATCAGAACTTGATGTTACTTTTCTGTATCGCATAGTAATTCTATCCAAATTCGATGGAATCAGCAATATTGTCTAAATATGGGCAATACCGATACATACCGATAATAAAAGCATACTATAAAAAATATCTGATATGTTCATGAGAAGCATATTTGACCTTTGAAATATAAATGAACATTGATGAGATAAATATGTGTTGTCGCATGTATAAAGTAATAAGAGTAGTATTCTGTACACTGAAGAATTCTGCTCTGTAAACTCGATTTCATGCAATTTTTTTTTAAATTTAAATCTTAATGGAGTTTTTCCTTACTTTTTCAACTCGCAAAGCTGGATAAAATTTTTAGCAAAAGTCATAAAACTGTAATCAAAACCAGCAATTTTATCTGAATACATTTTTATTTCACCCAACATGGATAAAAAATTCAAGGAATTGAGAAAATATTTAAATAAAAAAAACACAAATCACAGTTTTTCACTCACCAAATTGATAATTCCATTTTATCCATAATTTAAAAAATAGTACCAGGAAGACCGAGCCATGCTCGGCGACCTAAAAATCCTACTCTTGCTGATTTTTGGGGAAAAACTAAATTCACATTATCTTTACAGAGCTTTTTCAGAGTTTTTAAATTCCCGACCTAGCAAGCTAGAACTAAAACTAACGCGCGATAACAAAATTTCATAGAAATCGGTTGAGTGGTTATTGAGTAATCGCTGTCACCGATTTTTGAAATGTTGTTTTGAGACACCAGGCGAGGTGTATCGAGGGGAGGGAAAAGTCAGGTTTGTAGTGAAAAAATCGAAAGCCCTTAGCCCCCTTAGTAATACTGTAAAGTTTCATTAATATCGGACCACCCAATTCGAAGACACCAGGCGAGGGGTATCGAGGGGAAGGAAAAGTCAGGTTTGTAGTGAAAAAATCGAAAGCCCTTAGCCCCCTTAGTAATACTGCAAAGTTTCATTAAGATCGGATCACCCAATTCGAAGATACCAGGGAATTTTCTCAGAGGTGAGACATATCTAGATCGGTTTTTTGTCCAAGAAAATCCCTAACCACCAAGTTTCGTGAAAATCGTTAGACGGGTTTTCGAGATCGTTTGTGCAGACAGACAGACAGACAGACATTCCTCGTATTATATTATAGGATTTAATTTATTTCGTTGAAAAATATTAAATCCGGCCCAGCGACTTTTACTTGGAAATTTCAAAAAATATGAAAACTGTTTTCAATCTCAATCGAGTAATTTATGAAATTTAAATATTCTTAACTCCTTTTGGCAGCATTTATCATTAAAATATTATCCAATTTATCGATTTGCAAAGCTGACCAGAGATTCTATTTCCGATAATATTTTTTCGTTTTAAAAATTTGTCCTAGATTTTATATCCTTATTTACTCAATCAATGATAAAAATCAAACATATGAGAAGTTTAATCAGTTTCACACAATACCATGCCATTTAACCAAAACCAAGTGAACTATAACCTCACAAAAAGTTTGTAGAGGAAATTTTTAAATCACAACATCTACGACCAATATCGCTTTATGGTTCAACTTCTGAAATGTCAGTGTCAATTATCCGTCAATTAAAAACAAAAGCGAACATACGCTTTTTGTAATTATGTAGGCAAAAAACATTATAAATTTTATTGATGTTTTTATACCCGTATGGTGAAACCAAAGGGTATATTAACTTTGCTTTACCGTTTGTAACGTCAAGATCCCGTCATCACACACAAAAACGAATTACACCAGTGTGTTTACATAAAACTCCCATACATCAAAATCCGATTGGAATAAATTTTAAAAAATCTTATTGGAAAGTTTGACTTCAAAGTGGAATTTTGGTTCAACTGTTCGAATTTTGATACGAATATCACCATACGGGTTTTCAATAATTGCAGATTAATACCTTCCGGTCAAAAATCCGATCCACCGAATTTCATTTTGTTGAAGAATCAACCTTTTCTTTTATTCGATTTGTTTTTGAAATCGAAAGTGTTTCTATCTCCAGCGTCTCTTTATTTTTTAAAAAAATCGTCTGCGGCGCATTTTATTGTAAAATTTTTGAATGTGGTATATGAAAATTTTGCCTGCGGCGCATTTCTGTCATTTTTTGTGGTGTTCTAAAGAAAGAATACCACAAAAACGTTACTTTTTCAAAAGTTGGTAGAAAACTACGAGACGCAAGTCTTCTGTACCACTTAATGGTAATAGCAAACTCTGCCCAAAAGACATTATTTTCAGTAATTTATTTCACACTTTTTTACCCATGAAAATCTAATTGGATAAATCACTTCAAAACAAAAATCCTAGTATTATTGATATAATTTAATCGAATTGGAGTTTTCATCATATCAAAAAAAAAGTTTGGCTAAGAAAAACAAAAAATAACAGGAAACCCCCGTTGTGCTGGTCGGGTCGCCCCAATTCGCCCCAATTCCTCAATTACGTAAAAATATTATTGCCAAGTTAAGACTTGTTTTCGCTTTCTTCACTAAATTTTGAATGTCGTATTAATTTATTTGTTTTTTGTTGTAATGGGAATTCCATTTTCAACGGACAAATAATCCATCTAACCACACATAGCAGGACAATCTGTAACTTAGATTGCTCAATTCTCGGAGGAGTCCCGTGATGTTACTTAATTCGACAGTAATTCCCTGAATTTATCGCAAGTCTCGTAATTTTTAACGACAATAATAACAGTAACCGTTAAAAAAAAGCGATGCCAGGGAAAAATTAACAGCTCAGGAAAATTTCTTTTCTTTCTGCTGTTTTTTTTTTCTTGCTCCATTTTAATATAACGAGATTGCTTTGTTCCCACTTGAGATGAGGCCTTCATGACCTGCTTTGGAGGAAAATAATACATAGGAAGAAATTCTCTTTACGTCGGCTATTCCACCTGAAGCGTAAGTAGTTGGACAACGATGCTCTAATACCTCGTTTTGTAGATATAATTTCCCTCATTCCGAACCAAGAAATATAAGATGAAATGTACAACCTGTTATGAAGCCAAAAAAAAAATCCAATTCACTTCAAAGAAATCATCGCAAGGGTGTTTATATGGTATTTTAAGGGGTGGAAAGTATGATTGTAACTAAGTAAGGTAGAAAAACCAACCGATCCCATTTTAAAATGAAATGAGACTAGAATACTTTAAGTATATACAAGAAATCTAAGAAAAAAAAATAACAGAAAGGGGAAGAGATCTACAAATTTCTTTTCATTTTGAAAGCAATCTCATTTAAATTAAATTTTTGTCATTATTTTTATTCGCACCTCCTTCTACAGTTGAATTTTATGCCTTTGTGGAAAAAGTTTTCTTCATTTTCTCTTCCATAGTATAGTCGACTCTAGCAGCAAGCGACTCACTATATGCTTGTTGTCCTTCCATTTTTTTCACACCCTTAATTTAAAGAAAAGTCATTTTGTTTTTGTTTAGTTGGTGAGTTTTTTCTCATGATTTTTTCGCCTTTATTTATGCGATTGTCTTTATCTTTCCGTGTCTCTGTAGTTGTGCAAAATGCCGGATGGCTTCTGAAATTAAAGCCAAACGATGAAAATTCCAAACATTTTACCATCTTGAGATATTACACCGCACCTAGTGCGCTCAGCCCGGCCCTTCTTATCAACCGTAGCGGTAAATGTGGAAAATGTGTATAGAGTGCTCCTCTTTTTGTCAAGTGCTCAGCGTATAAGAAAAGTCAAGTCACCTTTTCCCAGGTGAAACTGAAAAGTATAATAGACCCATTGACTTAATGAGGATGGCCCACTTTTGCTGGTACTACCAAATTTCATGGTTACCAGAATTCGCAAAAAATATATATTTTTGTAGACTCGTACATATGTATTTACTTTACATAAATGTTAAGTAATTTGCAGGTTTATTATACTAGAGGGTGCTTACTATTCTGGGGCAGTGACACCATGACCGATCTTTAATTTAAATTATATTTGGAGCAAACTGAAGGCATTGAGCCATTCTTAGCTTTAGTTATATCTGCGGTGACCTTATCACACAATAATAGTGAATGCAGGAAAATATAATTATGAGAAAAAGTTCACAACCGACCAAAGAATAATCTAAACAGTAAAAATAATTAAGATATTGCAAATATTTTGTTTTTTTTTTTCTGCTTTTAAAAAAATATGTTACTTGAACGAAAATCATAAAACTAAATTTCATCTGGGCACAAACAATAATAAAGTATGGGCCGCAGGCGAAATTTTTTAAACAAAATGACTTAATCATGAGCTACACTGTTGTAAGGGCTTACTGCAGCTAAAATTATAAAAAATCTTATAAAGACAAAAACACCACAGGTAAAAACTTTTGAGATATAGTAAATGCGCCCAAGGTGAAAATGCACGCAGAAAATATCAGTTGTGATAATTACAAAACTTTCCTCTGCAATATTTAGTTTCGGAAAAAATGTGTTAACCCTTTCGGTACATGTTTTTTTCTATGGGTTTTAAAAATACTCTGTATACAAATTAATGATGTTTAAGCTATTAGTATTCATTTAAAACAAAAAAAAAATTTAATTTTTTTCAAATACGTCCACTGTGGTCCAGCTTTTTACTCAAAAAATCAAAATTGGGTCAAAAATGCACTTAATGGTGCACTGAATGAGAATAGAGTGTTGAAAATAAATAAATAATAAGACAATTCAAATTTTTTAGCATGATGCCATATGGCATCAAAATACCGAAAGGGTTAAAAAATATTTTTTCAAATATCTTGAGAACCGTTAAGAACCGGTACATAAAGACCGTTAAAGAAAAAATTTAAGAAGTTTTATTTCCTTTTAATTCTTTTGAATAATTTTTCATAATAGCACATAGTTTTCGAAAAATTTTCTAAAAACCGTGAAACTTTCAAAAAAACTTACTTTTTTTTTAAATATGATGAGAACCGTTAGAGACACGTATAAACCATTAAAGAAACAATGGTGAAAACTTTATTTCATTTAAATTTGGTCATACGCATTTCTTCATAAAAGTGCATATTTTTCGAGACATTTTCAAGAAACTGAATTTTTTCAAATATCTGGAGAACCGTTAGAGATACAAAAAAATATTAAAGCACGAAATGTAGAAAATTTTACATCCTTTAAATTTTGTTTTGCTCATATTTTCCCAAAAGCAATTTTCATTTTTTTCCCAAAAACGGTATTTTTGCCAAAAAAAAATTGTTTAGGAAGTACCCAATTCAAAATTTGGTGGCGTTATTCAAAAACCGAAAATCTTTCAAAGCAAACTTTAGTATAGACATTTTTGCGTCGTAAGTATTTTTTAAAGATTTTCGTCTATGACTCAATCGTTTTAAAAGAAAAAAATCGACTGCGGCTCATTATTTTTTTCATTAAGATTCTTCTAATTATTTCTTCCTTTCATGTGATCCTCGTACTAATTTGCACTCCTTAGGTTTGTACAAAATTTCAAGCCTCTAGCTCAATCTTTTCGGTAATTATGGTGTTCACGGACACACAGACAGACAGACTGACGGACGGACATGCAAAAATGAAAATCTCGAACACCCTGGTGTAGTTCATTTTTGTGTCCGACGATTGGTTTGAGGCGTTACAAACGGTATACCAAATCTAATTACTATATAATTCTCTTATAGAATACTAGCTTGCATACCCGTCGTTGCCGGGTTAAGTTTTTTTCAATTTTTTTTTATGGTCTATGTTGGAGCTAAACTTCAGGCCAATCGGCTCGGTAGTTTCCCCGCGAAAGGGTAGCATAGAGGAAGAACTAAGTTTCGAGATCACTTTACCCCTTCCCCTTACTCCCCCACCTCTCGGGCTACTTTTTAATGGGTCTATGTTGGGGCTGGACCCCCTACGAACATATATGCCAAATTTCAGGCCAATCGGTTCAGTAGTTTCTACGCGAAAGAGTAACATAGCTAAGTTTCGAAATCACTTTACCCCCTCCCCTTACTGCCCCCACCCCTTGCGCTATTTTTCCGTATGCCTATGTTGGAACCAGAACTATGTACCACAGACACTCATGCCAAATTTCAAGTCAATCGGTTCAGCCGTTTTTGCGTAAAAGAGGAACAGACAGACAGACACCAACTCATTTTTATATATTAGTATGACTATGATATGATATGATGAATATTACCATACAAAAATATATTGTTAGAAAAATAGAATAATAAAAAACCAGAAAAACTTTTCTATGGCATTGCAAAGTTAAATATATTTTAAATTTCCCAATTAAATTTCAAATCATACTTTTGAATATAAAATGATTTTTAGAAAGTGTACTTTTAATAGTGTACTAAATGAGGGTTGTTTTGGTCCTCCCATCTCCCTTTCTCTGCTCAGAACCTTTAAGTTCATTTCAAATAAGCTTCAATACTACAAAATTGATTGAACTTACTTCATCACATGAGTTATCTAAACGTTCATCTAACAGCATAAAAAGTTAACCTTTCAAATCACAGCACGTCGCGTGTTTAACTGTGTTCAACGATTCCCTACATTTTAACTCTCTCATTGTCGTCCCAAAAAAAAAAATCCTTCCTTCATGTCCTGATTTTGGATTTCATTCCCGATTTCTCGATTCGATTGAAATTCACATCACAAGTTTTACTCTGTGTGCCGCCTGGCGATGAAACAACAGCGAAACCTTCTAACGAAAAATACATGTTTGCGCCTTTTTCCAGAGTCTCTGTCCCTTTCCTCTCTCATCACCGTTGCCATCCCATCCAATATATGACAAAAGTCTAGAGTAAAGAAACTATGTACAAAAGCAAGTCAAAATGTCTATAGACAGCATCATATTCATGTGGGGCTAAAACGAAAAAGGACTAGGATAGGACTAGGCATCGTTGATACGTTTGTAATAATATACACAACTACGTGAATACCACAATTTAGGTACCTACCTATTTCGTTCCGACTTAAAACACAAAGCAAAAAGTATAAAGAGAGGCAAAAATGTTTTTTAGTTCAAGTTTCCAGATAGAAGTTTTGTCAACATCAGGCACGCACGACATTTGGTTAAAATTTGGATTTTTCCGTTTTCATCCTTTTTCACTTCCATCCAGCATCAACATAAAATCATGTCGGAATACTCATAGAATACTCATGGAGTGTGCCTACTATGGAAAAGCCATGATGCTGTTGGTATACATGAAACACGACCGAGCCCATGGAAGGGTATATACGGCCTTTCGTTTTTTTTTTTTGGGCAGAAGGCAAAGACTTTGCGATACCTGCTTGAGCTACTTGTGTAACCTGGTGTACCTCTGCTGAATTTTCAATGGTATCAAAGCCCGAATTCAGCAGCATCAGGCAAATATAAAAGACAACATCAAAACTTTTTAACTCATCCGAATTCAACCGGCCGATACGATGTTTGCCAAAATAATACCGAAAAGCAACATTGATAACCGGGAAAGGTGGATCCGGTAACACTGCGGAGGTGCGGGTGTAAAATAGGGAAAATGGTTAAACGGGCTCAAAAGCTTTTCGAATGAATAATTTTCAAGGGATTCACGTATAAGCTCGTTCCGTGAATCCTTTTCAACACGGGAATTTTAAAGTCACTAAACAGGTTAGAATTATAGTGAGGTCATTGCATGCCAACGTAAATTCAAATAAAAAGTTAAAGGGGTAATAATGGTGTTTAAAAAATGAAGATCCTTTTTTTACCTTTGCGGTAATTAACGATATAAGGGAAATGATTTAACCAAAAAAAATTAAATTACTTTGCTAGGATATAGGAATTTTACTTTGTTTTATTAGATAGATTTGTAAAATCTCACATTTTATTCGTATTTTAGAAATATTTTTGGCTTTTTTTATGGTACCACAAGAGAATGCAAATAATACCTTGTAGTCTAAGGGAACGTTTACACATGACATTTCATGTTCTTCGACACTAAATTCATGTGACACAACCGTTTATACTGCGACACAAAATTCAGTGATTTATTCCTGAAAGACGCCAGAATTCGAGTTTTTATACCCGTATGGTGAAACCAAAGGGTATATTAGATTTGCCTTACCGTTTGTAACGCCAAGATGTCGTCATCACACACAAAAATGAATTACACCAGTGTGTTTAGAATGATAAAAAAATTGAATTTTGCATGTCCGTCCGTCTGTCCGTCTATCTGTCCGTCTGTCCGTCTGTGGCGCGGATTGCGGGCGCACGGAGTGAGCTACAGACTTGAAATTTTACGCAGATCCGTTTTTCGTAAAATGCAAGGATAAGTTCGCTAATGGGCAAAAATGGACCATTAGAACGAAAACGTTTTTTGTGAATATCTCAAAAACGATGCATCTTATCAAAAAATTCCAAGAACAAAAGTTATTTAGGATATGATTCTGCATAAAACTCCCATTCATTAAAATCCGATTGGAATAAATTTTAAAAAATCTTATTGGAAAGTTTGACTTCAAAGTGGAATTTTGGTACAACTGTTCCAATTTTGATACGAATATCACCATACGGGTCTCCAATGATTG